>RPFO01000213.1:12958050-13030550 GCA_009746045.1 Mesostigma viride
TGTCGGAGCTGATCCTGTAAACCGTGCCGTCTAGCTTAGCCGCCAGTGTGTCTGTGAGTGTCCATGCCTCGGCGCTATACGTAAGCACCGTGAGGACGAGGACCTTGAAGAGCATGCGCTTACCGTGCATCAATGCTCGCCCAGGCCCTTTGAGCGCCAGTAGGTGTTGAGCGAACGGAGCCGGGCCCAGGCCAGGCCGATGCGGATGTCCGTGTCGTCGGCGGTGTCGGGGAGCATGCTCCCTAACAGTTTGAAGCGATCGCAGAACGGGACCTCCGTCCCATCGAGCAGGCGCGGCAGCGGCGGGCGACTGGAGGCCCCAATCACCATCGCCTCAGTTTTGACACTAATCTCCAACCCCATGCACCGCCCTCGCCTCCAAGCCCAGACAGGGCCAGCCAGGTCTGAATGTGCTCGGGGCGCGCGATGAGGGTGGTGCATGTCATCCGCATAAATCAGGTCGGCCAGGCCGGGTAGCCAGTGCCACCCCCGCCGTGCTCGCGCTTGTTAAGGATGTCCAAGCCTGGCTCGAACCAGAGGAGTTTTTCCGCGCTTTCCGCGGACCGGCACTGAACGCAAATGGTTTTCACCTTTGCGGCGTGCCTGATCAGAATATACGCTTGGCTGATTTCGATAGTACCGGCTACGCCCCCTTCTAATAAAGAAGGTTCCAGCCGTGTTCAGCCCGTCTCACGTTGCGAGACTGCACAAGTCTCGCGTGCAGACACGCGTGTGTAGTACTCCTACACACAGATCTCGAGTGATTTATCTAGTACCAAATCCGAAAGGCTTGCATCACTCCCCGGAAAGGAGAACTTTTGCGGATGACTGTAGGTGCATGTAAGTTGGCGATGCCCTAGTAGGATCCGGAGACGTCCGTCCTATAGTCAGCGAAAGTTGGTGAGAGAGGTCCCCAGTTCGATTCCGGTCGGATTCATTTGCAGATCGCGTTTTTCCGCGCTTTCCGCGGACCGGCACTGAACGCAAATGGTTTTCACCTTTGCGGTGTGCCTGATCAGAATAATGTCTAGGTGTCAGCAGGGTGTCAGGTAATTTTTGGCCGCGCAGGAGGCCAGAAGTAAGTAAGTAAGTACTTGCGTGTCATGCGCAAAGGCATGCCTGACGGAGTACTATGCTAATCTCATTAGAAAAATAATTACACAAAAGTTCAAACAAATATCGTCTGCATCATCCCCCAACCGTTAAGCACTAGATGGGGATGTAATCCTAATCCGAGCTGTCCTCTACTGTAATGGCAGACGAGGCGGTAGTGTAGCGGCTATCCTCAGGACCAATAACCTCCACCAGCGGACTTCTACCCTGGCTAGCAACGGGCAGCGGGGCCCGTGGGGAGAAAACAAGAGCATACCCCTCAGGAAGGTGCTTATCGCAGATGGCAGCCCATTTCTTCTTGTCAATCATGCGGGCGCGGAGTTCGGATAGTCCCAGAAGCCCTGCATCTTCAAGCAGTTGTGTCACATAGGTCCGGGTCGCGCCGCGCCGGTGCCCGGCGCGCGCAAGTTTGCCAGTGGGTTGCGATGGGACAAGGGGATCCCCTGCCATAGGAGGAGGTGTCTACCTGGTTGGCCCGTCTTAAGCCCCCCGGCAGGGCCCACATCGGTATTCACCTGGTCTGTGCGGGCAAGATGGCCGGCAAAGAGGAGGCGGCGGTGTCGGATGGTATGGGTGACAAGAGGGAGCTCGCAGTAGAGCTCGGCCCAGGTGCACGGCGTTTTTGGTAGCAGGAGGCCATGCATGCACTTTTGCGCAAAGTCCAGGCTCGGTATGTAGCTAGCTGTAGGCGGCAAATTAATATACTCAAGCTCCACTGGCGCACACTGTGCAGATGTCCGCGCCTCCTGGCAAAAAGTGTGAATGCAACCTTACCATTCAAATTAATTTGCAGCCTGCGGTACATGCGAGTCCAAAAGCATGCAGGGCGCCCGTAATTGATGAAACAACTTGCCGTGGAAATTACCACTATCATTGATGCCTGCGCGATCGAAAGCACACATGACACACAATATTTGTGGTATAGCCAGTAAAACGCAGGCACGACGGCCGGTCTGACGCACTGTGTCAGTAGCTGGCTGGCTGCACCCGGCCAACAGGCGGTGTGTATTACAGCCCGCCCTTCTCACAAAACACCTGGTAGGGAAAATGGACTTTGGCCGGCTTTGGTCCTGCAGCTGGATTGGGCTTCACGAGAGCTGTCGAATGCCATATAGTAGTCCGTGAGAGGGGGTAGGGTGCTAGCCTAGGTCTACCGTTAAGTTGCGTTACCGCGTTGAGGAGCGACGCCGAATTTTAGGCGTTGCTTGCAACCTAACGCGGTCATGACTGTACATGTATCAAGGAGTCATGTTATAATTTAATTTGATTTAATTTTAACGTATCAAGGAGACAACCAGCGCAGGCCAGAAATCGTGAGAATCCTGACCATGGTTGCTCGAGCCTGTATATGCATAGACCCCATGCACATGTTTTGTCGCAGAAGGGCAGTCAGCAGCATGTAGTTGAAGCAATTAAATTACTGGTTAATTGCGCTGTTCGCTGCGACGACAGACCGCATTCACAGATGTAAATTTGGATAATGTGCAATAACATACTCAAAATTTTTTGCACGATTCGGATACTTGAAGGTAATAAGGTATCAGGAACACCAACAACGTTGGTGTTTTCTAGCTCCATGAAAGCGTTTCCACGCCAGGCTTATCATGAGATACATCATCGAGACAGACAGCACAGGATTGACATCAGATATTATTGGAGGAAAATAACACCATCCATAAGCGTTTTGTACGCAAAATGGTGATTTGGTCAGCCGATCTACCTATTACTTTGGGTCGCTGGTGATGGCCGCACGTGCATTCGCTCGGGCCCACATTTCGTCAATAAGCTTTCGTAATCCAGACTTGTCCAATGCCTTATTGAACATTTCTAAAAAGACGGATACAAGCGGGCAAATTAAACATTTCTAAATAGACGGACACAAGCGGACAACCGACGTTAAGGAACCCGAAAAAGATAGAGACAGTGGAAAATTCATGACGGATGTACTTGCTAACAACATGCGATCGAGTACATGAGCGGCCTCGTGCAAGGTCAATTAAGGCTCACAGGCTCAAGTCGACCACTGAAACGGTTTCCACTATCTGTATCCTCCATTCGCAAGCTTCTACTTCGACGCGCAGACCACCAAAACGTTTTCCAGCAGCCAACTGAACGGACGAGGGCAGCAGCTAACTAGTTCTGACTAACTTCCTCTCTCTCTCTCTCTCTCTCTCTCTCTCTCTCTCTCTCTCTCTCTCTCTCTCTCTCTCTCTCTCTCTCTCTCTCTCTCTCTCTCTCTCTCACACACACACACACACACACACACACACACACACACTCACACACTCACACACACACACTCACACACTCACACACTCACACACTCACACACTCACACACTCACACACTCACACACTCACACACTCACACACTCACACACTCACACACTCACACACTCACACACTCACACACTCACACACTCACACACTCACACACTCACACACTCACACACTCACACACTCACACACTCACACACTCACACACTCACACACTCACACACTCACACACTCACACACTCACTGCACACTCACACACTCACACACTCACACACTCACACACTCACACACTCACACACTCACACACTCACACACTCACACACTCACACACTCACACACTCACACACTCACACACTCACACACTCACACACTCACACACTCACACACTCACACACTCACACACTCACACACTCACACACTCACACACTCACACACTCACACACTCACACACTCACACACTCACACACTCACACACTCACACACTCACACACTCACACACTCACACACTCACACACTCACACACTCACACACTCACACACTCACACACTCACACACTCACACACTCACACACTCACACACTCACACACTCACACACTCACACACTCACACACTCACACACTCACACACTCACACACTCACACACTCACACACTCACACACTCACACACTCACACACTCACACACTCACACACTCACACACTCACACACTCACACACTCACACACTCACACACTCACACACTCACACACTCACACACTCACACACTCACACACTCACACACTCACACACTCACACACTCACACACTCACACACTCACACACTCACACACTCACACACTCACACACTCACACACTCACACACTCACACACTCACACACTCACACACTCACACACTCACACACTCACACACTCACACACTCACACACTCACACACTCACACACTCACACACTCACACACTCACACACTCACACACTCACACACTCACACACTCACACACTCACACACTCACACACTCACACACTCACACACTCACACACTCACACACTCACACACTCACACACTCACACACTCACACACTCACACACTCACACACTCACACACTCACACACTCACACACTCACACACTCACACACTCACACACTCACACACTCACACACTCACACACTCACACACTCACACACTCACACACTCACACACTCACACACTCACACACTCACACACTCACACACTCACACACTCACACACTCACACACTCACACACTCACACACTCACACACTCACACACCGACTCACACACTCACACACTCACACACTCACACACTCACACACTCACACACTCACACACTCACACACTCACACACTCACACACTCACACACACACATTCCAGACGTGCTGTTTCGCTACATGCTGTTCTCTTTCAGTAGAAATCAACTACCTCAGGTAACAGCTTTCACAGCGTTTTGCCTCAGTCTTACGCAGCGAACTGCGTATACCAAGACTCATATTACCATCGAGATATATTTCCAATGCCGCAATATCCCGGCCTTGCCATCGTAACGCTAAGCATTTCTCCCATAATCAATCACTTATACTAAGCATTACCTGTCTAGCTAGGCCTATCCCGCGAGAGAAAACGTGAATGGACTGGACTTTTTGCAACACTACTAGATCCTAGCAAACCGACCCCTCAATGCCCAGCACTGGGGGTCACACGAGCGGAGCCTAGCAGGACCGCGATTGTGCACGTCGCAAATGCACTGACGTGCGCGCCGGCAGCTTTTAGCTTGTTCAATTCTCGTGACATCTTCGAAAGTTCGACTAGAGACGTTTTCAGACATCGTGCTGTCATTTGTGACGTTTTGTGTGTACAGGCGTACCGACAAGGCGACAACCGAGATAGACTGAAACTTCGACTCATAACAGATACTCAGATCTATTTCGAACATCGAAATAGACACTTTTTTGAGACGTTTCTGGACGTTTGGAACATAACGATGCAGATATGCTGATTGGTCTGCAAACCCAGACGCACCCTTGCTAACAACAGGAATTTGGGCAGTTACCAGTATCTAAACATACAGTATTAAACGCCGACGGGCTTAGTTTTAGTCGCCGCAACTACAGTACGGGATCCTGTTGGATGGATCTGGTTCACTAGGGTTCACTCGTGTCCAGGCTCGTGTCTTGCGTCTCCGCACTGGCCCAGTGGGCCGTTGTAGTCCTGCCCCCGATGACGGCTCCGGGCTGATGGACTCTCCCAAGCGGCAGTCCCCACTCCCCACCGGCTAAAAATAAAGCGAGCACAGCCTTCCCGATGTAGGGCGGAGGCCACGAATCTTTATGACACCCATGCATGATGCAGCAATCCATTTGCCACGAGCGTGTATGTAGGCGTTGCGAGTCAGGCGACCATAGATAGACCAACGGTTCAGCGACAAGGCAAAGCGCGGGGAAACGAGCCAGGAGCGAGCAAGGGAATGTGCTGCAAGTTTAGGCCCATGAAGGCCCTTTCGTGTGGCCGCGGCTTGGACGTAAATCTCTTGTAACCAGGCCGCGAGACCTCAGCGGCTTACGGCGGTTCTTGCGTAGCCAGTAGCAGACATTCGCGTTTGAACCATCGCAGCAGAAGCGGCAGGCAAAATGGAGTTTCGATATCGGCAACCTCTTTCCCCTACCGGTGGCCAGGTATGTCCGGATGTCATAAAACATGCTTGCCAGCCGCGTTTAGAAGCGGGCGGATAGGCGTCATATGCGAGTAATTCTACTAATAATATTTCTGGTATTGCTGCTCTTCGCACTTGCCTGGAAAGGCGGGTGCCGCGAAATGCTGGCCAAAATAGGCAGGATTCTCAAGGCCCGCCCTTCCTTTAAGCAAGATAGTGAGCATCGCCGCAATTTTTTCGTACAGGGTCTGTTTCTAAGCCTGTAGGGTGCGCAGCGGGTAGCCGCTACCAACGGGCGTTGGGTGAAGACCGACGGGCAGCTGCAAAAACAACTTTGGCGTGATTACGCTGTTAGCAATTGGGCCAGGATAACTGGCACCCACATGCCACGCTTTGGTCTTTGATGTCGTTACCGGAAAACGCTGCAAATTATCAAGCGCGGCGCGAGTACGCCCTTGCGCGCATCTACCTGCGGGGATCCAGCTGAAATGATAGGCGTCCCTCTTGCCCAGTTTCTACGACCCTTTTCCCTCCGACATCGTCTGTGTTTTGGGCAATGCTTGGAGCGACGCGAATAATTTCAGCACAACTCCATCCCAGCATGCCCTAGCTCGCATCAAGTGCTTTTGCAGGCCGTAATCAACAAGCATAGACCTCATACACAACCATCCTTGGAAACATGCCCATAAATTGCTTGATCTGTCCACAATATCCTTGCATGCCCATAAAAATTGCCATCTGAAAGCCCCGTGCGCCTTCTGTGCCCCCCCCCCCCCCCCCCCCCCAGATCCCCGGCTACAGCGGGTATGTGCCCAGCATGAAGAACCATGTGATTGGCCAGCGGTACTCGCAGGCCACCGTCAACGCGCTGGATGCGACCAGCACCCTGAGGGGGGGCGCAGACCCCTCCAGTCGGTCTGAGTTGCTCGACCGGCGGCCGCAGGGGCGCGACTTCTTGTACGCGCAGACGAGCCGACCGGATGCGCTAGGGGACGAGCCGATGGGGATGGCTACCGCCGGCCGCCCCGCTCGCGCCAGCAAGACGGCCTCCCTCCCCGAGCCGCGCTTCTACGAGCGGCCGCTTATCACTCGCAAGCTCCCGAGCGAGGACATCCCCGACGAGATCCGAAACTTCACGGGGCGTGTGCCAGGGTTCACCGGCCACCTGCACGCATCGCAGCACGTGTACGCCAAGTCTTACGGCGGCACAACCAAGCTGCTGGCGGAGGAGGAGGAGACGACGAGACGCAGCCGCGCGCTGATGAACTACTCGGAGGACCGGCCGACGGGGCCGCTTGCGGACGCCAGTGACAAGCGGCGCATCCCTGGGTACGGCGGTTACGTCCCTGTAAAGAACAACCACGTGTTCGGGAAGACGTTTGGCTCGGCGACCAGCCTGGCCAGCACCGCCGAGCGGGCGATGCGCAGCCACAGCAACGCCAGTGCGATGGCGGAGCTGGTGGACACCCGCCCGCAGGGTCGGGCGGACCTGTTCGCGCAGTCGCACGACATGAGTAATGCGCCGCCCAGGGAGTACCTGACGCCCTCGCGCCAGCCGCGCGGCCACACGAGCGGAGGGCGCGTGGGCACGCTGGGTGGATCTGGCTCGGATTACGGTTTCGCCTCCACCAACGTGCACACGCGCGCGACGGAGCCCGTGACCGAGGACATGCGCGAGGTGCTGGCGGGCCGGCACCGCGTGGTGGGCTACACGGGCCACCTGCACGGCAACCAGCACATCTACGCGCGCTCATACGGCAAGATGTCGCGAGAGCTGGTGGACGAGGGGGGTCACATTCGCGCCGAACCCACGAGGGATGACCTGCTCTTCTACCGCGACGACCGGCCACAGAACCGGCGGTGGTAGGGGGGGGGGAGTTGCTATGGAATGGACCAACAGTGGCAGTGGTCTTATACAACTAGCCGCGGCGGTGGTGGTGGTGGTGGGCAGCGTGCTTCGTGACAGCGTTACTGCAGTATCTTCCCGTTGCGGCTGAGGTCGTTTGGAACGGTTGCTGGCAGGCCTGGGTTGGCATGGCGGACCAGCAATAATGGTGGTTGGGAACCAGCCCTCACGGTTCCCCCTGCGGATGATGTCACACAGGCTGCAGGATGATGTCACACAGGCTGCAGGATGATGTCACACAGGCTGCAGGATGGTTCTTTGTTGATCGACAGAACGGCGGCGGTGGGAATGGTGTTGCGTCGGCGGCGATGAAGAGAATAGGGGTGGGATCGCAGGGACCCTGATTGAATGCGTGGCGGGTGGTGGTGAAGGCAGTGGTGGAAATGCGCTGGCAGTCGTGGGTGGCGGGAGGTGGTGGCCAAGAGGCCGCGGCGTTGATGAATTCCAGATTGACTTTGGTCCATGTCGCTGTAGGGCCACGGAAGGAACACCCAAGCCACGGGTGCATTGCCAGCGGTGCCGATCGACTGTGGAAACACGGACAGCCACGGTGGACGTTTTCACGGTCACACAGGCCGATCCAGCCAGGCTCGCAGTGGATGGGATGGTTGGGCAGCCACCATGGGGGAGGCCGGGCCAAGCCACTGGCTAGACACACAGCAGGGCCCCTGGCAATGGGGCTGCCATCGGCCAACCTGGGAGCGTTGCAAACATGGGATCTGCCCGCTTGCTGATAAACCCGCATCATCTGCCTGCAGTGCCAGTCGGCCGCGTCTCGCTGGGTAGCTCCCACCCCCCCGGCCAACGCTCACACCGCTGGTACCGGGTGGGAGCCCTGCCTGGCGCCGCTTTGTTGGACCTCATTTGTACAACTTCCGTCCACACATGGCAGGCGCCCATCCCTGCACGGCCGTCGGCAAGGGTTTGTGCGGTTTGCCTTGCCCCAACGAAAGGGAAGAAGCGTTGCATTCTGTCCAAAGATTAGTTGGGCACAGAACGCCTGTTGGCCCAGCAGCCGCCAGGCAACATGCATGGATGGCACCGGCATCTGCCCCCCCCCCTCCCCCTCCCCCGGTGCCGTTGTATATGGGTGGAGGGGACATGAGCAGGTCACGTAATGGCTTGCGCTGGTTTGTTTCATGGGTGCATTGGCGCGAACGGGATTTGACACATGCCACCGCCCATCACTAACCTCAGCACAAGGCTGACCCTCGTCCCTGAACAAAAGAATAAGAGCTTTCCGGCATGCATGGGCTGAACAATTAGCTCACCCACAAGGATTGAGCTGCGTATGGCCGGTTTCGGATTACAACTGGCCTGTGCTGCTGGTTTGGCTGGTTGCCAGATTAACCCGTGTTTTTTTACAACGCGATACATCGCGTTGTAGGGTTAGAACGCGATGTATTGCGTTGTAAACTGACATGTGGCAGACACAGTAGATACAAGATTTTCGGTCTGAAACTCGGTAGACGGACTCCTTACATCCCGTAGAACTCAAGAAAAAATCCTGGTATTTTTTGGAATTTTTTTGTGACAGCTGCAAACAAATCTGTACCACTGAAAACAGCCCTTTTTGTGGGACGAAGGTGAAGACGATGGCGATGGCGGCAGGTAGATCTCGCCAGTTTTCGCACGAATTTCAGTGGCTGTTGGGTGGCACGACCATGATGATGCGTTCAAAGGTTGATAAGGTAGGTTTCTAGGAGTTTGTTCAGGTAATGGGACAGAGGAAACAAAAGATTATTGCAGTTTCTCACCCAGCTTTTATGCGGAAACCCTGGAAACCGGCATGCATATTATTACGGCAAGACTCGGGTCTGCTGCGGCACCATGCTTGGTATTTCCATGGTGTATTGACTTCTTAACACATGTTTATTCATTCATGTTCATCCATACACGAGCCACGAGGTAGCCATGGCTGACGGCGGAGCTCATAACTTTTACGTTTGGGCACCAAATCCGGCCATGAATATCCCTATCGCTTCGTCTCTCTAAGACACACACGCTGATATATTTTTCCGCAATATTATGACGAGCAAACGCTTGACTACGCAACGCAGCCTGGCGGCTGCGATGAGCTAAGAAAATTCGCCTGCAGTTCCGCGCGGCCTGCCAGGCAGCGAGGCCACTAGCTAGACTCAAGCATTGGTAGTGCACTCGGCTCCTGCGGCCTCGCCATCGGCATCGCCTGATCCTAAACGCAGTCGCCCCGCAGAATCGCGCCCAACAGAACCGCGCTTTCGGCCCCAACCTTTCAAGGTCGCCGATCACGACTGGACCAACATGTCCCCGGCAACTGCCATGAATTGCCTCTTCTATGGGGACTACGCCTCGCTAGCTTTACGACCTGTGCCTCCATCTCCACGACACCGATCGCCTCATCCACCCCGACGGCACCTGGGTCAGCGGACCCAGCTTTCTGTTCGGGTGCGCCCGCCCCCAACTCCAACACACCCCGGGCACGCTGGCTACTGAACTTCCTCACCTCTCCACCACCGCCGACTCCACCTCCACTGCCATTTCTGCCTCCACTGCCGACATCAAAGCCCAGCTTCTCGACCTCTACCAATGCCTTCAAGCCACCGCCACCGCCCTTGAGTGCTTGCATGACACCGGCCGCCGGCCTCACCGCCCAGGCAGTGAAGGACATCGCCGCCCAGCCGGCACCTGCTGGCCCGGCCGGTGATGCTCCCACCACCTGGGCGGACTTGCTTAAGCATCACACCACCTGATCCACCGCCTCCACCATCGCGGCACAACTCAAGCAAGAAGCCCTCGTCCTTCGGGAGGAGGCCGACATCACCCAGCGCAACCACAATGTCATCGTCAAGCACTTCGACCAGCCGGTAGGTGAGACCTCGACGAGCCTTCTCACGGCGACATTCTTGCCCCCATGCAATCTTGGGCACTCGCAACTGCAGTCCAAAGACGGGAGAGAGAGTGGATGCGGTGCTCAAACTGGGCTGGGGCCACTAGGTCGGCCAGCAACATCTGGATGTAGTTCGTGACAGGTTTCCCTACCCTTTTGGGAATGCCCTCGGGGCCAGGCCAGGTCAGAATGTGTCGCCCTGGCTGGCCAAGCCGCTGGGGGCCTGCCAGACCAAGGGCGGTGTCGACCTGGCTGGTGCGAGCAAGGTGTCCTACAAATGCTATCCTACGCTGCCTAATCTCGTCCGAAATACGAGGCAGGCCATGATACAAAGACTCTGATGACGGACGCTCGGAAAACCCTACGTTAAGGACCTGTCGGAGCATCCTCATAAACCGTGCAGTAGCCTAGCTGCCAGTTTGGGTGTGAGTGTCCACGCCTCGGCGCCATATACGAGAGCACCGTGAGGACGAGGACCTTGAAGAGCATGCGCTTGCAGTGCTCGCCCAGGCCCTTCGAGCGCCAGTAGGTGTTGAGCGAACTGAGCTTGGCCCAGGAAAGGCCGATGCGGGTGTCCACATCGTCGGCAGTGTCAGGAAGCCAACTCCCCAACAGCTTGAAGCGGTCGCGGAACGGGACCTCCGTCCCGTCGAGCAGGCGCGGCAGCGGTGGTGTACTGGAGGCCCCAATCACCATCGCCTCAGTTTTGACACTAATCTCCATGCAACCCCACCGCCCGCGCTTCCAGGCCCAGACAGTCCAGCCAGGTCTGAATGTGCTCGGGGCTCGCGATGAGGGTGGTGTCATCTGCATAAATCAGGTCGGCAAGGCGGTAACCAGGTCTAACCCCGCCGCGCTCTTTCACGTTAAGGATGTCCAAGCCTGGCTCGAACCCCTTAAGAGCAGTAAAGCGCGCACGTGCCCGGCGCATGACGTGATCCACGACAATAATGAACAGGTATGGGGCCGGACAGGACACAACCTTGCCACACCCCGTGGTGAAGGGGGAATGGTGGGGTGGTGCCTTCCGCAGTCCGCACTACTGCCTGTGAGCCCTCATACAGTCGGCGAATGGCAGCAATAAACGCAGGTGGTACCCGATCCAGAGCTAGGATGGCCCAAAGAGCCTCCCAGAGAACCGTGTCAAAGGCCTGGATATAGTCAACAAAAATGAAGACCAGCGTCAAACTGTCAGGGGGAAGGCGACGCACCTCCTCCATCAACCGGCGCGCGACAAACACAGCCATGACAGTGTTACGACCACGACGGAAACCCATCTGAGACTCACCCAGGTGTGGGTCCAGCGCGGCGCGGAGCCTGTGCAGCATCATGCGCATGAAGACCTTCAGCGCGGCGCTCTGGAGCCAGACACCCCGGTAGTTACCGAGGTCAGCAGCAGAGCCCTTCTTGTACAGCATGACGCGGATGGCCGTCTGCCACTCAGCAGGCGGAGGCTCGTCAGAGAGCAGGACACGGTTGCAGAACGCCAGCAGAAGATCCCTAACCGCCGGATCAGGGGTCTTCAGCAGCTCAGCAGAAAGGTGGTCGGCACCGACCGCCGCATGGTACCGCAGGCGAGCAAGGGCGCCGTCCAATTCCTTCAAAGTGAAGGGGGGACGACGTCGTCAGTGGCAAGGCAGCCCTCCTGCAAGGCGGGGACTTGGTAGTCCGCGGCCGAGGAGGGGGCGCTGGCGGCGGCGGGGATCCGGCGACCCCGAGGCGGGCGGCCGTCTCGGGGTGAAGCGGCGGGGGGGGGCGCGAGCCCCACCGGTCAAGGAAACATTGTGGGCCAACCAGCGGTCAAGGCTGACCGGCGCCGTGCCGTCCCCCGTGTGCTCCACCGGGGTGCGCTGCCGCCGGCCGCCGAGCCGGTCGAGGTGGTACCACATGTCCTTGCCCTGGTTGCGAGCCTGGCAGGCCTTGGCATCCGCGATGCACTGGGCCGCCTCCGCGTCCTGAGCGTGCTCGTAGGCCTCCACGAGGGCGGCCTTGAGCACTGGTTTCTGCAGCGGGTCCCCGTTACGCTTGAGGCGGTGCCGGGCGGCCAAGACCTTGGGGTCCTGGCGGTAGAGCGGGCCGGGGCGGCGGCGGGGCATGGCCGGCAGGTGCCGGGCCGCCAGCAACGGGGCACGGGCCGCAAAGCCCGCAAAAATGGTGGCGTTGGGAGCACCCTTGTCCAACTCGTCGACGTCCGCCCGGGCGCCCAGGGCCGACAGGTACTCCCGTCGGCACCGGTTCCGCTCGTGCTCGGCGTCCGTCCAGTCCTCAGGATCTCCCCGGACCGGGCGTAGAGCAGACCAGTCAGGGCGGACCACTGGGGCGCGGCGCGCGGGGACGTGGAACCGGAGCCGAATGGTCGCGCGCACCAACCGGTGGTCAGAGCACACCGTGGGCGTGTCAAACACTCGGGTGTCCAGGACCGAGGTGCACCTGGACTGCCGTACCACCACGTAGTCCAAACAGGCCTGACGGCCGTTAGGGCCACGAAAGGTGACCAAGTCCTGTGAGGGACGTTGGAAGTGGCAGTTGACAGCAACCATCCCGCTATCCCGCAAAAAGGCAGAAAACAGGGGAGTGTTGTCGTTAGCAGTAGTGTCAGCAGGCGCAAAGCGGCTGCCAGCAGTGCCCATGGGGAGCGTGGCGTTGGCGTCGAGCAGCATAACCAAAAAGTGACGGGCCGGAGTGCCCCCCTCAAGGCTATGCAAGGATTCGAAGAACTCCTCACGGGCCGACTCAGGTAGACCACTATGGGGTGCGTAGCCCACCCCCACCGTGAGGTGGTGTTTAGACCGCCCCTCGACGGAGGTGAAATGTGCTACCATAAGGCGTGGGGTGAGAAACTTAAGCGTGCTGAGGGCTATTGAATTGAATTGAATTGTAACATAACTCCGTTGGGAGAATATGTAGCACATATCCCTGAGAAGGGGCATATGGCTTTAATACATTCTAGGCTACTTCCTGCAAGAGTGGAATGTAAGCAGCACTTGCTCTAGGTGCCTCAAGGGCACCGGCACCCTCATGATCTTCACACTATGCCCAGCTAAGGGGGAGTATGTCATGTGGGGGAAGATCATCATGGCCATACAAGAGCTAGGGCATGGCTTCTCGACAGAGAGCATCTCTCTGCATGGCATAGCATGGCTAAATGTTGAACATCCATGGGGGTCCCATTATAGACATAGCATGGCTAAATGTTGAAGGCATCATCCATGGGGGCCATTATGGGCGCACATGCGCGGGGGCATTAATTAATTAATTAATTAATGCGCGGGGGCCACATGCTAGGCTAAGCCTTACTAATCTACACTACTGGTATATATATTCCTAGTCTGAGGTGGCAGGAGGGGGCTGCCAGGGCTTGTGGTCAACGTGGATGACCGCCCCCCTCCAGTACGTATACCGGCTTCCCCCTTGCGCTCTGCCGGAGCTGAAGGTAGGTCGGCCATAGCTCGCGTCGCCGCTGTTGCTGGGCCAGGGTCAAGTCGTCGTCCAGCGTGAAGCGAGTCTCCGAGAGCTTCTTGCGGCATTTAAGGAGCGCCAGCTGAGGGCTATGTGCTACAGATACTCCCGGAGTTATGTTCCTAATTTATCGCCCATGCGGTCTAGATCCTTCCCAGGCCTGGTGGGCCAGCAGCGATGTTTCTGCGCGTTTTAGTTTTGTGTTGTAGTTAGTTGTACCTTGTGTGCTGGCTTGATCCTTGCATGCCCGTGTCAGATTATTCTTATTTTGCGTCAGTGTTCTTCGTCTTTTCGGGGTTTTCCTTATCTTGCATGCCACTCTCACCTCCATGATTTAATTTTCCTAATGAATATACATTGACAGCGAAGGCCTGAGCTCAGGAGTTGCGCAGTTGGAACATATTGACAAAACATATGCTGCCGCACTTTCCTCCATAACTAACTTTAATTTTCGGCAAGTTGATTCCAGATGGAATAAGAACACAATCAGCTCCAGGCATCCATCAGTCATTTAGCACGAGGACTAGGCAAAAGCCGCCCACGTCTTCCCTTTCCATATCGTAGCGCATGTCAGAATGGCTGACCAGTGTGTACAAATATCGGCATAAGTGCGCCACTGCTGGTGTAAATCCCGGTGGCAGACCAATCTGGTGTCCATTCGGGTGCCCGGAGCCAGCGAAACCCATCAGCCTGATTTGCCTGCCCGTCAAACATGAGTGCCAACCAAGCGTAGCCCCCGCCAGGATAGCCCGACCTCTCCTCACCGCAGCTCGTCCTTGATGTTTGAGCTGGCCCTGCCGTCCTCCTCCTCCTCATCCTTCTGCTGGTCGCCCTCCCCTGCACCCCCCACCCCGCCCTCGCTCCCCTCCTCGCCCGCCTGGGCATCCTGTTCCACCCGCTCCTCACCCGCAGACCCCTCCGGCACCGGGCCATCCCCCCCAACCTCCCCCTCCCCGCTTTCGCTGGCGTCCGGCTCGCCGCCCGCCTCGGTCTCGTTGCCTGCTGTCGCGTTCTTGTCGCCGATGACCACCTTGGCCTTAGGCTTCTTGGCCTTGGCCGTCTTGGGCTTGGGCTTGGGCGTGCTGTCCAATGCCATCAGGCGCTTCTCCAAGGGGCGACGCTTGGCCGCCAAGTCGTCTGCGGTGGGGGGCCGGGGACGGGCATGGGGCGTTGGCAGGGCAGCAGGGCTCAGTGCCAGGCACACAAACAGACAGGCAGGGGCATCCACTCATGACTGCGTAGCTCTCACAGTATGATGATTTGAAGAAAAACAGCCTGTCGGCACGAAAAGCGTCCCAATGAGCATCGCGAACGTGCACTACGCGAACAGTGGAGCCTGACCAAGTTTGCGCACGTCCAGCTAGGCAACCCTACCAGACACTACGACCGTTCTGCTAATCATAGACCCTTACTAATGCTGCCTGCCTTCGTGCTTCCCACTCACCCGTAGTGCCTATCTCCATGTCCCTAACAACCGCTTCGCATGCCCCCCCCCAAAGGCTACACCGTTGTCAAATCCCGCTTCGATAGAGCATCTGCTGGCCTCATGGGCGTCCCACAAGGAAGGGAGGGTAACCCATGGGTCATGAACCATTCGTATGTATGGCCAGCAAATGTTGTGTCCAACCACGTTGGCGGTAGTCCACCCCGCGCCCAACATTTGGCGACGGTGCCACCAGGGGACAGCTCGGGGTCACCATAGAATACCCAACGCCGAGTCTCACTCATCCACCTCCCCACCCACACCCACCGGCGAGGAACACGGGCGCCGCGTGGGCCTCCGCCGCCTCCTGTTGGGAAATCATCTCGTCCAGCCACGCCTCGTATTCTGCCATAGCCTCCAGCAGTGCCGCAACGTCGGTCTCATTCAGCCACGGCTTGGTGTCGTTCCACGCCGCCACGCGCGCGCGCGCCAGCTGCAAGAACTCACGCGCCAGCGCCACCGCCTCGGGGCGCGCGGTCAGCTGCTCCACGCGGGTCATGATGGGGTCACCCAGCCCACGCAGCTGCTTCAGCTTGGCCTCAAAGGCAGACCCCGTCGCGCTCTCGCCGTCGCCCATGTACAGCCAGTCCTCTGCGTCCGCCAGCTCAGTGGTGAACTTCTCGCGCTGCTCCGGCGTCGTCACCTGGGGTTGTGGGAAAAGGGGGAGGAGGAAAAGGGGATGAAGCGGGGGTTAACAGGGGGGTGAAGAAAGGGGTGAAAAAGGGTGAAAGGGAGGCACAGGAAAGAGGGGTTGAAGTGAGGATAGAGGAAAGGGGGTGAAGGGGCGAGGGGACATGGAGCGCAGGAAGAGGGGGTGGAAAATCGGTTACAGTGCATTCACGGCTTGAGTTGGGTTCACCGGATAAATACGGTCAACCCAACTTTAGGCATGAATACAAGGCGTGAATGGCTGTACTTACCTGCACTAATTGGAACTAATGGTGCTCAAGCATACTCATCTAAACACAGCTTTACTAAGTTGAACGAAGTTTTCCTGGGATGTCAAAGTCCTTGGCGAACCAACTTAAGGCGTGAACCCAACTTGCGTAAACCCAATGTAAGGCGTGAATGACTGTAGCCCCACCGCCGTCCCAGCCTCGCCAGGCAACTACACATGCATGGACGCAATGACGCCATCGCCCCTCACCTTGACCAGATCCTCAGCCCCCTCGGCCCCCTCCTCCATCCGCTCCTTGTTCGCGTAGATGTACGACTCGAGCGCGTTCTTGGCCTCGTCGGTGCGCTTGCGCTCCAAGTCCTTCTCCTTGAGCAGCCGCAGCGTCTTCTCCGCTGCGCGGATGCTCTTGGGGGAGAGCGTGCCGACGGCCACCACCTGGCGGCGGCACGCAGGGACACCCCGTTGTCGAGACACCCATGATGATTTGAAACACCCCATCAGTGGCCACGCCGGGACAGGCAGTGTGTACTATTCGATTATGCGAGCTGATTCAACGGACGCTGACACGACACATGGATGCCGATTGCCCAGCAGACACACAAGGAGAGAATGCTCGAGCCCAGAGATCACCAAACAAGAGAAGGGTAGTGGACATGGCATGACATGGCATGGCACGGACGGAGCATGTAGCGGACATGGCATGGCATGGACGGAGCATGTAGCGGACATGGCATGGCACGGACGGAGCATGTAGCGGACATGGCATGGCACGGACGGAGCATGTAGCGGACATGGCATGGCACGGACGGAGCATGTAGCGGACATGGCATGGCACGGACGGAGCATGTAGCGGACATGGCATGGCACGGACGGAGCATGTAGCGGACATGGCATGGCACGGACGGAGCATGTAGCGGACATGGCATGGCACGGAGCATGTAGCAGACATGGCACGGACGGAGCATGTAGCGGACATGGCATGGCATGGACGGAGCATGTAGCGGACATGGCATGGCACGGACGGAGCATGTAGCGGACATGGCATGGCACGGACGGAGCATGTAGCGGACATGGCATGGCACGGACGGAGCATGTAGCGGACATGGCATGGCACGGAGCATGTAGCAGACATGGCACGGACGGAGCATGTAGCGGACATGGCATGGCATGGACGGAGCATGTAGCGGACATGGCATGGCATGGACGGAGCATGTAGCGGACATGGCACGGACGGAGCATGTAGCAGACGTGGCATGGCACGGACGGAGCATGTAGCGGACATGGCACGGCACGGACGGAGCATGTAGCAGACGTGGCATGGCACGGACGGAGCATGTAGCGGACATGGCATGGCACGGACGGAGCATGTAGCGGACATGGCATGGCACGGACGGAGCATGTAGCGGACATGGCATGGCACGGACGGAGCATGTAGCGGACATGGCATGACATGGCATGGCACGGACGGAGCATGTAGCGGACATGGCATGGCACGGACGGAGCATGTAGCGGACATGGCATGACATGGCATGGCACGGACGGAGCATGTAGCGGACATGGCATGGCACGGACGGAGCATGTAGCGGACCTGGCATGGCACGGACGGAGCATGTAGCGGACATGGCATGGCACGGACGGAGCATGTAGCGGACATGGCATGGCACGGACGGAGCATGTAGCGGACATGGCATGGCACGGACGGAGCATGTAGCGGACATGGCATGGCACGGACGGAGCATGTAGCGGACATGGCATGGCACGGAGCATGTAGCAGACATGGCACGGACGGAGCATGTAGCGGACATGGCATGGCATGGACGGAGCATGTAGCGGACATGGCATGGCACGGACGGAGCATGTAGCGGACATGGCATGGCACGGACGGAGCATGTAGCGGACATGGCATGGCACGGACGGAGAATGTAGCGGACATGGCATGGCACGGACGGAGCATGTAGCGGACATGGCATGGCACGGAGCATGTAGCAGACATGGCACGGACGGAGCATGTAGCGGACATGGCATGGCATGGACGGAGCATGTAGCGGACATGGCACGGACGGAGCATGTAGCGGACATGGCATGGCACGGACGGAGCATGTAGCGGACATGGCACGGCACGGACGGAGCATGTAGCAGACGTGGCATGGCACGGACGGAGCATGTAGCGGACATGGCATGGCACGGACGGAGCATGTAGCGGACATGGCATGGCACGGACGGAGCATGTAGCGGACATGGCATGGCATGGACGGAGCATGTAGCAGACATGGCATGGCACGGACGGAGCATGTAGCGGACATGGCACGGCACGGACGGAGCATGTAGCGGACATGGCATGGCACGGAGCATGTAGCGGACATGGCATGGCACGGACGGAGCATGTAGCGGACATGGCATGGCACGGACGGAGCATGTAGCGGACATGGCATGGCACGGAGCATGTAGCGGACATGGCATGGCACGGACGGACCATGTAGCGGACATGGCATGGCACGGACGGAGCATGTAGCGGACGTGGCATGGCACGGACGGAGCATGTAGCGGACATGGCATGGCACGGACGGAGCATGTAGCGGACGTGGCATGGCACGGACGGAGCATGTAGCGGACGTGGCATGGCACGGACGGAGCATGTAGCGGACGTGGCATGGCACGGACGGAGCATGTAGCGGACATGGCATGGCACGGACGGAGCATGTAGCGGACATGGCATGGCACGGACGGAGCATGTAGCGGACATGGCATGGCACGGAGCATGTAGCAGACATGGCATGGCACGGACGGAGCATGTAGCGGACATGGCATGGCATGGACGGAGCATGTAGCGGACATGGCATGGCACGGACGGAGCATGTAGCGGACATGGCATGGCACGGACGGAGCATGTAGCGGACATGGCATGGCATGGCACGGAGCATGTAGCAGACATGGCATGGCACGGACGGAGCATGTAGCGGACATGGCATGGCACGGACGGAGCATGTAGCGGACATGGCATGGCACGGACGGAGCATGTAGCGGACATGGCACGGCACGGACGGAGCATGTAGCGGACATGGCATGGCACGGACGGAGCATGTAGCGGACATGGCACGGACGGAGCATGTAGCGGACATGGCATGGCACGGACGGAGCATGTAGCGGACATGGCATGGCACGGAGCATGTAGCGGACATGGCATGGCACGGGCGGAGCATGTAGCGGACATGGCATGGCACGGACGGAGCATGTAGCGGACATGGCATGGCACGGCACGGAGCATGTAGCGGACGTGGCATGGCACGGAGCATGTAGCGGACATGGCATGGCACGGACGGAGCATGTAGCGGACATGGCATGGCACGGACGGAGCATGTAGCGGACATGGCATGGCACGGAGCATGTAGCGGACATGGCATGGCATGGACGGAGCATGTAGCGGACATGGCATGGCACGGACGGAGCATGTAGCGGACATGGCATGGCACGGACGGAGCATATAGCGGACATGGCATGGCACGGACGGAGCATGTAGCGGACATGGCATGGCACGGACGGAGCATGTAGCGGACATGGCATGGCACGGAGCATGTAGCGGACATGGCATGGCACGGAGCATGTAGCGGACATGGCATGGCATGGCACGGAGCATGTAGCAGACATGGCATGGCACGGAGCATGTAGCAGACATGGCATGGCATGGACGGAGCATGTAGCGGACATGGCATGGCATGGACGGAGCATGTAGCGGACATGGCATGGCACGGAGCATGTAGCGGACATGGCATGGCACGGACGGAGCATGTAGCGGACATGGCATGGCATGGCACGGAGCATGTAGCAGACATGGCATGGCACGGAGCATGTAGCGGACATGGCATGGCACGGACGGAGCATGTAGCGGACATGGCATGGACGGAGCATGTAGCGGACATGGCATGGCATGGACGGAGCATGTAGCGGACATGGCATGGCACGGAGCATGTAGCGGACATGGCATGGCACGGACGGAGCATGTAGCGGACATGGCATGGCACGGACGGACCATGTAGCGGACATGGCATGGCACGGACGGAGCATGTAGCGGACATGGCATGGCATGGCACGGAGCATGTAGCAGACATGGCATGGCACGGACGGAGCATGTAGCAGACATGGCATGGCACGGACGGAGCATGTAGCGGACATGGCATGGCATGGCACGGAGCATGTAGCGGACATGGCATGGCACGGACGGAGCATGTAGCGGACATGGCATGGCACGGACGGACCATGTAGCGGACATGGCATGGCACGGACGGAGCATGTAGCGGACATGGCATGGACGGAGCATGTAGCGGACATGGCATGGCATGGACGGAGCATGTAGCGGACATGGCATGGCACGGACGGAGCATGTAGCGGACATGGCATGGCACGGACGGAGCATATAGCGGACATGGCATGGCACGGACGGAGCATGTAGCGGACATGGCATGGCATGGCACGGAGCATGTAGCGGACATGGCATGGCACGGACGGAGCATGTAGCGGACATGGCACGGCACGGACGGAGCATGTAGCGGACATGGCATGGCATGGACGGAGCATGTAGCGGACATGGCATGGCACGGAGCATGTAGCGGACATGGCATGGCACGGACGGAGCATGTAGCGGACATGGCATGGCATGGACGGAGCATGTAGCGGACATGGCACGGACGGAGCATGTAGCGGACATGGCATGGCACGGACGGAGCATGTAGCGGACATGGCATGGCACGGACGGAGCATGTAGCGGACATGGCATGGCACGGACGGACCATGTAGCGGACATGGCACGGACGGAGCATGTAGCGGACATGGCACGGCACGGACGGAGCATGTAGCGGACATGGCATGGCACGGACGGAGCATGTAGCAGACATGGCATGGCATGGACGGAGCATGTAGTGGACATGGCATGGCATGGCACGGAGCATGTAGCGGACATGGCATGGCATGGACGGAGCATGTAGCGGACGTGGCATGGCATCGACGGAGCCTGCAAGGGAGCACATGGGCTCACCCCGTTTCACGCACCCACGCGCCATTTTCTCTTTTCCATCTACCAGATGTCACATGCCACTACTTCTATCACCCTGAAAAGTCATCCACGTTGCACTGAACGACCATACCTAGGGTGACAGGTCACAACCAGAGCCCAACCAGGGCCTCCTCGTCGGGCGCCCCATCCATGTCTCGATTTCCTTGTCATGTTGCCATCCCATGCTCATCCCATGCTTTCTGGCGCCCACATGATGCCATCACATGATTTCCTTCATGGCCATCCCATGCAAGATCCTTACCCCCCGCAGCCACACCTGGCAAGCAGGCTACCTCCCACACAGCACCGCAGCAACGCACTCACATAAAACCTGCCCCGGCACCACACAGACACGCACTCACACGCACACGCGCGCGCACACACACACACACACACACACACACACACACACACACACACACACACCAAATCTTAGAATCGAAGTTTATTAACTAGATTTGTTTTTTAAAAAATGAAGACCTTTGCACGCCACCATCCAGAGACACCTGCCACCCCCCTCACCTCCACATCCAGGGGCATGCGCGCGGTGCGAGGCTTGGGCTTCCCCTTGGGCTTGGCCGCCCCAGCCTTGTCCTCTTCCTTCCCACTGCCGGCCCTCTCTCCTGACGCCTCCTCCGCGCTGCCCTTGCCCTCCCCCTTGCCGCCGTCATCCGCGTCCTTGCTGCCATCCTTGCCGTCGGCCTCCTCGCCCTTGGCACTGTCTTCCTCCTCCTTGTCCTCCTTGTCCTGGTCGGGGGCGCTCCCCTTTTGGTTGCTGCCATCATCCTCGGTGGGGGAGTTGGACGCGTCGCCCGCCTGGCTGTCGGCTGTGTCTTGCGTCGCGTTCTTACCCGCAGCCTGGCAGGGAGCAAGGGCGGGCCAAGAAGGGGGCGACAAGGGGTGAGAAGGGCCGAGAGGGGGCATGGACAAGGCATAAGGCCAGCATGGAAAAACAGGCACATCATGTTAAATATGCAAATCACGTCAAGTTTTTGCAAAAGCCGTAAACAACTATGCGCGGCAGGAACATAGCCAAGTTTCGTAACAGATCAGCGGAAGCAGCACCAGAAGAAAAGGAAATGTGCCACCGAAGACAGAACCAAAGAAAGGGCACGAGCACGGATGACAACTGCTGCTAGCACCAACGACCACGAAAAAAAAACTAGGCTGAGCACCAAAAGAAACCAGCCAAAGAACCACATAGAGGGGCGCTACCAAGGAAATAACCACCGCTATTCCTATTACCACGATGAGATCACCACCACGATTCTACAGCTTCACAAAGCAACCCCTTTCTATTACCGCCAAAGAGATAACCATCGCTATTTCTATTACCACCAAGAGATAACCGCCGCTAGCACTAACACTGCCAAGGACAAGGCAATGGCACCCACCGCGCCCGTCGTCGCGTTGGCCCCCTTCTTCTTGGCCTCGGGAGGCGGCAGGTCCGGCAGCACCACCAGCACCTCCGCGCGGTCCGCCGTGAGCACGCCCGCCTTGTTGACCACAAAGTGGACGTTCACTTTGCCGGTCGAGTTGAAGCGCTGCGCGACTGCCGGCAGGCCCTTGACGTGGACAGTGGCGAACAATGGGTCGGCGACACCTGGGGGCATCTCGGCGCCCTCCGCGGCCAGATCGTACTGGAGGGAGAGGGAGAAGTCCGTGCGGCGCTTCCGGAGGGAAACGTTGCGCTGGCAAATGGCACCCGGTCGGTACAAAGAGCGTGTGTGCACGCATGCACGCAGACAGGGCCACGTGGGCCCCCACCCACATACAAATCAACCCGCCCATCGCCCATGCGCGCACAGGTGGGCATAGAAACAAGGCAGATCAAGATATTACTGTCAGAAACAGGCACATTCACCAACTGATGGACGTTCCCAACACGCAAGCCACAAGGCTGCGCACACGTGTTTTCCAACCGCCATTTGCTTCTTCATTTTCTGCAGTGCAGCAACTGGTTGTTACTTAACCCATCAGGCGCATGCAACACTCCAGTCCCTTGGGCCACCGCATGCATGTCTCCCATCTGAATGAAAAAACACAACTAATCCGTTGCACATTCCGAGGGGGTGGGTAACAAAAACACGCGATGGGTACACAGGCACGCTTTGCGAATATGGCCACCCAACAACGTTAGGCCACCCAACGATGCGTTCTGGATGCACCAGCATCCAGCGGCTCCATCACACTTCCCCCCCTTTTGACTCTTTCATGTGCCGCTGTACGGTTCAGGGAGTGTAACACGTCTCAGGTGTGCCGAGGGCCTGCCGTTTCCATATCAAATTAACAACATCAAGGTCACTATTGCCATCAACAACATTCCGGACTCCTGTCCCCTCGTTGATACGACACCCCTATCAGCATCAATGTCTTTTGTCCTGCGGCGCCCCCCCCCTGCCCCCCCCCCCACGCCCACCTTGGCAGGGAACTTGGCCATGCGGCGCAGCAGCGACTTGAACACATCCCCGTTCTTGCTGCTGCCGACGTCACCGCCCGCCGTCTCCTCCTCCGCATCATCACCGCCGTCCGCGTCGTTGTCGGGCTCCTCACCCCCATCTTTTGCGTCGGCCTTGTCGCTGGCGTCTGCAGCCACACAGCGGCCAAGGGGTGCACCAGTAACCAGAGCGGACAAAGCAAAAAAGAGAGATTGACTAACCCTGGCGCATATGTCCAGTGAAACCCACCACAAGGACCCTAAAGAGATCCTTGACCCCTGTACACACTGCATGGGAGGGAACCATTAGCCACGGCTACACACGCTCCAGCCTCCATGCCAGACAGGATCGACCGGGGGGGGGAGTGGCGGACACGGGATGGGAGGATGCACACTCGCGCCTTGGCATTAAAGAAAACAAAAACAATCCCAACAGCAGACCCCCGCATGACAGCACTACTCATCGCGCAAGATCCTCGGCAGAGCGCAGTAGGCAGCGCAGCAAGACCAAACGTTGTAATTCCCTCCAGCATTATCTTGCTCAGCACGCACAGGTTACCATCCCTCGCAGCGCACTTGCTCCTAAACACAAATAGGGAGGGAGGATCACTTCGAACGCCCTGGCATCGCTAAAACATACTCTGAAATGCCTCATTGACCATACCCTGAAATATCTGATCGAGAAACCCTCAACATAGGCGCCTACAAAATCAAGAAACCGACCATCAAATTAAAAAACCCAACCATCAAACCAAGCAATGGCCTTGCGAAGCCACAGGCTGACTTCCACCCCCCGTCACGCACCCTCCTCGGCCGCCTCTGCGTCCGCATCAGCCGACGGAATGCGCACGCCCAGCGGGTACGCAGCGCCCTCGGTCAGCCCAAACTTGCGCACACGGAAGACCGTGCTGAGGTTGGCCGCATGCAGGCCCGCCCCCAGCGCGATCGCCTCATCGCTGTCCAGGTGGCGGTCCAGCGCACGCCCACCCAGCGCGGCCGAGACCATCTCGATCACTGCTGGCACACGCGACCCCCCACCCAGCAGCTCCACGTAGTTGAGCTGCGGATGGTAGCGGTTGGTGGCAATTGGTAGCAATTGGTGGCAATTGGTGGCGATTGGTGGCGATTGGTGGCGATTCAGGTTCATTGATGAAAATTGGGGAGAATGGGGGCGATTTCAACAATAGCGCCCTAATTTGTGTCACAATTGGTGGCAATTGGTGGCGCTGAAAGGCACTGGGAAGGCAACGTTCACACGTCAGCGCGAAATGTTACAACGAATCGTGTCAATAAGTTGATGTGGCATTGGGTCAGGACATGGCACGCAACCCATGGGGACATTCCGACATGCTGACACGCTGACATGCAGATATGCTGACATGCAGACACGCGACATGCCGACACGGAACATGTGGCCACAGAATAGTACAGGCTCCAGGGTGTCCACGATGACCATCTCCACCAGAGCAGGCGGGAAGGGCATGTGTGCAGGCCATCTCCACCAGAGCAGGGTGGAAGGGCATGTGTGCCGGTTCATGGGTGCACCACCCTCCAGCATACAGCGACGCCACCCACCTCCTCTACAGTGACCCCCGTGTCGGCCAGCACGCGCTGGATGGGGGTGGCCACCCGGTCCTTGAGGTCTGCCCAAAGCCCCACAAACGTCTCGCGGCTGATGGACGAGGAGAAGTCGCGGTCCTCAAAGAGCGACTCCACGTTGAAGGGGGCCTCGTTGTTGGCCGACAAGATCTCCTTGCACCGCCGCGCCTCCATCTTCAGCTTCGACACCGCCTGGGGTGGGGTGGGGTGGGGTGGGGTGGGGTGGGGTGGGGTGGGGGTAAGGGGGGAAAAAAATACGGGCAATGTGGGGGGGTTACAGGAAGCGGGACAGGGAGGGGGGGGGGGGGGGGGGGGGGGCGACGGGGCACGGGGGGGCATATGAGGCAAGGGCCGTGAGGTCATGCAGGCAGGGAGGTAGTGGGAAATGGGGTGCGAGCCAGGGACTGCCCATGGATGCAACATCTTCACAATCCACCCCCCTAGCGCAAGCGGGTTGCCGTGCGATGCCCAAGGGGGGAGGGGACCATAGCCCGGGGGACTGCGCACAAGGAGGGATACTATGGGGCAGAGTGCCGCTCCAGAGGGGAGGGATGAACGGATGGTTCCCCCCCACAACAAGTGCCATGCGCACACAAGCGAGATTGGGAGGGTTTATACTGTGCAGCGAGGAAACGGCGAAGACTGGACAACACCAAAATGGTAAACAAAGACACCAGGACTAGCAAAAATAACTCGACATGGCAAGGAACAAACGTGTTATAGAATCAGCACAGAGATCTCGTTAAAACCTGGCGAAAGAGAGTACACAACAAGATTGACTCATGAATCTCACACAGCACACGCAGACACTATGCCCCGCGACCACACCCTGGCTGCGACTGCCACCCACCCCCTTCTGGTGGCATTTTGAGTATCCACAAATCCGCGTCCCCACGCCCACACAAGTGCACGGCACAGCAGATGCCATTTTCTCCAACCAGTGCATGCCCTACTTCGAGGGCTTCCAGTACAGCCACAGCATGAGAGCACACACTTGCGATGCGGGCACCACTGATTGGGGCCATAATAGGCCGCAGCCGCCTGCGACGCGACGCGCAGCACGCGACCGCGACAGATACCCCTCCGCAGCCAGCACGAAGAACACACACAAATATTTATAACATACATATTCAATATTACACGCACATTTACTACGAGACGAATCAATCCAATGCTCCAGTCGCAACTGCTGATGGCATGCACGGCACGCACTGCAGCCCTACATCCTGTGCCTCCTTGGTTGGCCCACGACATCGCCACAAAGATGCGCCCACACAGAGGGGGGATGACCCCTGCGTCCACGGGCATGGCCCGCCCCCTCACTGCCCCTTGCCCCTTGCCCCTGCCACCCGGCCGCCCGGCTGCCCGGCCGCTCGCCCGCCTACCCACTCGCCCGCCCGCTCGCCTGCCTGCCTGCCTGCCTGCCTGCCTGCCTGCCTGCCTGCCTGCCTGCCTGCCTGCCTGCCTGCCTGCCTGCCTGCCTGCCTGCCTGCCTGCCTGCCCGTTTGCCCAGCTGCCACCACTCCCCTTCATGCCCCTCGCGAACGTGTGCACACACGGCGAAGTCAACACATGTGGCGTCACACGGGAGAGCAGGCCGCGCCGCGCCCGTTACCTTGGGATAGTCGCGCACGTCCCTGCCGTCGCCCAGCTTCTTGTTGAACTCCTTGGCAAAGTGGTCCACCAGGCGCAAGTCCAGGGCGTCCGCGCCCAGGGTGGCATCCCACCGCAGGCCCCTGACCTCCACCTGGTTGTACGCCTTGGTCTTGCCCGCCTCCTTCCCGTTGAAGGTGGAGTACTTCAGCAGCGCCGCGTAGGTGCTGTGCGAGCCCATGTCGAAGAGAAGCACGTTCTCGCTCTTGTTGCTGAAGTCGCGGTCCATCCCGAACTGCAGCGCCGCGGCCGCGTGCTCCCCGATCAGGGACAGCACGTTCAGTCCGGCTATCTGGGCCGCGCTCACGAGAGCTTGGCGCTGGCGCTGGCCGAAGAAGGGCGGCACGGTGATCACCGCGTCCTTCACACTCATGTGCGAGTACTCCTCACCAAGCTCTTTAGCGTGCTGCAAGATCATGGCTACCATCTCTTCCGGCCGGTACTCGGCACCAGTGTCCTCCATTTTCAGGCCCAGAACCTTCCCCTCCTCCGCGTCGATCTCAACAAAGCTGTAGGGAAGGTAAGAGTCCTTGAAGCCATTCATAACATCACTGCCGAAGTCCTGACCCAAAAGGTCTCGCATGCGGAAGAACACCTTGCTCGGGTAGCGAACTTTAAGGGCGTCCGCGGTCTCACCAAGGAATCTCTCTTGTCCATGGAAAGCAACCGCGACCGGCGTCTTTCGTCGAGATACCTCGTTCGTGACAATTGAGATTGGCGCGCGCCCGGGTTTCACAATGGATATCTTCATGTACTCCCCACCAAAATCTATGCCCAGTACAACGCCATGGGCGACACATGCCAAAGAAGAGAAAAGAACTAAAAACGCAACCGCTTTAGCAGCCATGGGGGATTCAACAGCGGCCATGTCGGCACGCATCCAGGGAGTCCAGCCGAGGGGACGTTCTCGACACTTCACTAACACAACCCTTTCTTGTCTCGCGCACCGGGCACTGCACCGTGTACCGCAGGGCGCTGGGCACTGTAGACTGGGCACTGGGCAGTGGCCGGGCAGCCATCCACTTGGTGACAAATGGCGCCTCGATTGCAGCAAGCTGCACAGCCGTCAGCCAGCTTCATAGCAATGGCCGGCAGGGATCCGCGCCAAATGTCAGGAGTAAAAAAACTACGTTTGCACAAGGTTTGCATGCTGGAAAGGTCTCCATACTGGCTGGAAGTTGGATGTAATTGGTGCCGTGTCTCCCAGGCTACGGTAGATTGTGAAGTTCGGCAGCACGAAGCATGAGTGCACCAGAATTACACTTACTCGCTTGTGTTCTTTGTTACAGAGCTGTCCGACTGGTCTTGTGCATATTTGGCAGGCAGCCATCGCTCATGAAAAGGCCGCAGTGGTTACAGCCTGCCTAGCCGGCCAGAATCACTAGCATTTTGCTTCGCTGGCATAAGCGTCCAAAGACCTAATTCGTGCGGGTGCGCGCTAATCGGAAACAGCGACGCCCCCTGTAATTTCACGGAATAGCGGCGCTTGTGGGGGTAAACACTAATGCTTCAGGTTTCATGCTAGCATAACCGTGCAGGCAAACGGGAAGATGTTTGCTAGATTGCTGCAGCGCCCTGCTCGGGCGGCTGCGTCCCAATCCCAAAGGTTACGAGGCCTTGAGGAGTTCTTCCACCAGGGCCCAAAGGCGAGCCAGCCATCAGGTACTGAACCCGTTGAGATGCCTAGCTTATCAAGTGTTTCCTGCCAAGAATACCTGGCAGGGAGCCCCTTCCTTACATATTGGGCGGCTTTGTTTCCTGTTCCCTGGATTTGTCGTTCCTCTCTCTTGTATTTCCTGTTTAGTCACAACGTAGTACTCCGTAAGTCCGGCCGCTTCATGGCCTTAGTTGTGTCTATGGTACGATGTGTTTTTATTGCAATCATGTAATGCTTCCCTGGCAAGGGATTCGGAGTGAACATACCAAAGATTAAAATATAAATAATGAGAATGAACGAATTTGCGTGCAACTCGGTTGGCAGGCGTTGTCAACTCCACTACAACAAGGGTTCACTGTTTTTAGGCACAGTGCATCGGCTTGTCGCCACCCCGGTGGCAGCCTGCCTTACGTAAGAGCCTAGGATGCTTGGCGTCTCTAGTGCTGTTTTATGATTGTTCATGTTGACGTTCTGGCTGTTCGCTACACAGCTATCCCCCCTTGGCCGTCGGGCTCACCCCTGGGCCATGTTCTGCTTGGGTGCATGCGCGGGCGCTCTTCATTGGGTGGCGTGCGGCTGCGACTCGTGTCTTGACATGCGGTGGTGCTCCTCGCGCGGCGTGCAGGGCGCGCGTGGAAGGCGTGCGAGCTTCGGCTCAAGAGCGACGACGACCTGCACAAGCTGTGGTTCGTGCTGCTCAAGGAGAAGAACCTGCTGGCCACCGAGCTGGAGATGTGCCGCGCGATGGGGGAGAAGATGCCCGACTTTGGCCGACGCGACAAGGTGAGGGGGGGAGGGAAGAGGTAAGGACTTCGGCCGACACGACAAGGTGAAGTGGGAGGTAGGAGGACACAAGGAGGGGCGCAGTGATTATTTTACAGCCGGCGCCGGCGGCAAATGCCGGCGGCACGCACCCGGCGCCGGCTGTTTTCCAAACTGGCCGGCACGGCGCCGGCTGGCCGGCTCGCCGTAGAATGGCCGGCCCGGCAAAGCGTGTGGCATGGGGCTATGGGTAGTTGGGTACTGGGTAGTTGGGTCGGTACTAGCCTACTGGGTACTGGGTAGTCAAGACTTTATTAGTACGTTCCGAATCAAATTTTCGTGTTCAGTGACCAGATCACAATTTGATTCGGGAGCAAAATGATTGGCTGTACGATACGAACCAAAAACGAATTTTTAGTATCTATGTTCCGCAGCGCTTGCTGAATTTGCCCCGGAAGCCCGGGGGCACTTTCCCTGCTGAAAAAGGTATCCGCCGAAGCGTATGAGAGTCGCAGCTCGCACATCATGAAAAAGACACGAACTCACGTACCATTTGCATTTTTCAAGCTAGCCGCCAGCCGGGCTGCGGCTACCAGGTCCGCGCAGAAAAATAACGAGACAGGCATTCTAAAATGTCGAGCGCATCAAGCCATTCTGACCTCTCTGATAGCGATGGCGGCAATGGCACATCTGACACCGGAGCATCTGTCCCGAAAGTTTGGGATCCTAAGAAAGATATTATCATCAAGAACCAGATGAAGGCTTTCCCATGGCTGGAGAGACAGGGAACAGGGCTAGCCACCCGCTTATTTTGCACCCTCTGCAAGGCGGCAGGAGAAAAGGGCACTGCCTACGGTAACAATGGCAGCACAAGGATCAAGACACAGATTGGCAATGAACACATCAAGAGAGCAGCACATGCTAGGGCAGTACAGTTTGCTGCCTCTCAGCAGAGGCGTGCCACTGGAGCGGCCTTGGCTGGCCCTATCGTGAGTGGCTTTGCGAGGCAGCTGGCCAACAACGGGTTGTCCCTGAGTCAGAAGAAGCTCAAGAACCATTTCGCTGCTGCCTGGCCGATTGCGGTGAATGGGCGCCCATTCACTGCCTATGGTGAGGCCATTTGTGGCCTCCGGTTTGCAGGTGAGCTGCTGCCTCCTGGCGCTGATTCGCAGCTGGTGTCTCTGCAGGGCTATGACACCAATATTTTTGCCAAGGACTTCGTCGGCAGTATGGCCACTGTCGAGATGCAGCGCGTTGTTGACAAGGTGAAGGCCTCCCCTGTTTACGCCCTGACATTTGACGAGACCACGGACGTGTCCAAGGTCAAGGCGATGATAATCTACGTCACCACAGTTGACCCGACAACGTGGGTGGCCGAAACTGATTTTCTTCGCTTGCTGGAGTGTGCCGGCGAGGATGCCCAGGCATTGCGGAGGACGTTCGTGGAAGGGCTAGTGTCTGCAGATGTCGACCTGGATCTCGCATCATGTGTCTCTTACGGCAGCGACGGAGCTACCGTGATGCTTGCCGCGAATGGACTCACCAACCTGCTCAGGGAGGAGCACTCCCCCTTTGCAACTCGCAGCCACTGCGTTGCACATAAGCTCCCGTTGGGGATTGCTGACGCTGTCAAGGCATCACCGTGGGCAGAGCAGCTGGACACGCTCATGACGGAGGTTTACGCTGTCTTCAGCCACTCTGCGAAGCGGAAGCGGGAATTCGAGCAGTTGATGGAGCTGCTGGAGCAGCAGGCCTTGGCAGCCACGCGGTTCGCTCCCACAAGGTGGCTATCGCGTTCTGAGGTCGTGGACCGCATTCTGCACATCTTGCAGGGCATGCAGCTTTTCTGTGAAGAGCTGGGTAATCACGACTTGGCTAGGCGGCTGCGCCTTTACGACACGGTGTTTGCTCTTCATGCTTACGCAGACATCATCGGCAGGTGCGCAGAGCTCAGCAGGTTTTTCCAAAGGAAGGACCTGGACTTTACCCAGGTCATGCCGGCTGTGAATGGCTGCAAGGAGGCCCTGGAACTGTGGTTCGGGGACGTGGACAGCCCCAAGTTTGGTGGGCCCAAGCTGCGCGTTTTTCTGAAGCAGCTGGACCAGCAGCTGGACGAGCAGCTGGGCGACTTCAACGCTGGTATGCAGTTCGGCGAGGTGCGCTTGCTCCCCGGGGTTGGTGACTACGAGCAGAAGTGCAAGCAGGAGGCGCATGACTTCATGAGGAGCGTGGTACAAAATATTGATGCGCGCTTTCCAGACTTGGGGGAACTGGATGCCTTCCGTGTCCTGGACCCCAAGAACATCGCCGGCCTTTCTGGGGCTGACCTGGGCGCTTACGGGGACCGCGAGATGGAGAGGTTCGCCGAGCGATACGGGAAACCCTCCAAAGGCCGCGACCCCCTCGTGAATGGGCCCAAGCTCCTGGAGGAGTGGGAGGTGGCTAAGAAGTCCTGGAAAGCTGTAGGTGAGGGCTGCAAGCGGCTTTTTGACCAAACCCGTGAGTCATTCTGCCTGCAGCACGCCAGCGTGTACCCGAACTTTGCTAAGTTGCTATGCATTGCTCGCGTGCAGGCACTGACCACGGTGGACTGTGAGAGGGGTCTCAGTCGGCTGAACCTACTCAAGACCCATGTGCGCAACCGGCTAGACCTGGACACGTGCGAGGACCTCATGCGAATGACCATCAAGTACCACGACACTCCCGTTACCTCACCCGTGGCCAAGGAGTTGATAGACCAAGCGGTGGCGACGTATGAGTTGGTCAACCCGCGCTTTAAATTCCACTTCAGGAGTATGCGGGAAGTTAACATTCATGTTCGGGACTGAGGAGCTTGTACGCAATACCGTTGTGGCAGAGTGATGTGCTTGCCTGCCTAAGGGATGAAATTAAGTGTAATGTTTTTAGCTGAGCCATAAGTTTATGCTGAGTTAATTTTATGTGGCGGGCATGCACCAATATTAATTACTGCACCAATTAATTAATTATTAACACACGACAATTAACGCAGATCATCCACTCCAATGACTCCATTTGATGATTTATGAAAAGAGACAACAAACGTGGAAAAGTCTCAATTAATCAATGAGACATGAATTTATCGTGTTAATGTAATTAATTAGGAACATAACTCCTTTGGGAGTATATGTAGCACATAGCCCTGAGAGGGGGCATATGAGCCTATATATAATACATTCTAAGCTACTTCCTGCATTAAACTACTTAGTGTGTTATAATGTAAGTGAGACCATGATCTAATATTAAATAGTAGTATAAAGATATTCATTTTCACACTTAAAAAACATGAGTCATGAAAATACCTTTTTGTCTCATGGATAAATTAAAAGCCGTGTGGTTCAGTTTCCACCAATGTGACAACCCGGCCCCATTTCATTTTTTTGTGTAGCATTAAATCATCAAATCGTGTGAATTCGGTACTTAAGTGAGACAATAGTGGTGCCGTCATCATATGGCATTAAAAAATTAAATTAAATTAATTCTCAGGCATGTTACTTAATTATCATCAGGCATGTTTGATGTTGGATGCCTAAGACTACTGTAGCATCTGCTGGCGTCAGCGGCTAGTGCCGGCGGCCGACCGGACCGGTACTGGTACCTAGCTGGGCGGCAAACGGCTGGCCACTGGCCAGTGGCCGGGACGCCGGCTGCTGCCCGGCATTTGCCGGCTGCCGGCGTCATAATTATTTTGCCGGCGTGGCGCCGGCCGTAAAAAAAAGTCAAAAATAATCACTGGAGGGGCGGCTGGGGAAGGGATGTGACTAAGGGGCAGGGGAGGGGCTCGGACACTCTGACATGGCGAAGGGGTACTGGAAGAGGTAGGGGAGAAGGTAGGGGACTTTGGCCGATGCGATAAGGTTAGGCGACTGTGTGTAAATGGACAAGGGGTGGGGCAGGGTAGGGTAGGGGACGAGCGTCAAGTTCGGCCGGACAACAGGTTTGGGGGATGGGACAAGCTAGGGGGGCAAGATATGGGGACACGGGTAAGCAATAGGCTAAGGGGCAAGGTAGGGGAACAGAAAAGGGGCAAGGCAGGGGCGAGGCACGTGGGACAAAGTAGGTAACAAGGTGAGGGGCTGTGTAGGGGTGGGTAGGGGTGGGGGTGGGTAGGGGTGGGTAGGGGTAGGGGTGGGTAGGGGTGGGTAGGGGTGGGTAGGGGTGGGTAGGGGTGGGTAGGGGTGGGTAGGGGTGGGTAGGGGTGGGTAGGGGTGGGTTAGGGGTGGGTTAGGGGTGGGTGGGGGCGGGTAGGGGTGGGTGGGCGTGGGTGGGGGTGGGTGGGGTGGGTGGGGGTGGGTGGGGGTGGGTGGGGGTGGGTGGGGGTGGGTGGGGGTGGGTGGGGGTGGGTGGGGGTGGGTGGGGGTGGGTAGGGGTGGGTAGGGGTGGGTGGGGGTGGGTAGGGGTGGGTGGGGTGGGTGGGGGTGGGTAGGGGTGGGTAGGGGTGGGTAGGGGTGGGTAGGGGTGGGTAGGGGTGGGTAGGGGTGGGTAGGGGCGGGTAGGGGCGGGTAGGGGCGGGTAGGGGCGGGTAGGGGCGGGTAGGGGCGGGTTGGGGCGGGTTGGGGCGGGTTGGGGCGGGTTGGGGCGGGTTGGGGCGGGTTGGGGCGGGTTGGGGCGGGTTGGGGCGGGTTGGGGCGGGTTGGGGCGGGTTGGGGCGGGTAGGGGCGCGTAGGGGCGGGTAGGGGCGGGTAGGGGCGCGTAGGGGCGCGTAGGGGCGCGTAGGGGCGGGTAGGGGCGGGTAGGGGTGGGTAGGGGCGGGTAGGGGCGGGTAGGGGTGGGTAGGGGTGGGTAGGGGTGGGTAGGGGTGGGTAGGGGCGGGTAGGGGCGGGTAGGGGTGGGTAGGGGTGGAGGGCGCTGGGACAAGGTAAGGGCATGCGGCGCGTGCTTTGAGTTGGGCTGCCTTGCGTGGGTGCAAGCTAGGGGCGCGCATGCCGGCGTGGTCCAACTGTCAGTTTTGCTCATGGTTGGCTTTTGACCATGGGACGCTGATGTCTGCAGGCCTGAGATATGTAACCAACTGGACGCCTCGCCGGTCGCGCCGTCTGGCCGCGCGTGCTCGTTGGGAGTGGCTTAGGGTGGATAGTCAGACACGCATAGCCTCCAGTGGAGGTGATGCGTGCATGGCACCCACCCTGACATGGCCCCCTGGTGGCTACGCCCTTTCCCCCCACGGTTTTCTTTGTCACGGTTTCCTGTTTCCCCCGCCCCCCCCATTCCCCCTCACCCCCCTGCAGGTGAAGTTGGCCATGGCGCGCCTCAAGCACGTGCTGACAGAGCGAGCGTACGCGCAGACCAACGCGCAGCTGGTGCGCGAGAAGCTGAACATGATCAACCGCATGTAGCCAAATCAATCATGCCAAATACTTGGTCAAGCTTAGTATCACAAAAAGGGCTTGTGCGTGAGAAACTCAACATGATTGACTGCCTGTAGGCAGATGCATGTCATATACTCGATCAAGGAACCTGCTATTACTACCAGGCAATTACTTGTGCCATAAGCTCGAACAGACTGAAGATCAGGTGCCTGTAGCCTCTGTACCTTCAACTATACTTGCTGGGCTGTAGGCCGGCCAACCTGGTCTAACCGGGCCCTTGAGGCATGCACATTGGTTGTCTTTTTGGGATTGTTGCAGCCGGCCACCTTTTTGACATTGTTGCAGCCGGCCACGGCGCGTGCAGTACATGTAATGCGCTTGCTTTACAACGTGCCATATTTATTTTTGGCGAAAAATCGAAGATTGAGTTTTACTTTTCAGAACATCGTGAATAAAAAACTCAACAGCTTCTTGCGGCACGAGAGGAACAGACGCTTATCCTCAATGGAACGTCGAAGGTAAGCAGGACTGGTGGGGGTGCCGCCTTGTCCCGTGCATGAGTGGGGAAGGCGGTGCCCACGCAGTTCTAATTTGCCTACGAGTTCCAGTTGGGTGCAAGGAAAAAGAAAAAGTTGCATGGTGTAAGAAAAAAGCTTGCTCCTGAGCTAGCTCGGCCTCACTGAAGAGGAGACTTGACCGTCTCCCCTGGCTGCTGCTCAAAACCGGATGCAGCACTACTCGGCATTAGCCAGCGCGGCGTGCGCGGTCAGTGTCCTCGCGCGCGTCGATCGGCTCGGCGTTGGGCTTCGATCTCCTGTGCAGCTTGGTGGCAATGGCATGGTCCGTGGTCGCCGTACTGGTCGCTGACTGCAGTAGGTCCGCGTACATAGGAGTGCTGCCATCGATCTGCCGGCCGGGTGTGCTGGGATGCAGCGATGGTGGCCACCGGGGCTGCGCGCTGCAATTAGTCTCTGGGACCTGCGCGGCCAGAGCCTCGGTTTGGGCGGTGATGGCGTCGAGCTTCTTGACGAGCGGGCCGCACTTGCCCTTCACCTGATTTAGGCGAGAAACAAGTGCGCCTCAGAAGCATGCGCCTAAGAAGCCTGCGCCGCGGTCTGCAGCGCCGTTCGTGTGCTGGGGTTGAAGCTTGTGGGCGACCTAGCTTGGTTTCTGCATTGGAGACCCGGGCATCCACGGTGTCAGCATGAGCGAGGTGGTCAGCGAGGTCAGCGAATTCTGAATTCTCGGCCAGCGGCCAGGTCACGTGCTCCTCCAGCATGCCGTGTGCGGATGTCATCCTTGCTGAGGGAGGGAGCGGGTACACGTGGCTCAGGCGCGGGCCGGGGCTGGGTTGCGTAGCGCAGCAATGCGGGGTGCTTCGTTTAGCTGTCCAGAAGTGGCTGGTCATGATCGTCATGCGCCGGAGCGCCCTCTGTCGAGTGCCGAGTGGTTGAGGAGAATCGCTACGTGGTTATCGCCATCGTGATTGAAAGCCTTCCGTCATGCATAAAATTCTTGCGTTCTTGAACCAGGTACCAAAGGACCTGGTCGACCTGTCCCGGGAACATATTTTGCCAATGGTAAAAGGAAAAGTTTTCATTGCCGGGGTAAGAGCGGATCCATTTCTGGTCGTGGCAGCCGGGTATCTTGGGCTCAGGTGAGGCAAGTGGCGATGGGTTTGCGGGTAATCCAGATGGCTGCATGGGCGAGAACAATGGTGAGTGGGTAGGGCTGGGAGCCGGAAAGGTCCTAGTTTCCAGACCGCGTTTGGCTTTCGGGGTCATCAAAGCCTGAATCCTGTCACGTGCGTAACTTTTCGATGTTGCATTTCAGCCGTAACCGGTTATATTGGCGGGTGCGTCTTGAAAAGACACATCGAATGCAAGTGATCTGACTGACTTTGGGGCTCAGGCGCAAAAGTTCTGAGCGCCGCCGTCAGCTATATACCGCCGTTCAGATATGCACTGTTGCTTTTCCATGCACATGTGTTCATTTTCTCGGCATCAATCACCCGATCTGTAGGAAGACCTGCATGAAGGAAGACAGATGCATGGTAACAAACAAAAAACTTAACGGAAAATACCAAAAACTAGGAAGGAAAAAGAAAACACGCACACGGAGGGGTTAAAAGAAAAAGTAAGAAGCATGTAATCTGTTAATGTGATACTGGACACCCGTGACGACGGTCATCAATGAGATTGATCATTGGCGTTGCGAAGCTCACTTGTAACTCCGCTACTAAATAACATCCGTCGCAATTGAATAACATCATTGATTGTCTATAATTACGATCGATCACATTTCTTTTCTGCATTCTTTTGCTGTCTAGTTTTGCCTGAAAGCATGTCGCCATCGCCAGAGCTCCGCACTGCATGGGTATACGAACTGTGTACCAGTCAGTTTTCACGGCACGGACAGATTTACCGCACATGTTTTTCGGCACTGGGACCATCACCATAAGTCATGTAGCATGCATGAATTCACAATCGGAAGGAATGGTGGTGGGGACCGAGTTGAAGTACCAATTGTGCAGAAAAAAAATTTTATGAGCTTGGAAGAACATAGGGTTACCGCAGGAATATTCTGATCAGGCACTCTCTGATCAGGAATATGTTTAGAGGAGGGTCTTACAACAGCCAGGAGCTACCTGACAGGTAAAACTGTCATTTCCACCCTGTTGTCTCTTTGATACCCACCCTAGAACCCTTCCTTCCCCGTGGAGATATTATTTTGCCAAAATCAGCTGGATCACCAGATCTGCTTTGATAACAGGTGGCCAGGCCCTGGATGGGCACTGGGACAGCAGGGCCACCTTGCCCTGACAAAGGCTGTACATCTAGAGGACCATAGCCCCTAGCTGGCCAGCAGGGCCGGCCCATTACCGCACCACCAAACCCTCCAACTCCTTGGCAAACTCAGCATCCAACGTCCGACCTGCCCGGCGGCACGCCGACCTCACCAGGGGCAGCAGCTGCACGGGTATTCCTCCCCCCGCATTGCCCTGCTTCTGCGCCTGCCCCTGGGCCTGGGCCTGGGCCTGGGCGGCCGGTACCTTCCTCGTGCGTGCCGCCAACGCCCCCTGATCCTCCCCAGCCGCCGCCATGTCGAGCACCCTCTGTAGGTGCGCCCGCAGGCCCGCCAGGTCCCCCCTGGCCATCAGCGCCGCTGCCACCGCCGCGTGGACGCCACTGCGCGCGTCCAGCAGCGCCCCCTCCCTCGTGTCATGGCCCCGCAGCGGCAGAGCGGCGCCTGCTGCCGACGAGCTTCCAGCGTCCGTCACCAGCTGCGCCATCAGGCGGTGGTAGAGCAGCGCGCGCTGAGCCCCGTCCGGCGTGGCCCCGCTGCTGGCACCCGTGGCACCAAGGGAGGCATCCATGACGTCGCCGGCAGAGGGACCAGCGGGCCGCGCCGCATGCACCTTGACCAGCGCTGCGTACGTGAGCGGCCCAGGGACTAACCCAGCCACACGCATCTCGGCTTCCACCCCCATCGCGCGCGCCAGCAATGAACGATCCTCCTCCCCACCGCCTGCCCCCCCTGCGGCTCCATCCACCTCTCCCTGGCCCCCACCGGCGGCTCCGCCCCTCGCCAGAACCTGACAGCTGGCGACCGCGGAGGCAAAGCAACCCTCAGTAGGCGGCAGCCCCCTGCCAACCACCCAGCGGTCGACCACCTCCCAGGCGGCCCTGGCAACCGCCCTGGCGTCCTCCGCGTCCCTGGCCGTGTCACGGACGTGCCAGCTGGCAGGCACCCTGGCCGCCTCCTCCGCGCCCTCCTGCTCCTGCGCCTGGACCTTGCCCACCATGACCTCTGCGCCGCCACTACTGCTGCCTTCTGCACCTGTGCTTGCGCCGCTACTGCCGTCCTGTGCCCCCGACTCGGCACCGACCCGTGGCGGGTAGCCACGCCCGTAGTCCGCCACGTCCTCGGCCCACACAGCAAAACCCTCCAGCACCTCCGCACAGGTTCGCAGCTCAAACGACTTGCTGCCTGAATCCGATGACGAGGAGGGCTCCCGCAGCGACCCATCCAGCCAACGCAGGGCGTCGGGCGCGCGCCCCTCCCGCGCGTACAAGCGCGCCGCCGCCGCCGCAACCACTGCCGGCAAGGGAGACGGGGAGCTGCCGCCCGCCTGGGCCCCACCCTGCAGGGCGGCTGAGGCGGCTGCCAGTACCTCCTCGGCCCTAGCCACGTCCCTCTGCAGCGAATACGCGTCCACAAGCGCAGCCCAAGCGGTTGCCGGCATGACCGCCCCCACGTCCCTGGCAGGCAGTGACGCACCCCGTGCCCCCTCGCCAGCCACCAGCCCTCCCGGTGCGCCAGCGCCAACGTTACTGCGCCCCGATGACGTCACGCCCAGCGAAATCAGCAGCGGGTCCCACAGCGCCGTCGCCGCTGCGCCGGCTGACATCGTCGCCTCCTTTTGGCGGACCGAGCCAACCCAGCTTCCCTGCTCGCGGCGCCGGCCGATGGCCACGTGCGCCTGCATGACGGCCTCCAGGGTGGCCGGTGAGGCGGCCCGGGGTCCCAGGCGCTGCAGCCTCGCCAGGGACGCCCACGCCCTCTGCGAGGTGTGGGCGCCTCCATATCCCCCAGCTGCACCGTGGGCCAGGGCCGTCGCCACGCGGTTGCGAGTGCTATTGCGGCACCAGGCGTTATAGGGAGGCGACGTCAGCGCGGCGATGGCAGCATCAGCGGTGACCGCGCCGGCGTGGCGTTCGAAAGCAGCCAGTGCGTGATCGGCCATCCCCTGCCCCTCCTGCGGCAGGTTGCCCACAGACAGGCAGACGCTAACGACAGCATCAAGCACCGAGCCGGTGACGTTTGCCGGCGGGTGGGTGAGGAGAGGCATTTCACGGGCCATGTCCAGCGCCAGCTGTCCCAGGGGGTGGCCAAGCGACACCCCCCCCACCGCCACCCATGAGCCTCCTTTGTTGCCGCGACCCCCCTCGAGGCGTCGGCTCGCCGCACGGATCAGCTGCTCGTGCTCGCGCGTGATGTGCTTGGCTGGGGGCGCCGGGGGAAGGGACGCGCGCAAGGTAGCCATGGTGTCCGTCACTGCACTGCGGCACCCTGGCAAACCCAGGCCGCGGATCATGCTGCGGTAGACGTGGCCGTCCGGGCGCACGCCGCGGCGCAACATGGCGGCCAGCACCTCGCCCAGCTCGTCGCCCCTGCCGGCATCCACCAGGGTGGCCACCAGTGGGCGGTAGATGCTCACGTCAGACAGCGCCTGCTGCCGCCCGGCGGGCGCCTTTCCCTTATTTTGGACCGAGAGCTGGCCCCCCCCGATGCCCGCTGTGAGGTGGCCGTACACGCGCAGCAACGCATCGACGTTGGCTGCAGCGTGGCAGCCCCTGAACAGTGCGGCGTACGTGCGGGCGCCCGGCTCACTGCCGTCGGATTCGAACTGGTCCAGCAGGGCAAGCGCGCGGGTGACCTGGCAGGGTGACAGGGTGGGGGTGGGGGGAGGAGCGTTGCATCAATGGGTGATTTGGTCGTTCAGTTTTGGCGCGTTCTTAAGGGGGGAAATAGAATCACAGAGCTACATGCCCGTGTGCACTTCCACGCTGGCACAGGCTGCAGAGGGATATCGCAGATGGATTAGGAATGCTCAGAACGCAGGACGCAGATGCCAGCAGCCATAAATACATGGACTGCCCCCGACACTCGAAGTGCAGCAACAAAATAGTATGACCTTTCCCTTCACTCTCACCACGCAGCCACGAACACACGATCCACACACAGCGCATTACCTGCCCCCTCATGCTGACCCCACAGCCACGAACACAACATCAGCCCCTTGCCTGCTCATCGGTGCGGCATGCCGACAGGGCCGCGCTGACGGACGCAAGGTCGGGGCTGATCCCCCCCGCGCGCATCTGGTCCACCACGGCGAGCGCGGCGTCCATGCCTTGGCTGATGGCGGTCGCGAGCACCAGCTGGTTGTGCCTGCCAGGGTGCAGGGGCAAGAGTTAGGCGGGGCAGGGTAGGTCACTATGTGAGCGAGGGGAGTATACACGGACGCCTGGAGCATTCCATGACACGGGTTCTTCACAGGGGATGCAGGAACACCACAAGGGCTGCTACCCCCCTTCGTCAATATCATGCGACAGCGGTATTGCAAGATAATAATTATAGTAATAATATATCTGTATTGCAATATAATAATTATAGTAATAACAATAACGGTATTGCAATATAATAATTATAGTAATAATAATAACGGTATTGCAAAATAATAATTATAGTAATAATAATAACGGTATTGCAATTATAAGATAATCCCGGCGGAGCCCGTTTTCGGAAGAACCCCAAAGGTTCGCCGAAAGGGCGAAGCCAATTTAGTTGGAGAGGTGCGCAAAAAGGGGATGCGCGATAAGCGTTACCATTGGAAGAAACTAGCCGACGTAGGATCTTCCTTTAAAATTATTTCTTCTGCGGCTGTAACGGTACGGCCAGTTAGAAAAGGTCCGGTTTGTGGGCAAACTTCAACCTGCGCGTCGACCATCCACCAAATTTTGTCCCCGAATTGGATGCAAACGGCTAGTTGAGTTTGATGCAAACGGCTAGTTGAATTTGATGCAAACGGCTCGTTGAATTTGTTCCTATTCGCAGGCATAAGGCTGGTGTTGCCGCGGGGGGGGGGGGTGACTGGGTGCGAATGCTCTTCCAAAATTGGGGCTTCGCCGACGAAAGCCTTAACATGAGAGTTCCACCGCACGTTACTTGATAATATTATAATAACAGTATTACAATAGTTCAATAAGGGATCCAGAGCAACGAGAGGGCTCGACCGAGGGAAATAAAAAGCCCATGAGGCGTGAGCAAGGAAAAAGACCGCCCGAGTGCACACGGAAAATAAGTATCACGCGACAACGGCATTGCAAAGTAGACAACAAACGCGAGCAAGAAGAAAAGACTGCCCGAGTGCACACGTACTGCGGGAGCTGGATGGCCAGCCCGTCCTCCTTCATCATGGCCATGAGCGCCCGCACCGCCGCCGTGTCGCCCTCCTTTGCACACAGGTCCATCGCCTGGGTGTACAGGGGCACGTTCATGGCGCCCTGGGACGCGGCCCGCACGTGCTGCACCAGGGCAAGCACGCTGGGCTCCTCCTTGCCGCCCTCCTTGGCTCGCGGACGGGGCAGGGCCGGGGTGGCGGCCTGGGAGCATGGCCGTTACCAGCCACAAGAAGACCACGCATGACAACACGACCATGTCGGTGAGCCGTCTACGACAACGACGCGGGGGCACATATGCAGAACGTGTGTCAGGGCGTGGTTGTGCTGCGACCTTCTGTGGCGTGTGCTGCAGTTTCTCCCTAGGGGCAGAGGGTGGTTCGAGACACCGTCCATACCAGAACTAGACGTGGACTGGCTCAACATACGCAGCCTGACAAGTCAGGGAGACCCTGACATGTGACGTGTGCGTGTGCGTGTGCGTGTGCGTGTGCGTGTGCGTGTGCGTGTGCGTGTGCGTGTGCGTGTGCGTGTGCATGTGTGTGCGCGCGCGTGAGCCCACGTGCACGTTTCTGTCAATACCAAAGGGGAATCCAACCACACCATGGGGGAAGTCCAACCACGTGCAGAAATTGCCTTGCGAGGCAGCAGTTGACAAACGCACGCAGCGCTTGTTCCCTAAACACACCCCGAGACGTGCCACGCGTCCTCTCCCCCCCTCCCCCCCCATGGAACAACGTGGCAGCGCATGCCCTTGGATCGCGCCATCTTTCATCCATGCCCTTGGATCGCGCCATGTCTCATCCATGCCCTTGGATCGCGCCATGTCTCATCCATGCCCTTGGATCGCGCCATGTCTCATCCATGCCCTTGGATCGCGCCATGTCTCATCCATGCCCTTGGATCGCGCCATGCTTCATCCATGCCCTTGGATCGCGCCATGCTTCATCCATGCCCATGGATCGCGCCATCTTTCATCCCCCCGCCCGCGCCTTTGCTTCATGTCCCCGCTCAGGGCCGCACGTACCCTTACGAGGTTGCGTGGCTCATCAACACATGGCACAACGGGTGGCCCATCAACACATGGCTAAACGGGTGGCCCATCGACACATGGCACAACAGGTGGCCCATCGCCACATGGCACAACGGGTGGCCCATCGCCACATGGCACAACGGGTGGCCCATCGACACATGGCACAACGGGTGGCCCATCGACACATGGCACAACGGGTGGCCCATCGACACATGGCACAAAGGGTGGCCCGTCAACACATGGCTAAACGGGTGGCCCATCAACACATGGCTAAAAGGGTGGCCCATCGCCACATGGCACAACGGGTGGCCCGTCAACACATGGCACAACGGGTGGCCCATGGCCACATGGCTAAACGGGTGGCCCATCGCCACATGGCTTAAAGGGTGGCCCATCGACGCATGGCTTAACGCTTGGTCACCCCGTGCCTGCATGCAAGTTCATACACACGCGCCATCAAGCCCGCCCCAACGCACCGCCCGCGACTCGGTCCACTGCCGCCCGTCCCTCATCGCACCCAGGATGTCTGAGACAGCCTTGCCCACTTGGGCGCCTGCGCCCTCCTCCCTGAACACGCCGCGCTCCAGCGCCGTCTGTGTGTATGGGCGGGCATGTGGGGGTGGCGTGTGGGGGGGCAGGGGGGGCATATGCGGGGGGGACATATGTGGGTGGGGTTGTGCTGAGAAGGACCGGCGATGGTCGGCGCCCCGAAGACCAGCCGTCATTGTCATGTCGATCGAATATGGGATCCATGCAAAGGGCGATTGCGTCTAATAAGGGGATGCGGCTGGAAACCGGATTGCTCTCTCACATGGCCACGCAACCATCGCTTTCCAGATGGCCACGCAGCCATCGCTTCCCACATGGCCACGCAACCATCGCATTGCAACGCAACCACTGGAGCAGGCTGGGCTAATCCAAGTCGCGTACGCGTGACAGGTGCAAGTCGCGTACGCGTGACAGATGCAAGCCGCGTACAGGGCTTGACAGATACAGGCCGCGTACTCGCGCGACAGCCGACCACGTGCCAGCAGGGATGCGGCGTGGCCGTGACGGATGCCAGTGGGGGCGAGGCCATGGGGGAGAACAGGGCCACAAACCCTAGTTGCAGGGACACCGAGGGCAAGGAAGTGCTCCCCTTGAGAGCTACATCCCTGGTACCTCTTCACCGGCACGAACAATGCCCCACTAGCAAGCCGAGAGCGCGACGCAAACAGCCAAACAAGCCCGCCGCAAGGAGACCAGCAGAGTGGGGGTCCTGGGTTTAGGGTTCAGGTTTCGGGTTAAGCGATTAGGGTTTAGGATCAGGTTTCAGGGTTCAAGGATCAGGGTACTGGGTTCAAAGTTTAGGCACGCAGGTGGATAAGGCAGGTACCTTCAGGTGGTCCCAGGCCAGCCCAATCTCCCCCCTGGCGGCCAGCCCCCGCACGAGCAGCCCCCAGCCGGAGGGGAAGAGCAGGCCTCCTTTCTGCGCCGCCTCTGCCGCTTCCAGCAGCCGCGCGATGGGCGCGTGGCTAGCAGGGCTGCCCAGGCGGGAGAACAGGGCCTCCACCTCCTTGCGCGTCCACTGCTGCCTCCCGCTACCGCTGGACCCCGCCACCGCCGCTGAGGCTGCCCACTCCTGCAGGTCCTTCAGGCACGCCGCCACGGTCATGCGTGCTGGCCGCTGGTTCCCAGCAGGTGCTGCCGCGGCCGCGGAATGCAGTGTTGCCACCTGTCCCGGCACTGGCAGGGTTGGCCGGGCTGCCAAAGTGGAAAGGGCCGCTGGGTACACCAAGGAACGCTTGAGGCCAGCAGGGAGCCCTGCTGAGGTGGACAAGGCAAGACACGCGCCGTGGCCTTCATGGGCCATGTCGACAGCGCCACGCCCGGCGAGAGGAAGCATGCGACCGTCAGTGATGATGCTGTTGGTGCCGCGGAATCGAGGCGTGCTGTGCATCGCGGATGCCCATTGTGACTGATACTCCGAGGAGGAAAGCACCGGCGACGTCGCGCCAGTATCCGTGGATACGCCGCTGCGTGTGCGAGCCCGCCGGGCAGCAGCCCAAGCCCGCCGGCCCAGCGGTCGAGCCAACGCCAGCATACCCATTTGACCTGCTGCAACGTTGGGGCGAAACACGGAGGGAAAAAGGCATCAGACGGGTAACATTCTCGGCTTGCTCGTCAGTTTCCTAACAAATGCAACTTCCAAAGCCGTCTCCATTCGACCATGTGTGATCTGAAATGCCCCCCCAAAGGAAGCACTGTAACGAGCACAGCAAACGCAAGCAGCAGTACGAGCGATCATGCCGCACCTCGAAGAAGATGAGGTTAACCAGGCAGGGGGGTGATTATTAAAGTTGGAATGCTTCGCCCGGCATTAGCGAACGGCAGGAAGTTGTGTCATCCCGAGGGCTCCGTCGCATGCCAGTGCGCAAGAAAGTTCCTCTGGGCAACAGTTGAGACTTCTAAACCTATTGAATCCGTTCTACCGAGTATGTCCCACAATGTGCAGATATTTGCGCACAGGGCAAGAAAGCAGCCTCGGCATTCGAATGCGGAGACGAGCAGGATGCACGGGCCTGCAAATGATGTGTGCAACCGCCACAAATATTATACATTGCCTAACCTGCTGTTCTGGTTGGGGGTTGTCACATATAAGTCACGCTAGCTGCGTTGGCAGCGTTTGCACTTTGCACTATTTCCCGCGAAGCGGCCACCGGCAGAATTAGGCTAACCACCCTCGCCGAGACGCGCCGGACATTCATACTGTATGCAAAATTTCTTGCGGTAGCGCCGCGCCCGTACGGGTCTTGCCCAGTTGCCCTTGCATCCCTGGCGCACAAACACAATATTTAAAAAGTTACCGTGCAAACGTGCAAAGCTACAACCGTTTGTCACCAGCCAGATCCGTTGCCTACTGGCTATGGCTGTGAGCAATTGCCATGCCTTGACAACTGGGAGTGTGAATCAACAGAGCTTGATCTGCATCGAGATCGGCTGAGAAAAGAAGAATCTCCTGAAATGCAATCCTCTTTTTAAGGCATGCTTTGGGGGAGTAATCGACAGCGCGTTCGATTTTTCTCACATCGGCACATCTTGGGATGATCTATCAGAGTACAATTTCAAAGCTTAGCTGAATTTGTCAATGCAATGTCGACTCCTGTAGAATCTTTCTTCGCCATGCGAGACGTTGAAAGCCACGCATTAGGAGGGGCGCTTGGCGGTGTGCACGCCGTAACTCCCGACATGCTCATGATCAGTTCTCCATCATTGACCCTGAGCCGGGACAACAGCCATCACGTGGAGAATGGGGCCGACGCTAGCCGTGCAAATACGTCTTGGCTTGAAGGCGCGCACTTTGACTTCCGCACAGACTCGGAACGTGATGCGTCGACGTTCTACCATGTAGGCCGACCTACCCACAGCCGAGCTGGCGTCAACGGACCCGGCGCTGGCCGGCTCAGCATGGGCGACATGCTCAGTCTTGCGGAGTGCAGCGGTATGGACGTGTTTAGTCCCGTCCGTCCGGTTACATTCGTTCACCGCCCGCCGTCCCCGACATCCCATAACCCGGGCAACTGGGCAGGCCACGCACGGTCTCCTCTGGCTGAGCTGTCCGCAAATCGTCCATCGCCGCCCGCTCGCCACGGGGAACCCAGGGCAAAAGGCCTTGCCGGGAATTTAGAGGAACAGGCGGGCGTTCCCAACATCACCAAGGCGAGGAGCCCGGTAGACCCCAGTGGCAGGGTCTTTAACCAGAGTCATATCGGAGCGTCATCCAGCAGACATGCAGACATGATTGACATCTCGCCACTGCACGCCGCTCCCTGTGAGCCAGGTGCGTCTATTGATAGCCCACGAAGCAGCATACGCAAGCCGACAGAGCCGGGGCACACGTACCGCTGGCAGCAACTACAGGGTGCCGCCAACCCTGGGCACACTTCCCTCCCCTCTGGCAAGGTGGGCGACACGGGATGTAGCGCCGAGCAAGGGGACGAGCACCAGCAGGAGGGGCAGACGGTGTTTGAGCTGGGTGATATCTTTGGCAGCGAGTCCAGTTTCACCTCCAGCCACGAGGGCGGTGATGAGAATGGCGCGCACCATGGGTATGGTGCCGTCCGTGCGGACGCCAGTGCCCCACACCCCAGCCCTACGCATGCAGGCACCATGGATGAGCCACGCGCGCTTATGCCGTCATCCGAGGACGATGGTGAGGCCCGGCCAGGGCCGCCACCGATGGCGTCCCCCCTGCCCCTATTTGTGGAACCCATGCTGCTGAGCCCAGGGGGGTTCCTGACCTCGCCCTTGCCCCACACCCCTGCAGGGGCCAGCGTTTCTGCCAAGGCTGTGCTCCCGCGCATGCCATCCCCCGGTCAGGACGCGCTGGCATCCGGCACCAGCGGGACACCTGGCAGCCAGCCGTGTCGCGATCCTGCCGGACCCACCCCCGCTTTGCCCCCCCCCATCGCGTCCCCCTTGCTGAACAGCCTGCTGGGCCTCACGGGCGAAGGGACGGGCAACGAGGAGGCCAGTGGGATGTCCCACAGCCGCAGCCGCAGCGCTAATTCTGGCTCCTCCTGCAACCTGCTGGGCGGTGCAGGTGCGTGCGGCGGCAGCCAGTGCTCCCCTGACCTGCTGGACGGGTCGCTGTCCTCCTCCACCGAGGCGCTGCTGGCCGCATGTGGGGCCGACCCGAGGGACACGCGCGTGGAGGACTCGGCGGTCATGCGCGCGATGGAGGCCCGTCACCGACGCAAGCTGAGCGACGATGGCCCGTACATGCAACTAGAAGATAGCACCGCGGCGAACATGGACGGCAGGGTCCCTGGGCGTGGCTACGTGGGCAACGTCAGCGTGACGGTGTGGGAGGAGGAGCCGTCGATCGTGGCCGACGGCGTGCCAGGTGGCAGCATGACCATGCTCTTCATGCAAACAGAGCAAGCACCCGTGGGTGAGGACACACAGCAGCCTAGTGCGTCACGGGGGGAGGAGGATAGTAGAAGGCATCCGCGGGCACAGTGGCGGCGGCAGCATCAGCGGCAGGGCTCTGCGGATGGATTTGAGGTGGTTGGGCGCGGTCCCGTTGCTTCGGGCGGCAAGGAGGCTCTTGGCCGTGGCGTGAGGGGGGGCGGGGACGGAAGCGGGGCCAGGGATGCAGCGTTTGCCAGCATCATGGACGCCGACCTGAGCGTGGAGCTGCATCTGGACATCAACGTGGGGGCTGATGGTGGTAACCAGGGCGATATCTTGGCCAGCATGCTGCATGGCGTGGGCGTGGGCGGAGATGTGCCCCATGGAGATGTGTCTGAGGTGGACGTGGACGAGGCCAGCCTGTCATTTGCAGCGGCGTGCGTGGCGTCGTCAGTGTTAGGGGAGAGCCAGGCGCGCGTGCCCATGCCCAGGAGGGCGGCGGATGCCTCTGCGCCCTGGGTGTCGCAGACGGTGGCGGCGGTGGCAGCGCCAACGGCACCTATCGTGGCGCTGACAGGCGATGATGAGTTGGCGCGGGTGGCAGAAGAGGCGGCAGAGGTCTCCTTGCTGGATGGGGATGTGCGCACAGCTCTCGCATGCGGTACTCATGTCTGTGTGGCCGCGGACGCCAGCAACGAGCGCGAGGTAGCAAGCAGTGCCCTGGGCGTGCCCACCGTCACGGTCCCCGGCCCCTTGCTGGTGGCGGGCACGGGCACTTTTGCCACGCGTGGCCGTGAGCATGGGCACATGGGAGCCGTGCCGGTGCACGTGTATAGGGTACTTGGCAGTTCTAGTAGCGATGGTGGGGCCTGCGATGGGGAGGGGAAGGACGACAGTGCCCATGGTGGCGATGCGGGTGTCGGAAGCGATGGTGATGGCGGTGTGCCTGTAGCCAGCAGAAAATCTCTCGCGGTTGCTTCTGGTAACGACACGCCAGGCTCTTGCGACGCGACCGCCAAGTCCGGAGAGGAAGAGGGGGTTATGCATGCGGCCGAGGTTGCAGACGGTAGTACGCATGTAGCAACTGGGCACCGCAGCAGCCCCTCCAACGTGGGTGATGCGCCAACCCGCAGGCATGGGGAGCCATCGGGTGCGCCTCGACAGGTGCAGCAGCCACAGGGGCGGTTGGAGCCGCAACAGCAACACCAGCCACCGGTGCTGCTTCTGTCAGACGCGCGTGCGGGGAAGCAGCAGCCACATGACCCGCCACGGCTGCAGGTGTGCCGGCCGCCAGATCGCGCCGCGTCCACAAGCCCTAGCGATGGGCATGACGGCACTCTACGTGGCGGGAGCAGAAGTATGGGCGGTTCATGCGGCACTCGTGATGGCAGCAAGTTATCACTGCCCCTCTCCTCCCTGCGCGCGGACTACGAGGCGGTGGTGAGGGAGCGTGACACGGCGGTGGCCGACGCCAGCACCTGCAGGGGCATGCTGGCCGACCTGGGCCGCCTGGTGGCCCGCATGATGGCCGCCGAGGTGGGGGGCGCCTCAATTCCCCCCCCCTGCTCTGGCGTCGGCATCCTGGCACCGAGCACACTCTGCAGTATGGACGATGGCACATGGCCGTGCGATGGTGGTGCCCCTGCCGGCCCCGCGGACGGCGATGGGGTAGACGATAGCGCGGGCAGCCTGGTCACTGTAGCGGCATGTGTCATCCACCAGACGATGGTCTTGCTGGACACCCTGGCCGTGCGCTCTGCCCGCAGCCACTCGCCAGGTCATGCGGACCAGCAGCAACAGCCGCCGCAGCAGCAGCAGCAGCAGGACTGCCCCAGCCTTGGTGAGCCGGTGCGGGGGATGGCCGACCACCACCCAGGGGCCCTAGAGCGCGCGGGCGAGGAGGTGCTGTGTGAGGAGATGCCGGCATCGAAGATATCGGTGCAGATGCCGGCATCGAAGACATCGGTGCTGCCAGCGGCACACAGGCCATCCGCGAGGGGAGCAAGGGTACCCGACGACGGTGCCAGTCCACTGTCAGCTGCCACAAGTACCAGGAACGACCGGGAGGAGCGCGTTGTAAGGGAGGCACCCGTCACCGTGCCGTTAGTGGCATCCATGGCGAGCGGTGCTGTGGGGGCCGACGGGCTAGGCCAGCTGTTGGAGTGGGCACAAACTGAGATCATTGAGACCAGGCCATCACTGCCGCCGACGTCTCCGCCGCGAACGCAACATCCGCGGTTGCCGAAAGAGCCGCGGTCCTGCCCCCCTGCCAAGTCAAGGAAGGCCACCTCACCAACCACATCAAGGAAGGCAACCTCTTCTCCCCAGTTGGTGACGGGCAGCTCGCCTACGCCATGGCGTGCATCAGGGAACCGGCCGACGGGTTCTGCGCTGGGGGTGGTACCTGGCGGGTCCGCTCCCGGGACGCCAGCTGGCCGCACGTCCCAGGCCTTGCTCCCCAGAAACAGCCGATCCAGGGGCTCACCAGGCGCGCGCCGCAGCCTCGGGTACGCCAGCATGAGCACGCAGGCGACCAGTCTGTCCCCTCGCTGTGGCGCTGGTGACATCCATCAGAAGTCACCGCGTGGCAGCACCCGTATGATGGCGGGTCGGAAGCACCGGCAAGCAGGCAGCCCTTCCCCCGCCTCCCCTCCTGCGGGTGCCCATGATGAGCATCATACTGCTGGCGCAGGTGCTGACCCCACCACCCGTGCCGTGAGTGGGGCGCAGGCATCCCCAGGTGCGTGCGCGAGCAATGCCGCGCGTGACATGCCTGGTCATGCTGCACGTGACGTGCGTCGGCAGCGGGAGCTGGAGCAGCTGCAGGCGACCAACTATGCGCTGGCCAAGCGGCTGTGTGCGGGGCTGGAGCGTCTCATGGCCACCGCGCGCGACAATCAGCGGCTGCGCGAGGGTATGGGCCGTCAGGGCGCGTCCATCGCCCAGATGGGCCAGCTTCTCGCATCCCTGCAGGAGATGTGGGCCGCCAACGCGGGGCTACGGCAGCAGCTGCGCGACACCGTGGCGGGGCTGGAGCTGCAGCTAATGCTGGCGTCGCAGGCACAGGGGCAGGAGAGGATGGTCGGCAGGGGGGATGTCCTGTTGCTGCAGGAGCCAGCAGCCAAGGGGCAAGAGGATCGCCCGGCGCAGGGGTATGAGGATGGCCTGGGACAGGAGGTGGCCCAGGGAGGGCCGTGGGGCCAAGTCAGCCCATCAGGCCTGGAGGGGGGGGAGCCCAATGAGTGCATGGGGGGCGGAGGGTTGCAAGATGGATGGCAGGGGGCCGGTGTGCACGACAAGGGCAGGCGCGTTGGTTGGGGGCACGGGTCGTCCTCCTCCGTGCACGCCGAGCCAACGGGTCATCATCCCCGGCGTGGGGTGGAGGCGCCGCGCCGCCGACGCGACTTTGGGGATGCTGATGTCAGCCTGGTGGACGAGCCAGGGCACGAGGAGGCACGCCTGGGGGAGGACGAGGACGCCGCCGCGCTGGATGGGGGGCTGGGCAAGGGGGCGTGGTGTGACTGGGTGGATGAGGAGGTGGACAAAGGTAGGCAGGGGGGTGAGAAGTGGGGGGCGCACAGGGCTGTGACTGGGCGGGCAGGGCGGCGGAGGAGGCATGCAAGCGGACCACCCTCGGGCGTGCGTGTGGTGGTTCGTGCCGGCGCGCCGCAGTTGGGACGTAAGCACAAGCAACCGCGCTGCAAGGCCCAGCAGGGACCTGGCGCAGGCGACCAGGCCTGCCAAGGCCAGCATGACGTTGGCCAGCACAAGTTGGACCACCTCGATGAGGAGGGAGGACACGTGCCGCTGCGTGCGTTCGAGGCGTCAGCCATCGGGCCACGCCACCCCGGAGTCGTGCTGGATGGCATGCAGGCGGCAGTGCTGGATTGCATGAACCCAACGGTATCGGATGGCATGCACCCAACAGCCTGCGATCCGGATGACGAGCCTGCAGGTGGGCAGGAGGAGTGGCGGCGGCACCTGGCAGGGTGGGCAGGGTGGGCGGGCCGAGGGGAGGGCCACGGCGAGGACGCGGCCTCGGTACCATTGCAGAGCGAGAGGACCGTGGGTGCGGTGCCAGCAGAGAGTGGGGATGGTGTGCTGGCCAGCCCGTCCCGTGCTCCAACCCAGCCAGCTGGTCACCATGCCGGTTGCCAGGTGGACTCCCTGGACCAGCGGGGTGGGAGCCTGCGTGGTGGCAAGCGGGGCGCCTGCGTGCATGGCAGCAAGGTAGGCGCGCCTGCCAGCGTGCTGGGGCAGTGCTCGGGCACGCACGCGTGCGGCATGGGCGCATGCGGAGGAGAGAATGAGCGAGCGGCCGGCATGGGATGGGGGCTGGGTGCAGATGGCGGGGCGTGCGCCAGTGAAATCGCCGAGGATGCGCTCGCTAGGGGCCACACGGGGACAAGTGTCGCATGCGTGGGCGATGCGGGGCTGTATGTGGGCCTGGATGGCACGACAGGTGTTCCCTTGCTGCGGTGGCGAGGGGAGCCGCTTCTGGCATCCCGGCAGCTCTTGTCGCTGCTGGTGGAGCGCAGCAACCTGACGGTGGAGGTGCTGGCGCACGTCAGCGCGTGCTTGCGTGTGTTGCCGGCGCGCCTGGCCCGCACCCTGGCCAATGCCAGCGACCGCAGCACCAGTGGGGGCAGCAGCCACAACACCAGCAGCACCAGCTCGTTCGCAGCAGGCCACGAGAATGCCAGCATCATTAATGACTCGTCGATCAACCTCAGTGACATCGCAGGCGCACGCAACAGCTTGGCCGCGCAGCCACCCACCGCTACGCCCGCGTGTCCAGCCACACCAGTTGCCGACATGCCCCACACAGGTAACTGTGTGGGTGGGACATGGCCGCATGGTAACAACATGGCAGCGGCATCACCACATGGTAACATGCCGGCGGCGGGCGTGCCAGCGGACAGCATGACCCCTGTCTCTCGCGCGTCGGCCGCGGTTGCCTCCCTCATCCACGCGCGCTCCTTCCTCGAAACGGAGCGCGCGGTAGCGCGCGCCGTGAGCGAGGCGCAGGGGCGCGTCCAGGGGGCGCTGCGGTCCCTGCGGCGCGGGGCGTCTCGACAGGTGGCGCTGGCTGCGCGCGCGTGCCGCGAGCTGGACGCGGCGGCGGCAGCAGCTGAGTGGAACGAGCGCCAGGTGGCGGCGTTTGAGCTGCACGGCCGGGTGGTGCGCGCGGAGGCGGATGCCCTGGCCATGGCGGTGGAGCGGCTGGCAAGGGAGAAGGAGGGCCTGGCGGCGCGTGTGGCGGGCGCGAGAATCACATGGGGGGAGCGAGAGGGCCAGCTGCGCGACAGATGGCGCGAGGCCGCACGCGGGGAGTTGCAGGCTGAGTGCCGCGCGCAAGCACTGGCGGCCGCACTGCAAGAGTATGAAGGGGTCTCCTCGCCGTGGGCTCTGATGGCGACGCCGGAGCGGCAGCCTGGCGTGGGTGGGGAGGGCAAGGGCATGGCTTCGGGTGAGTGGGGAAACCAGGGTGTAAGGGGGGGGGGAATACTAGGAGACTGCATGATGGCTACAGCCACAATACTGCAAGGTACTGTCTGGGTTGTTTTGTAGTTCAAATAGGGAGAAATTCGGGGGCTGGGGGAAATGCGGGAGAGGCAGGAATGGGGAGCGTTGAACTTGATGTCCATGTTTCTTGTGGATTGACGTAAAGGCCTGCACGAAAGAAATGTTTTATGGAATACTATCTTCCAGACCAGGCCGATGAAACGAGATTCGCCCCGTCATACCTGGCCTTGCCTTGCGGATTTTCTGGCACCTTGGTTTCCTGCCGTGTTGGTGTCTAGGTCATACCCATTATGGTATGGTTGCCATCCATGCGTCACTCGTGCCTTTGTGATAACCTACTGCTCATTCGTTCCTTCCCCTCATGTTCGGCCATGGGCCCATGTGTGCAGGTGTTGAATGCAACTGAGGAGAACAAAGTCTCCTGATGATGCCTGCAGGGCTTGCGACGAGAGATTACATAGTAGTTAAGTAGTAGTAGTATATGGTCTAGGGACCTAGGGCAGTGCCCAGTTCAGACGTTAAGCGTCAGCTACCTTGATAAACGTGTATGCTGTATCTACCTTACTGTGCACAGTTATTAGCACCGTCGTTTCTGTGCTGACATGTTGGTTGATGGCATTTGTCAGGTAAGAGGGGAATTCAGTATCGCAACAATCGCCCCCTTTTCAGATCCATAGTATCAAAGGACTACATACACATAGTGCACAGGAAAGCCAGTTAAATGACCAACTTGATGTACCAATTCATGCGGTGTATCTGGCCACATTGTTGGACACGCCTCATTGTGGGGCTAATCCCTTTTATGGCATTTTTAGTGTGTGCATACTCACGCCGCCGAAGCAAATTTTCATTCTTGGGAATATGAGGGATGTTCGAGTTTTTTAGTTCTTCAATGGATAAACCAATCATCAGTATTTGTTCCGTGCTTGGCATGCGCCAGCTAGCGGCCTTCTTTGTAGTATATATTATTGATTGGTTGCCTTGGTTGGATGTAGAGTGAAAGCCAAAATTATTCTTGATACATGTTTGCCGCAATAGTTAGACAGTGGTCTTGTACATGCCCGCCTACTACAGGCACTATACCAGCTTAGGCCTAGCCTTTTTAGTCATGTACATGTGTGCCTATGATGAGCCACCCTCCAGATGATGCCTAGCTTTATTTAATTATGCAGTGCCCATGCAGGGAGTAACTCTCTGCTGAGACGCCATGCCCTAGCTTTTTTGTATAGCTATGCTGATCTTCCCCCCCATGACAGGCTCCCCCTTCGCTGGGCATAGCTTGAAGATCATGGGGATGCAAGTGCCCTGGTGCACCTAGAGCAAGGGTCCTTTACATTCCCACCCTTGCAGGAAGTAGCTTAGAATGTATGATAGGCCATATGCCCCTTCTCTGGGCTATGTGCTACATATACTCCCAACGGAGTTATGTTCCTAATTAATTAATTAATTAATGTTTGCCGCATAAATGTTTATGACGCAGTCAGGTGTAAATTTATTCATATTAATCGATATTCGCCAGCACCTCGACGCCAAGCACCACCTCCGCACGGGAGTCGACGGCCGGCCGGTTTTCTCACTGCATACCTGTAATCCTGCCCGGCTTCTCTAGCGTCCCCGCCTTCAGCTCTGCGCTCTCTTCTCGCTTCTCCAGCGCTCTGCCATCGACCTCTGGGTCCCCTCCCCCTTGACCGAAGCCACCTTCCGCTCCATCCAGCAGCACGTGACCCCCCTCGCTGCAGATGTGGCAGCCATGGGCAGCACGGCGCGCTGGACATGGACGCTGGACGACGACCTGACCCCCGCTTAGCAGCAGCAGCGACGCGACCTGTGGCCTGAATACCTCCGCCACAAGCAGGACCCCCAGAAGCCCAAGGTGTACTGGAGGGGCGGGGACCTGATGATCAACCACAAGATGTGGACACCCCCTGCTGGCTAGAATAGCCCTAGCTAGCTTGTAATCATTGTTAGTCACAGTTCAGTCTGCCGCCATGGCAGCCATGCCTATTGTAGAATGTTTGCCGGCTAGCCGTGCCACCATACCTAGTCACGTGCACCGCTGACCCACGGTACACAACCAGCCATAGCCTTAGCTTAGCCCTTGTACAGCCATGCTACGTCCTGGCTATGATCAGATTACTTGCCCACGCTCCTTGTTATGATACTACTATGCTCACATGGGTCTTATTGCACCCACAGAACTTGCCGGATCGTCTATCGTGTCCGATTGCAGCTGTGGCATGCCTCTGGCATGAAGGAGAAAGGGGGTCTCTGCCCTTTCTTCCTGTTGTGCACATACAGGGATTAAAAGCACTCCGGTGCTCCGTGACTCCCCGACGCGGGAGCACGAGTTTAATTAATTAATTCATGGGCAGCACGCTGGCTGCCGAGCTCCCCACCATCTCCACCGCCACCTCCACCCGAGGTCCTCGCCTCCACCGGCTCCAGCGCCACCACCGACGCCATCACCGCCCAGCTCCGTGACATCGACATTAGCGCCTCCAGGACAACGCCATCGCCATCAAGTGGCCGGCAGCCTGCGAAACACCACAGGCCTCACCGCCCAGGCGGTGAAGGACATTGCCGCCAAGCCAGCCCCTGCTGGCCCAGCAGGCGATGCTCCTTCCCCCCAGACCTGGCCGGCTGCCATGCTGCTGAACCACACCACCACCACCACCTCCGCCATCGCAGCATGTGCACAGCTCAAGCTACAGACGCTCGACCTCCGCGAGGAGGCCGAGCTCACTATACTTTTCGTCCGAGGGTAGTAAAAATGATCCGAGGCGTAAATTACGAGGTCTTATCTTACTACCTAGATACGAGGCGTGAGATCCAACGCCGTAATCATTACTACCTATCATCCTACGTAGTAATTTTACTAGCCGTAAGTAAGAGTAACGTTACGACTGCACATCTTTGGTAGTACATTACCGACAGAGTAAATTACCGCGACGGGTCTTGGTTGGTAATCTACCACCTGTAGATTAGGTGCCAGTGATCCGATGCTGTAAGATACGTTTCAGTAAGTTACTTCGGGGATCTTTGCCTGTACACGGCCAGATGGATAATTATATTGTAATGGAGAAGTGGGAGAACGTGCGTGTCTATTAGCAAATGCAGCGAAATATAAAAATGTAGTTATCAGCCTTTTTCGCCTATTCAGCAGTTGTCGTTGTCGGCCGTTGTCAGTAAGCGGCTATAGATTATGTGTGCTGGGGCCGGTGAAAAGACGCTAGCAAAGTTCGTCTGAATGGCGTCCAATAGAGGGGATTTTATTCTTAGTGGATTGTTGGACGAGGAGAAGGCGAGGTTGCTGGCGGAGAATGCGAAAGAGCAGAGGGAAGCAGCGGAAGCCGTGCGTGGAAGATGAGGTAACGGGATGGAGTGTGGGCCCTGGCTTCTGGTTATGAAATGATGGCGGTTGCAGGCCAGCCGTGCTCGCTGGTAATGGGTGCGTGGTGTTGAAATCCAAGTTCTGCGCGTATTCTGTTTTTTGGTCAATGATTGAAGGGATGTCGCCTTGTTTTATTTTTGTGCATCTGCGTCCCGTCGTGACTGCCTCGTCATGGACGCCCAGGGGTAGAAGTTCGAACGAGGGAATGATTTTTCAAACGCCTGGATATGTTATGATAGTACGAATAAATGGTAATGGGTAGAGGCGGCCAAAATTTTGTTGGAAGTGTGCCAACGCCGCACATACGACTTGAACAACCCTAGGTATCTTAGGAAAAGGAAACACGGATACGTCGGAGTGGAGGAAGAGGAAGACGATGACGATGGTGAAGACGGAGAGGTTTACAATGGAGGCCTTGAGAATGGGGAGACATTGAATCAGGAGAGCAGGGTAGCGGTGAGTGGCCCGTCATGAATTACATTGTGGTTGCAGTTGTTAGCGAGGCGTGTTGATTGCTTCTTGCCGCGGGTAATCGCTAGCGCGCATAACCTTCTTTTTTCAACAGGTGTTCTGGTGCATTGACTGCCGCAAAGCAATTAATGGGACTGATTATGTGCCTATCATGCCGTTTGGGAATCATACATTGCCAACATTTCGTGTTTAGAAGGCGCGCCTTCAGAAGCATATTCAGCACCGCACGAGCCAGGTGCTGAAGGCGTGCTTGGAGAGGAAGGGGTATAAAGTGCGCATGACCGCATCGAAGAAGAAGAAGCAGCAGGAATCGGGCAAGACCATGATAACCGAGCCAGGATTGGCTTTCGTGCATGCAGTACATGGTGCGGCGCAGGCAGTGAATGCTGCATCGATTGCAGCGGTGCAGCCTGTGGCCATGGCGGTGCAGGGCGCGGGTCCTGAAGTGTGGGCGTTGGCGAAGCAGATTCACGATGCTGTCATGGCCACGTTGTGAAGCCAAGGAATGGGTGTTGGTTCCAGTCAGGTGCCTCGCCCGGAGGAAGCTTTTCTGCTGTAAGCAGAGGTGCGGCATCAAGCATTTGCAATCGCCATGAGAGCAGTGGAGATGTCAGCGGCATGAAGCATTTGCAATCGCCATGAGAGCAGTGGAGATGTCTGCGGCATTGGGAGATCTGCAGACAATTGCAGGAGGACATTGTGCGGTACGCTTGTAGGGTGTATGCTGTGTTGTTCCGCTCGCTAATGGACATGTGCCCCTGTAACCTCTTCCAGGCTAGTATCTGCTATCCACCTCTTCAGGCTTGAAAAGTAAATTGCTGTACGGTTCACAATTGGCATGGCTTGACATGCACGCGTCCTTGACTGTGGTCTGCATGGGTTTGGGGTTTAGCGGTTTACATCAGACTCTGCTGTGTGTCTGCTTAATCAGCCGACGTGTCACATGGGGACAGCAACGGCGCTGGGATGCAGCCCGGTGTGAATGCGAGTAAGGTACGCGCTGTCATGCATGGCGGATGGGGCGTGGAAGCCACGACCCACGTTTTTGTGTGTGCACGGGGGGCTAGGGGGCAAGTCGTTGTGTTGCTGCCATCCATATGGCCATGGATATGCGGGAAGCTTTCCCTGTACCCATACTTAATGATGCATGGACTGGTTGTGACAGCCAAGGGTTTAGCTGTCGTGGGTTTGCTGAGTGATCATGGCAGTCTGCTAGGCTGGTGCTAGAACAGCAATAGCGCGGTTACTGCTATGTCTTGCCCGTGCTAACTGATGCTGCAGCCATGCGTGGAGCGCGAATCGTCCCGAGAGGAGAAGGAGGAGGCGGGGCCGGTGCACCCATGGGCAGGGCCGGAGAAGAAGGACGCGGAGCACCCAGTGTGGGAGAAGGAGAAGGCGGGGAAGCACTGAAGCTCCACCCCATGTCAGGCCTCTAGTATAGGTGCCAGTTAACTAAACCCATGCACGTGCAGGTTGTAGCTCAGAATGTATTTAAAATCATATGCCCCTTTTCAGGTATATGTGTAACAGTGACTCCCAACGGATATATGTTCCTAATTTATTAAATTCTTACTGAATAATTGTTGTCTTTATGAACCCATGAAGAGCAAAGCCCGGTGGGGAGTACATGTAACGCATTACCACGAGAAGGGGTCCCCACACCGCATTTCTTCGCTCTCTGTTCCTATGCAGAACAAGAAGAGGTGGAAGACCAATGTCCCGGCTCACACGCCAGCCCATGTGGGTAAGCCCCCTACCCCAAAGCGGAAGGGGCGCTTTGGGGAGAAGTGTAGTGAGGATTTTGTAGACTAGATAGCACTAACTTACTTACACCAGACCTGGCAATAAACAAGCATTGATGGGATGGACCCAGCGATACATAATGGGCGTGCATGCGTAAAAAATATACACTATGCATGGCCCAATGGGCATGCATTCAAATAATTACAAATGAAGGCCGCCATGAGAGCACTGAAGCTAAACCAGACCGGGCCACAATTAACCCTCCAGCACCAAAGTTCCACTGCATCATGTAAGACAAGCCTGACATCCATCCATCCATCCATCCATCCATCCATCCATCCATCCATCCATCCATCCATCCATCCATCCATCCATCCATCCATCCATCCATCCATCCATCCATCCATCCATCCATCCATCCATCCATCCATCCATCCATCCATCCATCCATCCATCCATCCATCCATCCATCCATCCATCCATCCATCCATCCATCCATCCATCCATCCATCCATCCATCCATCCATCCATCCATCCATCCATCCATCCATCCATCCATCCATCCATCCATCCATCCATCCATCCACCGCAGCCTTAACGTCATTGTCAAGAACCTCGACATGGAGGAAGGTGAGAATTCCGAGAAGCTTGCACGTGCGTTTGAGAGAGAAATTCTTAGTCGCATGGGCCTTACTGGTGAGATCGAGCTGGTCGCCCACCGCCTTCCCCGCGCGCGGGGTAAGGCAGGGCCGCCCCCGCTCCTTCTCACCTTTAAGACCCCAGCGGACAAGATTTCTTTTCTCAGACGCCGCAAGCGGCTCGAGAAGACTCTCTTCACCCTTGACGACGACTTGACCCTGGCGCAGCAACAACGGCGACGGGAGCTATGGCCCACCTACCTCCAGCTCCGGAAGACCAAGGCGGGGCATCCGGTGTACTGGAAGGGGGCGGCCATCTACGTCGGCCACAAGCCCTGGCAGGCGACCCCCGCGGCCCCAACGACTCCAGACGCCCCAGCTTAGGGGAATACAGCAGTAGTAGTGTAGAATAGATAGACCGTGGCCATGTACATGTACGCCTCCTAGAGGCACTATCCTAGCTAAGCCACACGCTTTATTTAATCATGTACATGTGTGCCTATGATGTGCCACACTCCAGATGATGCCTAGCTTTATTTAGCTATGTTGTGCCCATGCAGGGAGTAACTCTCTGCTGAGACGCCATGCCCTAGCCTTTTTGTATAGCTCTGCTGATCTTCCCCCCCATGACAGGCTCCCCCTTCGCTGGGCATAGCTTGAAGATCATGGGGATGCAAGTGCCCTGGTGCACCTAGAGCAAGGGTCCTTTACATCCCCACCCTTGCAGGAAGTAGCTTAGGATGTATGATAGGCCATATGCCCCCTCTCAAGGGCTATGTGCTACATATACTCCCAACGGAGTTATGTTACAATTCAATTCAATTCAATTCAATCCATCCATCCATCCATCCATCCATCCATCCATCCATCCATCCATCCATCCATCCATCCATCCATCCATCCATCCATCCATCCATCCATCCATCCATCCATCCATCCATCCATCCATCCATCCATTGATCGGGGTATAGTCCTAGTACAGCCATGCTACGTCCTGGCTATGATGAGATTACTTGCCCACGCTCCTAGTGTTATGCCATGCTCACATGGGTCTTATTGCACCCACAGATTGCCGGATCGTTGGCGTGTCCGTTTAGCTAGCGTTCCCGAATGCAGCTGTGGCATGCCTTAGGCATGAAGGAGACTGGGGGTCTCTGCCCTTTCTCCTGTTGTGCACACACAGGGATTAAAAGCACTTCGGTGCTCCGTGACTCCCCAACAGGAGCACGTGTTTAATTAATTAATTAATTAATTAATCGGGGTTAGCTAATGCTCCTTGACTCCCTAATGGGGGCATGAGTTTAATAAATGAATTAAGTAGTTAGTTAATTAATCAGGTTGATTCAGATGAGGTCTGTGCTGGTTCCTTGTGGACTGGCCAGCCAGGGAGATATCTTCTTACATGGTCAGGCCCTTGCCGACCATGTAAGAACCTGTTAGGCGACGCAGTGGCCAACATTGGACATACCGCCATATGTTTGTCTCCGCGATATGATTTTAGCTGACATGCAGAGCACAGACACTGTTGGCGTCATCCGCTCAACCCCTCTTATTCATACATGGGACCTCGGATATGTAGGATTAGTAGCGTTGCCCAGGCGGACATTGTCAAAGACTACGACCCCCCAGTTGTGGGTCCTAGGAAATTTAACAAGCATGATTGTCTCCTTGTTGATAGGCATTAATTCATCCTTGATGATAGGCATTGCTTGCGTGCAAGATTAGCTCGAGGCCCATATTTTAGACTACTAGCTGAGCTGTGGACATACATGTAGTTATTGACGTCTTGACGGATATTGACGTCTTGGGGGACTTCCACTATATCTTCTTTGGGGAATTCAGAGATCCCGGTCCCCCAACATGGACATGAGACTAATTAAAATCAATTAATCAATGTCATGAATAGAGCGCGTTCATGACGTTCAGTCATGAACAGAGCCCTAACCTTAAACACATAAGAAAACAATTATGGCGGGCCATGTGACCAATGTAAGAAGCTTAGCCCCCAAACATATTGTTGTCTCACGTAATGAATCACTTGCTGATCAACAAATCGATGGTTATCTCATAGGCACAATGTACCTCTGACCATCATTGCTGGCCCATGCATGCATGCACCAATGGCAGCCTACATGACACATACATCGCTTATTTGCCATGTAAAAAATGCGACAAAGTGTCCATATAGGTACTCATAGATTAGCACAAATTCCTTAGCACGATGTGGACAACTTTACTTAACGGTGAAAGCCTGTCTCGCCCTTATTGCCTTGAGGGTTCCCGGCGATAGGTCCTGTCTGTTGGTCGACATTTTTCTTTTGCAGCTGGCCATCGTCGGTAGGTATGAATGATCTCGATGCTAGCAATTACGATGATGATACCCGAGGTAGTCTATACCTAGGATCGAGAGCTTCTTCTTGTATGGCAATGCCGGCAGTTAACTATTACTCCGAATAAAGAGTTAAGAGGTTGGCCCTCGGCAGTCGGCATGGCGATCACGGAGCGATGACGGGGCGATGACGGGGCGATGACGGGGCGATGACGGGGCGTTGACGCGCGTGATGAATAGGATCTGTTTGACAGGCGGCGGCTATTGGTAATATAGATTGTTGATTAAGAGAAGAGTTTAGATGTTGGCCCGTGGGCGATGACGGTGACGGCGTCACCGTCATCGCCCTCGACGGGCGTCATGAATACGACCTTTTTGATATGCGGCGGCTATTGGTAATATAGGTCGTTGACTACTACTCCGAATACAAATGTAAAGAGTTAAGAGGTTGGCCCTCGGCTGGCTCGGCATGGCGATCACGGGGCGATGACGGGGCGATGACGGGGCGTTGACGCGCGTGATGAATAGGATCTGTTTGATAGGCGGCGGCTATTGGTAATATAGATTGTTGATTAAGAGAAGAGTTTAGATGTTGGCCCGTCGAGGGCGATGACGGTGACGACCGTCACCGTCATCGCCCTCGACGGGCCCGATGAAAAACCGATGTTTGATATGCGGCAGCTATTGGTAGTATAGGTCGTTGACTATCACTCCGAATAAACAGTTAACAGGTTAAGGCCCTCGGCCGGGCGATGACGGGGCGATGACGGGGCGTTGACGCTCGTGATGAATAGGACCTGTTTAATAGGCGGCGGCTATCGCTAATATATAGGTCGGATATTTGTGTAGCACCCCCCTCCTTCCCACGGCAGGTACGCAGCGACTCGCTGTTGTGCTGGCTGCAGTTGTGTACCACCTGTACGGTTTTTGTGTACCACCTCCCTCCTTCCCACGGCAGGTACGCAGCGACTCGCTGTTGTGCTGGCTGCAGTTGTGTACCACCTGTACGGTATTTGTGTACCACCCCCCTCCTTCCCACGGCAGGTACGCAGCGACTCGCTGTTGTGCTGGCTGCAGTTGTGTACCACCTGTACGGTTTTTGTGTACCACCTCCCTCCTTCCCACGGCAGGTACGCAGCGACTCGCTGTTGTGCTGGCTGCAGTTGTGTACCACCTGTACGGTATTTGTGTACCACCCCCTCCTTCCCACGGCAGGTACGCAGCGCCCGGCTGTTGTCCTGGCTGCAGTTGTGTATGTACCACCTGTACGGTATTTGTGTACCACCACCCTCCATGGCCCATGCAGCCCGGCCCGGCATCGTGCCGTCGCCGACCCGACAACGTTTTCTCGAACAACACGAATTTGAATTTTAGGGACTGGAGCGGCTGGCACGCTAGCGGCACGACCAACGGAACAAGAGAACCGAGAAACTGTGGCCGCCAGGAGGATAAAGGTTTCAAGGCGCATGCGTTTGAGGCTAGCCAGAACCGAATGCGAGGTTTTACTTTATCAAACCGATGTATATCAATGTGGCCAGAATTCTTTTCCAGTTGCGGGGTCGTGTGTCGCCAATTTGTTGTTGGGCCGGGCACTTTAATCGTGATTGCAAGAAGTCAGTTCACGACGCCGTTAGCGTGGCATTTATGTACAGCAATTCATCGTTCGGCTTCTTTATCCTATCGGCAACTCCTCACGACGTGTGAGCGTGAGTCGGTTGTCGTGTGAATGGACACTTTCTGGGAAAGTAAGTCACTAGAGTGCCAATTTCACCGATCGCAAAACATTTACCCAGTTTGGGCAGATAGACCTGGCTAAATACGAGGGCGAGCGGAAGTAATTGTTGATGCATAGCCATCTGCTTCCTGCGCTTTGTAATTGTAATGAGTTGTTCGCAAATTGGCGTCTCTAGCGGTTACTCCTCTGTGCACAGCTGGCGACCAAGAAGACTTCATTGGCAGCCGGACTGCGGATGCGCGTCGTTGGAATATTAGCAACGTTAACATGTTTGCTGCGTTTTTTGTGAAGCTTGTCTAGCCGACTGCATTTGGGAGACTTGGCAAGGTTGCCTCCAATCGTTGAAGTCACAACCTGGGTGTCAATTCACGTTTACTAGCCACGGTCATAGTAACATTCTAATGGCATTTGTCCCAGTTTCAACATGGGTTTTCACTCTGATCTGATGGAGTGAAGGGCCTAGCTCCGTGGTTTTGTGTCATTGTAGCAGTTTAGTCGCCTGCTAACGTAGTGAATCTTCCATCCCACCTCTCCCACCCCCACCCGCACTTCTCCTACTCTCTCTCTCTCTCTCTCTCTCTCTCTCTCTCTCTCTCTCTCTCTCTCTCTCTCTCTCTCTCTCTCTCTCTCTCTCTCTCTCTCTCTCTCTCTCTCTCTCTCTCTCTCTCTCTCTCCCTTCCCACCCCCGCTCTCTTGTCCCTCCCGCACCCCTCCTCTCTCTTTCCCTTTTCCTTGGCTGTTGAGAAGGACTGGGGTGAAAACTCCAGACCGTTGGTGGCTGCCTTCAAGCAGGAAGTTTCAAGGATCAACAAGTTTTTGTGAGCTGTCTGATATGGTCACTGCTGCGACAAAGGTGAGTTATCTTGTTTTTCATGTAATTTTTTTGCTGTAGCTAGGTAAGCCGGCCATTTTGTACTCCCCTTTCTTTTGCTCTCACGATTTATTCTTGTTGTGGTTTATATGGTCCCGTTAAGTGGCATGCATTATCATTATCCACATTAGTGTGAGAAACCATCCGCAGTGTTGTAGCTTGCATCTATAACAACAGTTTTTGCTGCCGCCGCCACTGCTATTACCAACATTAAGTCATTCTTGCTTTCTAAGCACTCTTTTTCCTCTTAGGCTGTTGGTTGGGATACCAGCCACCCTTGCACGCATAAATTCAAGCACCGGGTGCATGTGAAAACACAACCAAGGCAAGAATGTCCCCCTCTCGCAATATCCCACCCACGCAACGCACCCAATGCAGCAAGAATGGGACCACCTTGTTGCCATGAGCTCTAGCACCGTTGCCACCCCTAGCTTTCTACTGTTCCCGTCCATCCTTATTTACACTGGCTGCTTTGCTTGCATTTCTGGCTCAGTGCCAGTTTGCACTTGCTAGCTTGCTAAGACAATAATGCAGCTTGCAAACGGCAAGGGCAAGCACCCGGGTAAGAGCAAAGGCAACCGCACGAGCAAAGGAAAGGGAAACTGGAAGAGCAAGCACAAGGCCAAGGAAAGGACAAAGGCACTTGTGCTTGCCAAAAGGGCAGGCTCAAGGGAAATGACAAGGGCAAGGGCAGGGGCAGGCACAAGGGAAGCGGATAAGGGCAAGGGCAGGCGCAAGGGAAAGAGATTAGGACAAGTCAAGCACGAGGGAACGGACAAGGGCAAGGGCAGGCACAAGGGAAAAGATGAAGACAAGGGCAGGCACTAGGGAAAGGATGAGGGCAACGGCAAACACTGGGGATCAAAGGATAGGGGCAAGGGCAGATGCTAGGGTAACAGTTAGGGCAAAGGCAGGCACAAGAGAAGAATAAGGGGCCGTGAAGTATAAGTGGAAATGCGGGTGGCGACATGGGGTTCGATCGGGCCTGCTGATGCAAATGCAGATTTCAACTGCAGTGACAAACACAAGCGTAGACATAGGCAACGACAAATTCCTTGCATGCGTGCCTTGCTCTTCACCGGCTGGCTCGTTTGCTAGTTGTCTAACAGTTTCTACCGATAAACATCACTTGCCATTGTAAGGTCTGCCTTGCTGCCGTGCTAGTGGGTAGCTGGGTGATCGTGCTTGTTCCTTGTCAAGGGAGGGATGCATGTGGAGTAGGTGGGTGGGTGTGCTTGTTCCTTGCCAAGGAAGGGATGCACAAAGGTTAGATAGGTGCACGTGCTTGTTTCTTGTCAAGGGAGGGACGCACAAAGGGTAGGTGGGGGCACATGGTTGTGCCTCGTCAAGGGCGGGATGCACGAAGGGTAGGTGGGGGCATGTGGTTGGTCCTTGTCTTTTCACCGCCCAAGCGATGGCGATGTAGCATGCATTATACATTTATTCGTGCATTAAAAATCACTTTCCTTACAAGCGGCCTTAGCCGACTCCATCTGCCGTTGCCATTTCTCCGTATTGCATTGTCCGGACACGGTTTTTGTGTCGCAGGTCTTCCCCCGTAAAGGCACAAGCTGCCTGCGCGCGGAATTATGTGCAGACACCTCGGTTTCCAACACGACGGCTTCCCGCACATATCGAGCTCTGGATGTACAACATCTTCCCCCGGCGCACTTGCTCCCGGATGGAGCTTCTGTGCGGTGCCGACATCCCCGGAGCTGTCCTAAGCACCGCATGGAAACAGTATTTCAAGCCACGAAGAGAAGCCACGAATTTGATATTGACTTGATATTGTCGTCAGAAGACTTGATATGCTATTTTCTGTGAAGGCGTTGGATTTTTGTGCATGACATGTAATCCTGCATTTAATAATGAAATTTTTTATGAAATAGGAACTCGTCTTGCATGAGCCTTGCTGCAAATGCCATTCATTTTTTTCCCCCGGGTAAATGGGTGTTAGGGGTTAGGTTGACCGAAATGATAAGTGAAATCAAAGTGAAATTCTGATAAGTGACATGCGTACTGCAATTCAGAACGACATAGCGACATGATTGTAGTACCGGTAGTGTACGCGAGAAGCATACGACGTCGTAACCTACGGGACCGAGTACCGGGATCGTAAATTACCAACTCGTAAATTACTACCTCGCAAATTACTACCTCGTACCTTACTACCTCGTAAATTACTACCTCGTACATTACTACCTCGTACATTACTACCTCGTACATTACTACCTCGTAAATTACTACCTCGTAAATTACTACCTCGTAAATTACGACGTCGGATCTTACCTCGGATCTAACTCGTAGCTTACGAGAAAGATCCGAACTCTTATACAAACGGTATACGTAGTCTGTGCCGTAAATTACCACCTCGTAATTTACGCCTCGGATCATTTTTACTACCCTCGGACGAAAAGTATAGTGCTTGACAAGCGCAGCCATAGGCGTCATCGTCAAGCACTTCGACCTGGTGGATCGAAAGTGAGAACTCCGAGAAGCTTGCTGCACAGGCGTTTTCGGAAGTAAATCCTTGCCCCGGCCCATGGCCGTCATTGGTGAGCTCAAGCTGGAGGCCCTCCCGCGCCTTCCCCGCTCGCGGGGTACTAAGGCGGCGCCGCCCCCGCTGCTGCTCACCTTTGAGCACACGGCCCTGGTTGGCCAAGCCGCTGGTGGGGGCCGGCCGGCCAGACCGACGTCGGTCACGTCTACCTGATCGACTGGTGCGAGCAAGATGTCCTACGAATGCTATCCTACTACGCTGCCTAACAGTCGTCCGAAATGCGAGGCATACCCTGATATATACAACAAAGACTCTGAAGACCTATGAGTGGAAAATCCGACGTTCATCAGGACCTGTCGGAGCATTATGGTATAAACCGTGCTGTCCAGCCGTACATGTGGCCAGCGTGTCCGTGAGCGTCCATGCCCGCCTCGGTGCCATAGGTGAGCACCGTGAGGACCAGGACCTTGAAGAGCACTCGCTTGCGGTGCTCGCCCAAGTCCTTCAAGTGCCAGTAGGGGTTGAGCGAACGAAGCTTGGCCCACTCAGGCCAGGCCGATGCGGATGTTCACATCGTCGGCGGTGTCAGGGAGCATGCAGTCCCCAGCAGTTTGAAGCGATCACGGAACGGGACCTCCTAGCTTCCCGTCGAGCAGCCGGGGCTTCGGCGGGTAGCTGCATGGTAGCCCCAATCACCATCGCCTCAGTTTGACACTCCAACCCCACCGCCGGCGCCTCCAAGCCCAGACAATCCAGCCAGGTCTAAATGTGCTCGGGGCGGCCAATGATCGAGGGTGCATCATGGTATCAAAGGGCAGAGACTGGGGGTCTCTGCCCTTTGTCGCGTTTGCGTGCCATTTCATCCTGGACTGGTCATTACCGCTACTTGGAATGCATCCACTATCAGCAGTAATCATGTGTGTGATATGCCACCTCCCCCCCCCACTCTTTAGCTCACAACAACTTGAGAGCAAAAAGTGAAAGAAAGGCATCTCACACAAAAGAAGGAAGCCCAAAGAGGGCTTCATTCCAGGCAGCCCAAAAAAAGAAAAAAAATTTCCAGCTGCTCAAAGATGCTTTTCCAGGATCAGCAACAACCTTAACATGCATGCTTTTAAAGGCTTAGCAATAACCCCTTCAATGGCTTTTTACAGGGAAAAGCCTAACCTCTTCAGATGCTTTTGAAGGCTACTAAGCAATAACCTCTTCCTTGTGCTTCCCCGGGTGAAGTAGGAGGAACCCCCAGGCTGGCCGGACTGAACCCATCATGGGTTGTTCGCTCGTTAAAATCCAGTGTGATGCAGGTCACGGACATACTTGGCCGCCGACCTCATGACAGGCAATTCCGTAGCCAGCCAGGTGTAGAATAAAACCATGATGCTTTATATATTTGGAAAGCAACCAAACCATTCACATTTAATTTCAAAAGACATCGACAAGAATACAAGTGTTGTCTAGTCGTATAATGTCGTCTTGTGCGTCACTGTCCAAATAAGGCTAAGCGGTTCTTGATAACCTAGCAGGCCTCGGGTGACGCCACACTGCTCCGCTTGGCTTACGGCTGGCAATGTCCTTTAGCGCCCCCTATCCTGTCTACCTATCCCGCTTACCCCAGCTATGGATCACTGGCCAACGACGACCGGGTTCCTTCCCGAGTCTCGCCCACAATACACACATCATCTTGACGAAACCAAACAGTTATCACTTCCGTCAACCAATCTCATGACAATTACTCATTGCAACCACTCTCGGGGGCTGCTCCGGATTGTTCCACTATTAAACCCCTTGACGACAACACCAAGTTGTGAGGGAGAGTAACGAGCGAACAACGACCACCATGGCCGCTGCTGTGCTCCTAAATACCTCCAAAAATCCCGGCATCCATGCGCTGTCGCATTTGCCAGCAAGCCGCCTGACGTGCAGTTAGACTGCCAGCAAAATGCAGAGCAAGTCTGTTCGACAGCCACGTGCGAGCCAGCACACCGCACACTGCGATCTGCGTATCTAGCTTTGTCCGATGGACTGAACATCATTCCGTCTGGACAATACAAAAGATTCGTAACTGCCAAATGTCACGCACCGGAATATTGCGCAAGCCACCAAGGCTTTGCGCCCCAAAGTCTTGCGCCTGAACCTAAGTCAGGTCACCTAAGACTGTCACTCTAGAAATTCAGACCTTTCCGGCGCGGCGCTCCACACCGGCCCAAGGAACAAAGCCTGCGGCCTACTGAATCGGAACCAACCAAACGTCGGTAACGATTCCGATTACGGCAACCGCGTACGTAACTTCTTGAGTGCACGGACGTAAATGATCACGGACGTGACACCTTTCTCCTGTTGTGCACACACAGGGATTAAAAGCACTTCGGTGCTCCGTGACTCCTCAACGGGAGCACGTATTTTAATTAATTAATCATGGTATCATCCGCATAAAAAATCAGGTCGGACAGGCGGTAACCTGAGGGCGACCGCCGCCATATTTGCGATCGTTAATTAAGGATGCATGTCCGAGCTGAGTGAAGTGGTAGGTGACTAGGTATTATATAACACAAAATGCACAAACTACCAAGAATGAAAACACGCGTCTTGACCCCCCCTGACTTTGACGGTAGTTTTATATGGTCAAGTACCCTGCAGATATGTGGGCTTGATATGTGGCAGATATGCCACATATCGGCTTGATATGTGGCAGATATGCGGCAGATATGTGTGGCCCATCATGGCGGTGCAAGTGCACCTTGTGCCGCACCCAGAGCAGGTGATAGTTGTACATCCTCCACCTGCAGGTTGTCGCCCTCATTGTATTACAAACCCATAGATGCCCCTTTCTCAGGGCTATGTGTTACATATGCTCCCAACGGAGCTATGATTTTAATTAATTAATTAAAATGTGGGCTTGTGATAGCTCATCCCGAAGGGCAAGTCATGAACATGCTTGACCCCCAATGAGGACAGCCCTCAAGTGAATGTTGGTAGGTCAGTTGGTCCGGTGGGGTGGTTTACAAAATAGTGAAGTTAAAGCCGATGCATCCGCAGTATTTCTGCCCATTTAGGGCATGTGACATTTAGGGGTTAAAATTGTGTCTTGGTTAAACGCAAAGAACTGACACTATGTCACGTCCGTGATGATTTACGTCCATGCACTCGAGAAACGGCTACCGGGGAATAATAATATCGTGTCGATCACGCGTGTACATGAGTGCTCTATTGCTGTGGATATGCTCGGCTTCCAAGTGATCGTCCAGGACATAATAGCACGCAAACGCGACAACTGAACTATACCTAGGCCGGCCGGCATTGCCGATGGCTGGCACGCCGGCAGATACGACGGTGAGAGTGCGTCTGTGCGACCAAACGTTTGTCATAGTAATTAGTATCCATGTTTTTTTGTGTTTTTTTTTTTTTTTTTCAGTTTGATGTTGCAGTGTACATGCAACTAAAAGACTAGCCTATGTACACATTTTCGATCAGGCCGCACGTGGTCGGTGGTTTATCAGTCGTTGGGGGCATTGCATGGGCGGAGCTCGGCCACACTGACGCCAACTAGTCGGTGAACTGAGTACAAACAAGTGGAACAACCATCACGCTCATTGAAGGCCTCTAGTACTCATCATACTAGACTCTAAAGCGGACAGACCGGCTATATTGATGAGTACTCCAAATCGTATCAACTATTTTAGTCATATTTGAAATCTGGTTGTCTAATTGGTATTGAAGCCAGCTGTCGTCAAGAGTGTTGTACCACGTGGCATTCCCTGGACACCCCTAGAATGCATCCCCGGTTTCGCCTACAGAAGTCCCGATGGGCCGTCCGCGGCTTCCCGGCGCACGCGCGCGGCGGTTCCCCAGGATGAGCAGTTCTCTACTGCCGGCATCCGGTGGCACGAATTGGCGCGGAATTTGCTTGGTTTTCGCATTACGCAGGCATATGTAAGCTGTGCACGAGCGATTTTGTTGAAGGTAACCCAACTACAGAACTGCCAACAGCTTTGACTTGTTTTACCACTAGTGCATGGTGGCCGGCTCGAAATCGACAGCTTAACTTAAATTGTTCGTCCCTAGTACAAGTCAACCTGTCGAGCCTGCGTAACAGGCCCCGACTCAGTGACTGAGAAATGAGCGATGAAAGAGTCAGCAATTTTCCGAGCACACAAAACAAGGCGGGTTGTGCCAAAGCTCATTTTGAATTCTGAGGGCAGACGAACGTTAATTTTTCGCCGGCCGGCATTGTCATTCTGACTCTTCCGCCGCCACCCCCTTTTTCCCGTCGAAGATCTTTAGATTAGCTCGTTGGACTCGTTCCAAGGAGTGCCGGGCGTGTTTGCGTGTGCTGAGGCACATCACGAAGCAAGGTTTTGCCGACGTGTCATCGAGGATGGAGAACTTGGAAAAGCTACGACGTTTAGTCAGGGACTGCATTTCGAAGCACATGGCGACTTCCGCTGTCTTCTTCGCGGACAAGCTCGTCAGCCTGTCCGGGGGTTGCCCGCAGGATGTGTTCTTGCTTGTGCAGGTAACCTTCCTACTGTTTGCCTCAGTCAAGACAACCTCAAACCCTCTTCGGGCCCTCGTTTCCATCTGGCTTAGCTTATTGCACACAACCATCACAGCTCGTGGTATGGTTACATGGCACCCGTGCTCCCCCATCCGCCATGTGCTGCTCACTCAGCAAAAACCCAACGTATGTTCCAACTACCCTAAGTGCACAGAAGCAAATGCTACATGTAAATCAGGCGGGCGAGCGCTGGCAAGCGGTCTTGTGTGCTGGATGTCCGAACATACGTTACCACAGGTCTTGAGTGCATTCTTTCCACACGGCTGTCGATCCCGGCCCATTGTTGTCCCTGGCAACAGCCACTCGGCACTTGACTAGGATGCCGTACTAGTGCCAAGTACAGCAAGTTGCCTGCGCTGTTGGCAGCTGCCTACCATCAAAGAGAGTCCATGTGTGACGTCTCAGGAGACCTGAGACCCCACGTTCTTGCCCATTTCCCCATCCCCCCCTGCTATGCCCCCACTCACACACTGTTGAGAGCTAGTGCATGGAACGTAGAACCTGTGAGCTGTTCGTATGGGCGTCTCACTGGCATGCCTCCGTCCTTGGCTGTGCACCGATAGCGTGCCCTTGAAGGCTTGCTGCTGGAGGTGCCTGCGCCGTCCATCCCCATCCCCATCCCCACCCCCATCCCCACCCCCGTCCCCGTACCCATCCCCATCCCCATCCCCATCCCCATCCCCATCCCCATCCCCATCCCCATCC
>RPFO01000213.1:13033050-13445461 GCA_009746045.1 Mesostigma viride
CCGCCTGGCTCCCGCTGCCCTTGCTCCCCCCCGCACCAGGCCTACATGTACGGCCGCCAGCACCGCCGCGCGCTGCACCTGATCCGTGCCTGGTCCGCCGAGAGGGCGCAGCCGCTGGCACCTGGCGATGAGCTGGCGCTCCGCTACCTGGCGGCCAAGTGTCTGGTGTGTGGCCATTGCTGACATCAGCATGCTACGGGCGTTCAAAGCTGACAGCAAGCAAGCTTCATGAAGTTGCACAAAACAACTTCTCTAGAGTCCTGCCCCTCCTGCCCCTCCTGCCCCCCCTGGCCCCTGCCCCTCTTGCCTTTTGGGCCCCTCTGGCCCCTCGCCTTTTCGGGTGCGGTGGCCTGCTGATGCCACCGCCCGCTCCCTGCCCCCTCGGTGGCTGGGTCCGCGCTCCCCCCCCCAGGTGTGGCTGGGTCCGCGCTCCCCCCTCTTTCCCAGGGGTAGCACCCTGGCTGACGGGCACTCCCCATATACGGGCACTCCCCATATAGTGACGCCTGGTGGTATCCACCCGTGTGTGCTGGCTATGAACCGCTTCACACGGTGTATTGGCTTGAGCTCCCTGCATCTTGGCCAGTATTCTTGAGCTGTTCGCCCATGCTCTATCTGCCCTGACAAGGATGCCCCATGTCTGGACGGGGACGCCCGATGTCCTGACGGGGCCCCGATGCCCTCTCCCTGCGCTTCCCTTGCCGTGCCTGTGGCACAGGTGGAGTGCGGCCAATGGGAGGAGTGCCTGTCGCTGCTGGATGGTGTGGAGGTGCCCGCGCCCGACCAGGGGGGACCGAGCGCCCAGGGTCCCAAGGGAGGCGTGCGGGGCACCCCTGCCCCCTCCATTTGGGTTGAGGCTGAGACCGCGCTGCCGGGAGAAGCCCTGAACGTGCGTGGTTTTTGGTGCCCTTTGTGTTCAGTTCACTGTTTCCAGGGAGTATCTAACATAGCTAGCTCTTCAGTTAGCTTTATCATAATTGCCTCTTTCACCACCGTGATTACCCGCTTTCGCTGCCTCCGTGTTCCATCCCCCTGGCTCTTGCATCGTCCCCGTCCCCCTTACATGCCACCCCCCTTCCCCCTGCCTCCCTCGTTTGCATGCTGACTTAATCCCCGGCCCCGCGCCACCACATTTTGCCCGCTGTGTCCCATTCACCGCCCCCCTCCACCCCTCGCTCCCCCGCCTTTCCCCACCCCCTGATGGTCCCATCCACCCCACCCATCCACCCCACCCGTCCTCACCACCCGTTTACTGCCCTCAGCTGCGAGCCGCGCTGTGCTACCTGAGGGGGCAGGCCTATGATGCGCTGTCCAACCGGGCCAAGGCCACCCACTGGTGAGCAGGTCGCCGCCCTTTGTTCTGGCTGCTACGTACGGTGGCATGTGGCTGAAAGGGCGCGTGTGTTAACCCTGCCAAGGCCATGCACTGATGGATGGCGCCCCCCACCCCACCCGGCCTTCTGTGGCGCTCCTCTTGTAGAGGGCTAGCACACCAGCAACAGCAGGCATGCTGTGCACATCAGCAACTTTAGCTGGATGTCCTAAACTTTTTAGGTTAGGGTTACGGTTGAGGATGATCACCGCCTTGGACCAACGGGCCCAAGGCGGTATCCTAAACTTTGGGTGCAACGGGTCCAAGGCCACCGCCTGGTAGGGTAGCCGGTTGCGTTGCCCAAAATCCCTTCACCTTGTGTGATGCCGACAACTCCAGAGCCTTGCCAATGGGAATGGTTGCCTGCATGACGGTAGCTTGCGTAGCGGGCATTGTGGAGTTGCTTTGCTTTCCTTGTGGATTTGCCCTACGCATTTCTCCTCCCTCTTTCCTTTTCTCACCTTTCCTTTTCTCTCCATTCCTTTTCCCTCTTTCCTGTTCCCTCCTTTTCCCTTCCCGCTATTCTTGTCCCTCCTTTTCGCATCCGGCTTTTCTTTTCCCTCTTTTTCGCCTCCCTCTTTTCTTTTCCCTTCTGTGGAGGTGTAAAGGGCCAAAAAAGCCACGCTCTCATGCAGCTGCAGGGCGATGAAGGAGTTGAGGTATTCCAAGCGCACAAGGATCTGGATGGCTTGTCACCGCTGCCCACACCCAGCATAACCTGTGTGTTCGAGTGCGTGTGTGCGGCAGTTTGCCTCAACCCACTGCTATTCACCCACTGGCCACCATGCATGCCCTATGACTGTCCTCCCGTTGATGGGGGCTTGTGGGTCGGGGGTGCCAGGTTTAAAGCGGCGGTGAAGGCGGACCCCTTCTGCTATCAGGTACGGCGCGGGCCGTGGCTGGGTGTGGAGTGGAGCCGAGGGTGGGAGATCAGCACCACCACCCACAACCAAAAAGAGAGGAGTGGCGGATCTATAATATATATAGTAGTATGATATCCATAGTAGTATAATATATAAGTAGTAGTATAATAATTGTACAAAGTAGTAGTATAATAATTACAAGATCGGGGGCTCCGCCCCCGAACCCCCGCTACTTGGCAGATTCTGTGCCTCAACGGCTTTTTGTGCCTCAACGGCGAGTACCAGCACAGCCGTACACTCCCGCTTACACAGCCCGCCCACTAGCAAGACAGCCGAACCTGTACGGCAGGCCACATCCTGTGATTCCATGGATTACGCCACGATTCCATGCAAATTCATGGTGCCGGACGGTTTGCTGGCCTATTTTGGGAAGCCGGTGGCTGAACCGAACCGCAACTAAACCTGGTATGTCAGCACGTCAGGTCCGTCCGTCAGCTTTCTCGCTTGTTGCCAGCAACCGCCAAATACCCCTTGAATCGGTCCTCTCCTCGCCGCTTTCCTTGCCAATTTCCCTCGTCCGTTCCAAACGCCTAGGCCAATTTCAAGCTCAACTCGGAACGCAAGGCTTTGGCGCTTAGCTACTCGGAAAAATTCACGGTTACGAGGAGGTTACGGCCGTTTCTAGTCGAAACGCTTTTACTGATTGACGGTTGGCAGGTATTTGTTTGAGTTCCGTGTTGAGAAAAGTTTGGGCGCCAGACGCTACGCGGTGACAGGCCGCTAGAAAGCCTACGGATGGGATCTGCGTAAAGATTTTGCGGAAACAAATTGCGCGTTCGGATTTTTGCGCTACTTGGGTACGGACAACGTTTGCCGGAAGAGTTTGCGGAACAATTGGCGCAGCCAAAAAGTAGTATAAAGGGCAACAAGATCGGGGGCTCCGCCCCCGAACCCCCGCTACTTGGCAGATTCTGTGCCTCAACGGCTTTTTGTGCCTCAACGGCGAGTACCAGCACAGCCGTACACTCCCGCTTACACAGCCCGCCCACTAGCAAGACAGCCGAACCTGTACGGCCGGCCACAGCCTGTGATTCCATGGATTACGCCACGATTCCATGCAAACTCATGGTGCCGGACGGGTTGCTGGCCTATTTTGGGAAGCCGGTGGCTGAACCGAACCGCAACTAAACCTGGTATGTCAGCACGTCAGGTCCGTCCGTCAGATTCCTCACTTTTTGCCAGCAACCGCCAAATACCACTTGAATCGGTCCTCTCCTCGCCGTTTTCCTCGCCAATTTCCCTCGTCCGGCCCAAACGCCTAGGCCAATTTCAAGCTGAACTTGGCACGCATCGTCGTCGATAGCTACGGAGCTTAGAAACTCGGAGTTCTGGACCGTTACGCGCAGGTAACGGCCGTTTTAGTCTGTTTTACTGACTACTACTGTCGTCACGGGGTATTTGTTTGAGTTCCCGTCTTAGAAGAGTTTGGGTGCCGGACGCTACGCGGTGACAGGCCGCTAGAAAGCCTACGGACGCGATCTGCTGAAAGATTTTGTGGAAACAAATTGTGCGTTCGGATTTTTGCGCTACTCGTGTACGGACAACGTTTGCCGGAAGAGTTTGCGGAACAATTGGGCCGACCTAAAAGTAGTATATAAGGGCAACAAGATCGGGGGCTCCGCCCCCGAACCCCCGCTACTTGGCAGATTCTGTGCCTCAACGGCTTTTTGTGCCTCAACGGCGAGTACCAGCACAGCCGTACACTCCCGCTTACACAGCCCGCCCACTAGCAAGACAGCCGAACCTGTACGGCCGGCCACAGCCTGTGATTCCATGGATTACGCCACGATTCCATGCAAACTCATGGTGCCGGACGGGTTGCTGGCCTATTTTGGGAAGCCGGTGGCTGAACCGAACCGCAACTAAACCTGGTATGTCAGCACGTCAGGTCCGTCCGTCAGATTCCTCACTTTTTGCCAGCAACCGCCAAATACCACTTGAATCGGTCCTCTCCTCGCCGTTTTCCTCGCCAATTTCCCTCGTCCGGCCCAAACGCCTAGGCCAATTTCAAGCTGAACTTGGCACGCATCGTCGTCGATAGCTACGGAGCTTAGAAACTCGGAGTTCTGGACCGTTACGCGCAGGTAACGGCCGTTTTAGTCTGTTTTACTGACTACTACTGTCGTCACGGGGTATTTGTTTGAGTTCCCGTCTTAGAAGAGTTTGGGTGCCGGACGCTACGCGGTGACAGGCCGCTAGAAAGCCTACGGACGCGATCTGCTGAAAGATTTTGTGGAAACAAATTGTGCGTTCGGATTTTTGCGCTACTAGGGTACGGACAACGTTTGCCGGAAGAGTTTGCGGAACAATTGGCGGACCATAATCGTAGTATAAAGGGCAATCCATAGAGAGGAGTGGCGGATCTATAATATATATAGTAGTATGATATCCATAGTAGTATAATATATATAAGTAGTAGTATAATAATTTTACAAAGTAGTAGTATAATAAATTAAGTAGTAGTATAATATACAAAGTAGTAGTATAATATACAAAGTAACAAAGTAGTAGTATATTATATAAGAAGTAGTATAATATACAAAGTAGTAGTATAATATACAAGGTAGTAGTATACTATACAAAGTAGTAGTATACTATACAAAGTAGTAGTATAATATATAAGTAGGAGTATAATATATAAGTAGGAGTATAATATACAAAGTAGTTAGTATATAAGTAGGAGTATAATATACAAAGTAGTAGTATGATATACAAAGTAGTATTATAAAATAATAAGTAGTAGTATATTATATAAGAAGTAGTATAATATACAAAGTAGTAGTATAATATACAAAGTAGTAGTATACTATACAAAGTAGTAGTGTACTATACAAAGTAGTAGTATAATATATAAGTAGGAGTATAATATATAAGTAGGAGTATAATATACAAAGTAGGAGTATAGTATATAAGTAGGAGTATAATATACAAAGTAGTAGTATGATATACAAAGTAGTATTATAATATATTTAGAAGTAGTATAATATACAAAGTAGTAATAATGCGGGCACCCCAATTTAGGCTCAACTAGGCTTTTGGCTATTTGTGGCACACCTTGGTTACCTTAACCCCAGTTAAATGAACATACATAATAAACAACACCCATTTCCCCGGAATATACAAAGTAGTAGTATAATATGAAGTGGATCTATAATATATAAAGTATGCTGCCGTAGTCTCTGGAATGTACCAGTATATGGTGCAGCTTTGGCCGACATGGGCATGCTGGCCGGGGCACCTTCTGCCTGGATCCAGTAAGGTATCGCGGTGCCATTCAGCACAGCCCTGCGCCAGCTGGCCCCCCTGCCTCCAAGCTCACCGGACGCCATTCATGCGTTTTTTGGTTCTCCTGTCCTGCTATAGGTGCCACAGTTGTTCCACTGTTGTTTTAATGTCGGTGCCACTATTGCCTCGTAATCGTTTGCGCCCACGTTTGCAAGCAATAGTGCAATCATCCATGTTTGCCATGGATGCTAGTATTATGTTCCCGTCGAACGCACGACTTGTCTTGTGGATGCTGTGGCCGCGACAGCTCACAGAAACTCCTGTTGTGCTAGGTAACGGCCCCTGGCACGGTAACGGTCCCTGGCACTTGGATGTCAACAGGGTTTACTGGGACAAACTCGTACACTTATGACCGCGCACGCTGCGTCTGCTAGAGTGTGCGCTGCTGGGCCACTAAATAGAGCAGGACATGAGCGTGTGCTGCTCTACTGCTATGGTGTAGAGCACGTGCTGCTGTACTCGCATGCACCGCAAGGCCACCACTCCCCCAACCATGGGCACCGTGTCCAGACGCTACAGCATAGAGCGTGCGCGCCGTGTCCTGACGCTCTGGCCTTGGATGCGGTTCTCCCCCCCTGGCGCCGTGCGCCCGCTTCTGCTGGCGCTGTGCTCCTCCCTGTTCCTGCTGGCGCACATCACCAACTGGCCCTGTCTTCCTGCTGGCGTCGCGCTCCTGCTTGCGCGCCCCACCCCTGTGCCCCAGGCGGTGGAGAAGCTGCTGGAGCACCAGCTGCTGACCGCGGAGCAAGGTGCGTGCGGGGCACAGGGATCCCGGCCACACGCGCTTGCTGTCGAGTACTTGATGTAGAGCGGCGTTTCGTGGGAACCGACGCGCCTCCTATGGTGCTCCTCAGGTGTTGGTGCGAGCGACAATGCAAGAAGTTGTCATGCGGGATGGCTGCTACGGTTCTGGAGACGATGGGGCATCCTCGTTGTTGCTATGGAGGATATGGCAAGATATTGCAAGTAGTGGGAAGCAAGCGAGAGGGCCCCATGCAGCTGGCCCACAATGTCTGCAGTGAAATCCTGGATGCGCAGCACCCAGTGGGTGAGGGATGGGGCTTCACTACCAACCTTGTGCCATTATGAGAAGAGGTATTCTAAAATAAGGTTCAGCACCGTTCCGGGATGTTGTGTGTCCGGTGTGTTGGGTGGTACCTTACACCCGCCCTGGCCGCCTCTTGCAAGCGGTCTCTTTGATAGTGCGAGTGCCAGACGGTCGCCACAACATGAGGCAGCATCTGTGCGAAGCCGTAGCGAGACAAGTACTGCCTGGGGGAAAGGCTGCGACAGCCAGGGTGGGGGCACGAGGGACTTGAGGAAGAACAGCTACAAGGATACCCTAACTGTTCTTTATGTGTCCATTGTGTTACCGTATGGAGTGTAATGGTGTTATGATGTTTCGAAGAGGATAAGGGTTCGAGCGCGATCACTGCTCCAATCGCAATCTTGCGTCCAGCCACATGCAGGCTTCCAGCGGACTTTTCTATCTGCAATATGTCCTGCCTGCCTGCAATAAGAGCCTGGAGCGAGTGTACATAGCTGTACCCACCAATGCTACACCCCCTTCGCATCTCATCCCGCCCGCCCGCCTGCGTGCTTGCTGCGTGCCACGTCCCCTTGTGCTTTGTTGCTGTTGTTATTGTCGTCGTTGTTGCTCGTGGTCCTGTTCTTGCTGCTGATTATGTGAGCGCAGAGCAGCAGCTGTTTGAGTCGCTGGACCGTTCCAGCCCCATGGCCGAGTGGCTGGTGTCACTGTACACGTGCAAGCGCAAAAAGGTGCGCCCGCATGCATCGGTGGGAGGGATAGTAGCGACGTCTTCTGCTTCGTTATTCCTCCCCAAGCGCTAGAAGAAGCTGCGCAATCGGCGATGGTTACAAGTCCTGGAGGGTTTCCTCTCTCATCCCTTCGTTCTGGCAAGAAAGGTCGTGTGCGCGCATGCATCGACTAACAGGCAGCAACAAACCACAAGCGCAGTTTTCCTCCTCCAATCATTCAAGCGCACGGTACGTGCGCCAGCAGCAGCAGCAGCAGCAGCAGCCGCCGCCGCCTTTGCTGTCGCACGCCCCTGATGCTGACAGCGCGTCCCACCGTACGGGCCATGCATCTCTGTAGATAACTTACACCAGCACCTGTCATAGTGAGTGGACCGACTTGCACCAGCACCTGTCACAGTGGACCGACTTACACTAGCACCTGTCACAGTGGACCGACTTGCACCAGCACCTGTCACAGTGGACCGACTTACACTAGCACCTGTCACAGTGGACCGACTTACACCAGCACCTGTCACAGTGGACCGACTTACACCAGCACCTGTCACAGTGGACCGACTTACACTAGCACCTGTCACAGTGGACCGACTTACACCAGCACCTGTCACAGTGGACCGACTTACACTAGCACCTGTCACAGTGGACCGACTTGCACCAGCACCTGTCACAGTGGACCGACTTGCACCAGCACCTGTCACAGTGGACCGACTTGCACCAGCACCTGTCACAGTGGACCGACACCAGGGCCTTTCGTCAAACAAGGCGCGCATGGGTGGGGTTTTGGCCTATGATTCACCTATTCATTCGGCATGCATAGGCAAACCTTAAGGATGGGTGGGGTTTTGGCCTATGATTCGCCTATTCATGCGGCATGCATAGGCAAACCTTAAGCATGGGTGGGGTTTTGGCCTATGATTCACCTATTCATGCGGCATGCATAGGCAAACCTTAAGGCCACGGGCGAGGGCGCAGGCAGGCTATGACAGCGGTGTCGGGTTGCGCGGGTGCTTGCTTGGTTGGGCCGGCTCTGTAGCTGCGGTTTGTCTGATGTCATTCCATCACTGTGCCCCACACAGGCTACCCCCCTCCCCCTTTTTCCACCCAACCCCTCCCACTGCACACGCACACACACATACACACACACGCACGCACGCGCGCCCACATACCCACACCCACCCACACACCGTTCACCCCACCTGCCACTACCACCCCCCACAGTACAACCAGCTGGACACGTTTGAGGCCACCGTACGGTCCCTGGAGACAGGGCAAGCAGGGACAGGTGGCAGCGCCACACGAGGGGATGAGCCGGTGGGTGGGGTGCCCAGCGGCCGCTTAGACAGGGGCGGGGCGGAGGCTGGGCCGCAGACACTTGGCAGCACACGGGCGGCCAGGGTGGGGAGAGGGCTGTCTGCAGAGTTTGGTGATGTGGGGGGTGCAGCAGGGGAGGCGGCGGCGGCGGATGCGGGTGGAGAGACGTCCCCACGTGGCCTGGGCCGGCTGGACGGCAACGGGGACGTGATGAGCTGGCGCGCCGACTACGAGTTCCACAAAGGGGACTTCCTGGCGTGCGTCACGCTGACGGAGCGGTGGGTGCTCTCGCGCGTCACTTGTGTGAGGACTCACTATAGCCTGTTACAAGTCAGAATGCAAACCTGCCAGGGAGCGGTGGGTGGCTAGGCGCTCTCGCACGACACGTGGTGATTCTTTTTACAGCCTTCTTCCATGTCCTAACACAACGAGTCGAATAGCTGTGTTTTCTCTCCCGCACCATTTTGTAGTGTTTTGCAACACCTACCACCTCCTGTTGCAGCCAGGACCTGAAGTCATTCATCAAGGAGGAGGTATCCATGCGTCCCTTTCAAGTCTCTATGCACGCTAGTCAAGCAGCGGTGTGGGCACACACCGTTGTCACTGGATGGTTTACAAGTCTCAACACAAACAACCTAGCTGCGTGGTGGCGCGTTCCAATCACATATCACGTTTACTACACGTGGCGCTGCCGGCATTCGCCACCTGTACTCATTGCTGCACGTGCCCCCTCAGCGTTTGTTGCCTGAATTTCTGGCATCACCTTATTGCCGGCTTGGCGCCCGCATGTCCTGTTTCCGGCATCTGCCCCTGGTCCCCCCTCCCCGGCACATGCCCCTTGCATCCTATTTCTGGCGCATGCAGGCTGCTGGAGCGCGACCCCTACCACCTGTCCTGCCTACCCATCCACCTGGCGGCTTGCGTGGAGCTCAAGCGCAGCAACGACTTATACTTACGCGCGCACCAGCTGGTGGAGGAGTACCCGGAGCGGTGCGCCGGGGGGGGGCAGAAGGGGGGGGGGGGACCTGATGCGATGCATGGTGGCTTAAGGGGGGAAGGGGAGTACCAGGAGCTGGGGGGCGGGGTGGATAGGAGACAGTTATGCGGGCCAGCGTGAAGGGCTCTGTGTGGTGGGCTGGGCAGGTGGATGAGGCTGCCCTGCTCTGGCTGGTGCTGTGTGGAATCGCCAGATTCAGCTTCGCAAGGCTGGCATGTCTTGCAGGACCGTGCGGGGGGGGGGGGGTTCCTGGCAGATCGCGAGTGGTTTCCGTCGCCTTGTGCTAGCAGGGTTGGTCATTTGAAACACCAAATGTGCCTGCGCCGGGAGGTCAGGGAGCCGTGTGTGGTGAAATTTATCCAGGAAGAAGTACGAAATTTTTCACCAGGGCGACGGTCAACCCATGGCTTTCTGCTGGGTGGAGGGGTGCTGCATATGGGGGCTGCTTTCGGACATAGTGCGCCGCTGTTTGTGCATGCGTTCCGGCGGTAGGAGGGCAGGTTATAATTGGAAGTGAAACTGATGGATTCAAGGTTGTATAATCGCCACAACCGCCCTCGTCACCAGATCCCGTCACGCACTCGCCCCAATCCATACCAACAACAACAAGAATAAGACCACCGCCGCCGCCACCACCACCACCACCACCACCACCACCACCACCCATAGTCATGAGATTTCGGAGAACAGGATTTGTTTCTGTTTCCGAATCATGGCAGGTTCCCGGCCTTGGGCGCGGCACTCTGAACCTGGAATGGTCTCGGATCTCAACCGGAAACGCTAACTAAAAGTCGTTGATCAACGGCTTTTGGCAACGGATTCATTTTTAGGCCCTTGCAATCTTGTGGAGCGCCGCTGGATTCCTTGCGCGTGCCGGTTTCTGGTCATGTCATACGACGTCGTATGCCGTAAAAGCTTGTTTGCATGCCGCATCTCTACTTTGATTCAGCGAGCACGGGATCAGGACGCGAAACAGAAATTTGCTTTCTGGGGACGCGGGAGCTCACGGCGAGTTCTGCTTGTTTCGTTGTCAGCGCTGAGTTCTGTTTGTTTCCTTGTTTCCCCTTGGCTAACCAGAACTAGATTTGAAACAAGTCCTGCTCTCGGGAATCTCTCGAGAATCCATCCCCGCTGCTGGCCGTCATCTCTCTCCTTTTATGTTGCTTGTACGGCCCCCCACACCTACACCAACAGCGCAATCTCTTGGTACGCGGTTGGCTGCTACTACACGTCCATCGGCCACTATGACTCAGCGCGCCGGTACTACAGGTGAGCGCCGCGCGACGTCGTGCCCGTGGCCATGAGGATGAGCCGTCGTGGCGCTATGATGTGGTCGTAAATGCAACACGGGGGAGATTGCTGGGGTGGGGAGTTGGACGGACGGCCTGGCCACGCAAAGAGCAGAGACTGCCACCTGTCACCTATGGTATGCCAAAGCGGGTGCCTGCCAAAGCGCCCGGCCCTCAAGAGTCCGGTACTCGCTATTGCTGATGGCGAAATGGGGAATGGCCCTGCAATTAGCCATGGAATGGGTAGCAAATGCCACTTGTCCCCCCTGCATGCCACCCTGCGCCCTATGGTTCACTTGTGTGGGAGTTGAGAGGCCAGGAGGCACTTGTTTCGGTGATGACGGTCTCGTAGTGCCCGTGGGGTGCTGTATGGCCAGGGTAGGCAGATAGACCCATACATGTTTTCGGCATCAACGGTAGGTTGTTACCATCTGGGAGGCAAACAGTCCAGTCTACTTCCTGGCCCTTTCAATGTGTATAATCCGAGGTCATGCGTTGTATAATCCGAGGTCATGCGTTGTATAATCATAGCACATGCGTTGTATGATCAGAGGTCATGCGGTCTCCCATGAGGCATGGCTCAACGCTTGCAATGTCTTAGCCTGTGGTTTATGCGCGGCAAATTATGGTTGTGGTCTGTTGCTAATCAGTCAAATATCAAGGGTAGTGAGATAAACCCATTTTGCACAGCCTGTCTGTGTTATTCTGCTTAGCTGCCCCATCCCTGTCGCCCATACATCAGACTGTAAATCATGCTCTGTCTGTGATGCTGCCCATCCTCCCACCCCGTGGCCCTTCTCCCACCTCCTGGCCCTCCTCCCACCCCCTGCCCCTCCTCCCACCCCCTGCCCCTCCTCCCACCCCCTGCCCCTCCTCCCACCCCTGCCCCTCCTCCCACCCCCTGCCCCTCCTCCCACCCCCTGCCCCTCCTCCCACCTCCTGGCCCTCCTCCCACCCCCTGCCCCTCCTCCCACCCCCTGCCCCTCCTCCCACCCCTGCCCCTCCTCCCACCCCTTGGCCCTTGTCCCACCCCCTGCCCCTCCTCCCACCCCCTGCCCCTCCTCCCACCCCCTGGCCCTTCTCGCACATCCTGCCCCTCCCACCCCCTGGCCCTTCTCGCACACCCTGGATCCGCAGCAAGGCCACAGGGCTGGACGCTTCCTTTGCCGCGGCCTGGATCGGCTTCGGCCTCTCCTTCAGCGCGCAGGACGAGACTGACCAGGCACTCGTGGCGTTCCGAACGGCCGCGCGGCTGTTCCCGGGGTGCCACCTGGCGCCACTCTACATCGGCATGGAGTACCAGAAGACCAGCAACCTCAACCTGGCCGAGCAGGTGGGGCATTAGAGGAGGAGTCATGAGCGAGCGTGTACTTGTAGCGGGGCTTTTAATTTAATTTTAATTTATTTGTAGCGGGGCTTGTAGCAGGCTCAATGTGGAGGAACAGGATGCCGCAACCTGGCTGAGGAACAGGTGGGTTTACAGAAAATTCTCGTAGTACGAAGGAGCAGATGGGCTGCTGCTACTTGATACTAGGTATTTGAAGCAACGCAGGTGAGCTGCCAGAATGGTGGCGTGGAACACGAAACAGGCTGGTTCTCAGGAGCAGCGCCTGCCACATGTCTCGAGAGGGCTTCTCCAACAGAGGCTTGTCCGTGGGGCATGTCAGCTCCCACAGGGGTTCCAGGAGCAGAGACAAAGACAGGGCTCGTCGGTGCTCCGTTTGATGTGTGTGTGTGCGTTACAGGGAAGGTCAGATAGCAGGGGGGAGCCATGGGTAGTGGATGACATGTTTCACGCAGCGAAGGGGGAGGCGGGGGCGTGCGAAGGAAGGTCCCCCGAGTTGCACGGTGGCCCTCTGTGGCATCCAACGCAGGTCTGCACGAGCCTGCGTGTCAGCTTGTCAGAGTGGTTGTACAAAGGAGAGCTGCCGTGGGTCAGCGGCGGCTGAGATGGTCCATGTTGGCAGCCAAATGGGTCGAATGCTGCACCTTAAACACTGCACTCTTGGGTGGATGGCTGTCATGTGACGGTGATGGGCACGTGAGCGTGTGGGTGCGCGAGCGTGTGGGCGCGTCATCTGGCATCCATGCCAGTCCTCACGCCTTCCCTCCTCACGTCTCGTGACCCCCCTCATCCCTCTCTGCTGCCCTCTCCGGGCTCCCCCTTTTCACCCCTCTCATCCTCATCCTTCGTTCTGCTTTCTTCTGTTTGCTTTCTTTCTGCTTTTTTCCATGATTTCTCATGCCCCCTTTTGCCCTCTTGTGCCCCTTTCTGCTGCTTTCTGGTGCCTGCTTGCCTCTGCTTTCACCCTCCTGATGCTGTCTCATGCTTCCACGTTCTTGCTTCCGCTTTGCCATGCTTTCCTCTGCTGTCTCCTTCCCCCTTCATTCTCCTGGCGCCCCGCACGGCCACGCACGCAGTACCTGCTCCAGGCGCTCGCCATGTGCCCCTCCGACCCCCTGGCCCTGAACGAGCTGGGTGTGCTGGCCTACCGCAACAAGCAGTAAGTGCTGGCATACCGCAACAAGCAGAAGGTGCTGGCGTACCGCAACAAGCAGTAAGCTGCTACGATTTGTTCAAGTTAACCGTGACATGGCATGAGTATGGTCTTCCCTGCTTCAGGGTGCAGCGTCCGCGCGGCATGGGTGCCGGAAGCAGCATCCAGCGGCTGTCGTCTCCCATCGCGGTGGACAAGCTTTGGTTGGACTGTTAACACGGTTGTCCTGTCCATACGCTAGGTACTTGATACGCTAGGTATTGTAGTGTGCAGCGTTCTTCGCGAACTGCCGGTAGGTATTGTAGTGTACAGCGTTCTTCGCGAGCCGTTGGCTCCTTCGCTTGCAGTGGCTGCCACTCCTCTGCTCAGCATCCGCCACGCTGCCATCGCCCACGCCATTTCTGTGGATACAGCGCCCTCGCTTTGTCCATGGGGCATTCGCTTGTCCGCACGGCTTCACCGTTAACGCGCCCCACACTGAATGCAGTTGTTCGTGTCGTGTCTCGGTGGACATGTGCTGCCCCCACCATCTCCCACATCTCCCACCTGGCGGCACCCACCAGGTACGAGGCCGCCAGCGACTGGTTCCGTCGCGCGCTGATGCTGGCACCGCAGCCGCTGGCATCCACCAGCTGGGTGCCGACGCTCATGAATCTGGGCCACGCGCTGCGCAAGCTGGGGTGAGCACACTTGTGCTGGCAACGCACACGCACGGGCTCCTGGTTGCGGGCACTGAAGGGCTCGTCGCGCATGGTCTCCCTTCCCTTGGCAAGGGTAGTCACTGTATCTGCGGCGGGGTGGCAGGGGCATGGGCCTATCTAACGGAATTTTTACGCTAGTCCCTTTTGTGGCTGTACTCTCGTGACATGCTAGTGGGGAGCAGCTAGACATGGAGGGGGCAAGGTGGAAATACACTTTAAGGTGTGCATGACTCGCCTCGACGAGCGGCAAAACTTGTTCCCATTCTGTGGGCATGCCACGCCCGCGACTTCTTGTGGAGGTGGTTGAAGATATAAGCATATCCTGTAAGCATATCCTGTAAGCATGTCCTGTAAGCATGTCCTACAATCCTCAAGAAGTATCTTATCATGCACCATCCTGACCAGTCACCAGATGTACCGCCGATTGCTCATCATTCCTGGAGCACCTGTCCAGTGCCCAGGCCCGCTGTAAGGGGAGCCTGTTGTGAGCCTCCCTTTGCTATGCATGTCCCTGAAGGCCTCGGTCTTGCCTCGTGCCTGTTCTTTACCCTTGGCCTGTCGCTCTGTTGTTGCTCTCTCTCATTCTATATATATATTCTACTATCTATCTATCTATTTATCTATCTATCTATCTGTCTGTCCGTCCGTCCGTCCGTCCGTCCGTCCGTCCGTCCGTCCGTCCGTCCGTCCGTCCGTCCGTCCGTCCGTCCGTCCGTCCGTCCGTCCGTCCGTCCGTCCGTCCGTCCGTCCGTCCGTCCGTCCGTCCGTCCGTCCGTACACACACACACACACACACACACACACACACACACACACACACACACACATCCATCCATCCATCCATCCATCCATCCATCCATCCATCCATCCATCCATCCATCCATCCATCCATCCATCCATCCATCCATCCATCCATCCATCCATCCATCCATCCATCCATCCATCCATGCATCCATCCATCCATCCATCCATCCATCCATCCATCCATCCATCCATCCATCCATCCATCCATGCATCCATCCATCCATCCATCCATCCATCCATCCATCCATCCATCCATCCATCCATCCATCCATCCATCCATCCATCCATCCATCCATCCATCCATCCATCCATCCATCCATCCATCCATCCATCCATCCATCCATCCATCCATCCATCCATCCATCCATCCATCCATGCATGCATCCACCCATCCATCCATCCATCCATCCATCCATCCATCCATCCATCCATCCATCCATCCATCCATCCATCCATCCATCCATCCATCCATCCATCCATCCATCCATCCATCCATCCATCCATCCATCCATCCATCCATCTATCGATGGATCGATTCGCCTGTCATGCCTCTACTCGTGCACATCGCACACCTACGCTCGTCCCTCGTACCCGACCAAGTACACCAATGAACCCAAACATGTGTTGTGCCGGTCCCGCGCCCGCCTTCCCTTGGCCTCGCTCACGCAGAGCCTACGACGGCGCACTGGCCTACTACGACCGCGCCCTCGCGCTGTGCCCAAGCCCGGCGGTCAAGGGCGGCGCCTTCTCAGCCATGGGGTTCGCGTACCACCTGCAGGTAGGGGGTGCTAGGCCCAGCGTGTGGCAGCAGCACGACACAGCACGGCACGCCGCAGCGTGACACGGCCTGACACGGCACAGCACGGCTTGTGGGGAAGGCGAGGCAGACGATCGCATGGCATGGGAGCGTGTGTGACAAGCCTCCACCGGCACAAGGTGGCCCCGTGTGTCCGCGCCCCGCACGCCAGAATAAGTGGCTGTTGTGTACTTGCGTCCGTGCCCCGAACGGGCTAGCCATGCATGGGCTTCCCCCTCGGGTTGCGGGTGCATGCACAAGAATATGAGGAGTTCGGGGCACCTTGTGGCTCGCCCTACGGGTCGCCTCCTGCGTGGGCGGGCATGTCCCTCTGGGGTGGGTGCGTGGATGCACGGGTCTGGCCCAGATGTGGATGTTGCGGATGCAATAGTGTGCGTGCTTGTCGGCGAGATTTGGTGGATGGGTGGATTAGTGGGGAAGGGAGAGGGGGGAAGGGGGAAGGGGGGAAGGGGGGAAGGGGGGAAGGGGGGAAGGGGGAAGGGGGAAGGGGGAAGGGGGGAAGGGGGAAGGGGGGAAGGGGGAAGGGGGAAGGGGGGAAGGGGGAAGGGGGGAAGGGGGGAAGGGGGAAGGGGGAAGGGGGAAGGGGGAGGGGGAAGGGAGAGGGGGAAGGGGGGAAGGGGGAAGGGGGGAAGGGGGGAAGGGGGAAGGGGGGAAGGGGGGAAGGGGGAAGGGGGAAGGGGGAAGGGGGAAGGGGGGAAGGGGGAAGGGGGGAAGGGGGGAAGGGGGGAAGGGGGGAAGGGGGAAGGGGGGAAGGGGGAAGGGGGAAGGGGGAAGGGGGAAGGGGGAAGGGAGAGGGGGAAGGGGGGAAGGGGGGAAGGGGGAAGGGGGGAAGGGGGAAGGGGGAAGGGGGAAGGGGGAAGGGGGAAGGGGGGAAGGGGGAAGGGGGGAAGGGGGAAGGGGGGAAGGGGGAAGGGGGGAAGGGGGGAAGGGGGGAAAGGGGGGAAAGGGGGGGCGAGGAGGGAGGGGGGGGGCAGATCGCAGAATGAGGAATTCGTGTACATACCACATTGTGTCCATACTTGCCTCCATTGTTCCCGCTAAACTAACCAACTGTCAAAACCCGTTTCATGGGGGCGCTCCCCTTTGTGCAGGGGCGGGTGGAGGAGGCCATCGAGCTCTACCACAAGGTGGGCCCCTACTAGGGATGTGGTATATTAGTGACATGGCTGTCCTAGGGATATGAGCACATGGCTGCACTCGGCACATGGCTATATTAGGGACATGCACTATGAACAGCAGGTGGCCGTGGTCGCTGCCATGTTCGGCTCATCCGAGACTAGATGGCTACACCGCACAAACATTGGGTGTTACCCCAGCATAAGAGACCACTACTAGGCACATACGCTGCTGGTGTGTTTCATGAAGTTGGCTGGCTGACACCCAACGGTGCGTGAACGAGCCGGCGCGCAACTCCGTTGAGGCCCCGCGTGGGTGTGCTGGCATGTCCCCAGCATTCGTCTCACGGGGGCACCCCCAGCATTCGTCTCACGGGGGCGCCACCCGTTAGAGCAACATCATTGTGCAGGTGGCCACAGGGGCGACGTTTCTTTGCATCGCATATGCGAGGGGTTCTGTCAGGTGATAATGTCGTTGAAGTGACAAGGAATGCATTGTCTACAACTTGAGTATTTGCCAACGTCGCCAGAACCTCACTTGCGCCCCTATCCTCGATGATGTTGTCATCTACTATCTGACTTGGGTTGTGCATGCTTTTTGTGCACCCATGCAGGCACACTCTCTGAAGCCTGATGATGTGCTGGCAGCAGACATGCTGGGCATTGCCCTGAAGGAGCAGTGCCGCCTGCTGACCAACTTTGACGACGGTGACCCATTCTGATGTTGAGGGTAACCGACCTACTTACTAATGCTACCAATTCTTTCACTTGATGGGCTACACAGCAATACTAGCTTGCCACCTATATCAAGGGATTTGACAATTGCCAAATGTTCTAAGCAACAAACATTTTTGTATGCCTCATGTCCTGCATGATGCAGACCAGGTGTCTGAACAGATGCAAACATCCTGCAGTTTGCCTCAATTCTTCACATATAATGCCTGAGGCAGTTCATTAACTTAGTTAACTATACAAAACGAGGAGGGAGGGTGCCCTCTCGATCATTAGCTCTCACTGTTCTTATGAACTGCCGCTAGCGGGCATTGAAATTTATTAATTAACTAAACTTGTACTCCCGTTAGGGAGTCGCGGAGTATTAACCCCAAAGGGTGGATGGATCGATGGATGGAGCACACATTCCTACCGGTCTATTCTATCTAGTCTATGTAGATGGGCCGGACCCTAGTGGTCGCGCCGGGCATGCTTCCCTCATCACCTAGAATATTTGCCTAGCCGTGCCACCATACCTAGTCACGTGCACCGCTAACGCCTGGTACACAACCAGCCATAGCCTTAGCCTAGCCCTTGTACAGCCATTAATTAATTAATTAATTAATTAATTAATAAGGAACATAACTCCGTTGGGAGTACATGTAGCACATATCCCTGAGAAGGGGCATATGGCTTATACGGTACACAACCAGCCATAGCCTTAGCCTAGTCCTAGTACAGCCATGCTACGCCCTGGCTATGTTCAGATTACTTGCCCACGCTATACTTGATATGCTACGCTTACATGGGTCTTATTGCACCCACAGTTTGCCGGATCGTTAGCGTGTCCATTTAGCTAGCGCGCCCGAATGCAGCTGTGGCATGCCTTTGGCATGAAGGAGACTGGGGGTCTCTGCCCTTTCTCCTGTAGTGCACACACAGGGATTACAAGCACTTCGGTGCTCCGTGACTCCCCAACGGGAGCACGTGTTTAATTAATTAATTAATTAATCTTTTTCCAAATCACGGATCGAGGGGCCTATCCCCCCAATGATATCCTCTATCAGTTGCTCTTTGAATGTCCGGGCCTTGCGGCGTCTAGCCTCGCCGGGTCCGTCCCACGTGAGGATCGAGGTGCCTGCCTGGCTGTGCAGGCCGCTGAGCCCTGCGGACGAGTCACGAGCGAGGTGTCTGGTTTGTGCGAGCTAAGTGCCCTACTAAATGCAATCTGCGCTGCTTGATATGGTGCTAGTGATAAGTGGCATGCCCAGAGACAGGTCCTCCTTGCCGGAACGTGGACAGCATATAGCCCACACGAAAGATTGACCACAGCATATTGGTGACCGCGCCGTCGAGCTTTTTCTCGACGGCTCCGGACTGTCGGAGGGTCCACTGACGTCTCGGCGCCATACGTGAGAACCGGGACTGGGATTGATCTCACGCTTGCCCAGGGGCTTGCACCTGAGAGGGCTTTATATTTATAGCGGAGTGCGTGCCAGGCGAGGGAGATACGGTGGCCGGTCAATGTACGTCGGCCTCACAGCTGTGTCCAGAGTAGCCGCTGCCCAGCAGCAGAACGCGGGGCTGGAAGGGGACACGATCAGCCATCGATCAAGGAGGAAGAGGTCTGGTGGGTCGTCGAGCCCGACCGCCAGCCAGGGCCTCTGTCTTTTTGCTGACCTCGAGCCCCACCAATCGGGACTCAATTGCTAGGAAATCGAGCCACGTCTGCACGTGAGCACTCAGTGTCCGTCAAAGAGGGTGGTGTCGTTGACATAGATAATTTCCGCTAGCCTAATCTCCGTGTCCGCCCCGCCGTCCCAGAACTAGTTGTTGGCGACCTTCACCCCAGGTTCCCTACCCACAATGTGAGCAATTAAACGCTTGCGCGCCTGGATCATAGTAGTATGTACTTATGCACCCACAATAATTATTATATGAACAGGTATGACGAGAGCACACAGCCCTGCATGCCTCACCGCACCCAAGGTTTTGGAGAGGGCATTGTGGTGTGGACCCACGGTTAAGGGACGCGCGCACTGTCAGGTGGTGGATCCTTCAAACAGGGTGCCGGCGCATGACAGCAATAAGGGGGAGGGGGATCCAAAACAGAGCAAGTATGTCCCACAGCGCAGGCCAGAAAACCGAGTTGAAAGCTTTGATGACTAGTCCACCAGCACGAGGTGCAGGGGAGACTCATCAGGTTGGAGACGGTGCATTAATTCCTCCACGAGGCGGCGAGTTAAGCCAAGAGCGCCTGTACTAGCCGTAATAATTGCATCTGGGACGGGAAGCCGTGCTGCCTCGAGTCTCGTTGAGATCTGGCCATGATCCAAGGCTGTTCGCAGGCGGTAATCAGGATCATTGAGCCGCATCAGGAGCTAGACGTGGCAGCGTCAAAGCGGAGTCCCTGGAGTCCGTGATTGCCTCTTGGGATGTTGAAAGGAGGCATGTCACAGGAGGCTGACGGGTCAGCTAGCGGGCCGGTCAGCGGGGCCGGCCGGGGACCAGGTATAGTCCGCCCCGGACAAGGGCGGAGCCCCGGGGCCCGGCCGGCGGGGCCACCGGCCAGGGCGGCCTGGCGGGCGGTGGCAAGAGCGGCAAGAGCGGCCGGGCAGCGTTGCCGTCGGCCAGAACGTCGACAGTGCATGGCCGCGGCCCAGGTGCGCCGGTAGCGGCTTGGCCAGCGCCCCTGGTACGCCATGGCAGTAGGACCGATCGGCCGAGCCCCGGTCCGGATGCCCGAGGTGCTTGTTCCAGAAGTCGATCAGAACCACGCCCCCTTGCCAACATGCTTCATCTGCATGGCAATCAGTGAGCAAATCTTCAACCATCTGCTCGGCCATCCGGCGTCGTTTTCCTCGGCCTCAGTGCTGGTAGGCGGCCCTCAGGCTAGCGGGCATGCATCATTGCGCCAGGTGCCACAGAGGATGATGTTGATTACGCCGCGTAATCTTTGCCTCTCCAACGGTAGTGGCGATCCAAGGTATACTATGCCAAACCAAGTTAATACTATGAATTATTACGACTGTCACATATACGCGCGCAGATCTACTACAAGTAGGCCACTTATGGATCGAGCAACACCAGTAAGTCAACACAGTGAGTTAGTATCTGGTTTCAGTTTGCGCGGGTGAACCCGATGAATATACAAATGCCCTCAAAAGCCCTCACGGGAAAGGCCATTCTTTTCTCCAAAATCGGCAGCTCCCAATTCATTAATTAACTCATTCATGAAACACGTGCTCCCGTTGTTGGGGAGTCACGGATTGGCACCAGAGTGCTTTTAATCCCTGAGTGTGCACTGTCAGCGGGCAGGGGGTTTGAGGCCCCCCCCTCCCCTCACTCAGACATGCCTAAGGCATGCCACAGAGTGCACAATCGGACCGGCCGTCGAAACGATCCGGCATCCCGGCTGTTGGTGCAATATGTCCTGTGCGAGCATTGCATTACAACATCGTATGTGCAGCTCCCAATGAGTTCCAAGCCTATCTGTGGACATCGTCTGGGCGATCGATGGGGCAGCCTTCATCTGCTATGCTTTTGCTACTTCCATTGCACCCAAAGTTGGGCCAGCACCATGCATGATGCAGAGAGAGTTCTCTGTGGCCTGCCGGCCCACTGAAGCTAGGCAGTGAGAGAAGCTAGCTACTAGGCGCCCTCCCTCCTCATTGTGATCGGGAGTGAAGGTTCCTTTATTGGTACCCCCCAAACGGAGGCCCTGGCCCTCGGCATGGCAGGGCCTTAATTCACCCACACTCCGCCTCTTAGACGACACCGAGGTCAACTACCCTACTTCAGGCCGCTGAAGCTGCTCAGCAGTTGGAGTTCCCGACTGCGAGGACGACCTGACGACACGGATCGGCATGGCGTGGGCGCAACTCCATGACCACCGCCGCTGGTGGAGCAACCCCGCCCTACCCCGGATCGTCAAGCGTGACCTCAAGATTCAAGGTCGTCATTCTGACGATCCTGACCCGTACGGCGCCGAGACCTGGACACTGACCATTGCATTGCGCAGGAGCTGGAGCAACGACTCGATGGCAACGTCACCAAGATGCTGCGCAAGGCCCTTAAGTCCCATTTGGTTTGCACATTAGTCAATGAGGATTTGTATGCTGATTTGCCCTATGTTTCCCACATTAGTAGGCACAGGCGCCTGGGCCTAGCCGGGCACCTGGCCCGCACAGATCAGGTAGACACATCAGATAGACTAGCTGGCACCAAGCCTGCCCAGTCTGGGCGATATGTCCTCACCTGGCGTGCCCCAGGCCGCGCGAGGCAGGCCGGCCGCCACCCGTGGACTTTTCGTGATCAATAGACTCGGCTTGGACATGTGCTACACTAGACGTGACGGGCTCACACCCGGGCAGCTTCCTGGTTTGTCTGTAATATGGAGGCAGATGGTACGCAAGGATAGGAGACCACCCCCAAGTGTGTGGGGGCTCCGCGTGTGACCGCGTATGGCATTCATAGCGATTCAGGCCGTGGTGCACGCAAACCTGTAATTAGGACCTAGATAGCTTACACCATCCATTCCATCCTATGTTCCCCTCCCACTGAGGACTTATGCTCACGTGACGCAGTCACGTGTCTATAAATAAATTAATTAATTATTGGTACCCACGTGAGTGAGATGTGACGCAGTCTACATGCTTTTAATTGATTAATTAATGAGTTAGTCCATACGGCTTGGTGGTGGATGCTTATTAATCCATTAAGAATATCAAATGAAATCCTAAATTACCTAGCTAAGACCCCTCTGGCTACTGCAGGGCTTGCAGGCTGTTTTTGGTGAATCGTTGAACATTATCCAACTCCCTTGGAAAATGGCAAGGCTCCATGAAATGGAAACCACGGCACCAGGCCTTCTTGTCCTGCGCTTCAGCCCCCAACATAAACAGTGCATGAGCTATCATAATCCATCCTATAAATATCCTCTAAGGCTAGTCAGAATAGATATGGGCAGACTGACCAGGCCTGATCCTGCAAACCTGGGAACGGCCCGACAGGCACTATCAAGGAGACAACTAGATGGCTTTATAGTTCACGAATAAATACGTCAAGCGCTCGTGCTTCAAACAAGTTGCTTGCGCTGAGCGTGGGAGAGTGACCGGCGGTTGGCATAGGGCCAAACATCTCTCAGGAGAAACTCCTCCAGCTGCATTGTCACACGCAAGCCAGGCAAGTCTATTTGAGCACAGAATCAGCCAATATTGGCGGGAAATGCGTGACAGACAGGAGAAATGGAAAGAAGCCGATATGCAACGATAGCACGTTCAAGAAAGATATGAAAAATCCAAGAGCGCTCTCGCATGTTATACGAGAATGCACCAAACACAAAAAATATATTCATGGGAACGTGCTTACTTAACGCGAGTGAAACAAATTTAAGCATGGTGTGCTGACTTGCAAGCCAAAGAAAATGGATGACGGCAGTCCAAGAATGCACGCATTGGAACAAAGGCACTACTCGCTGGCAGACAACCAAAAGAATGAATGGCAACTATGCACTCGCCTATACTAAGGGCAGGGGAATGCACCGGAGACTGACATTGAAAGGTACCAGGGCTTCAAAATTGATTAGCATGCCCCCAGTTGGTTTTGGAAGAAGCAAAAAACGAAATGGTCGACTTCTTTCCACCACCAATCTTCCCACAAACCCGTCTGTTTAGCCCTCTGACCTGTAACTACCCTTTGTCACACCATTCCGAGCCCCGGATCACGGTCCAAATCCCTGAAGAAAGTAATACAGCTGTTTCCAGGATCGCATGGCCACAAGCTCACGGACATGCTTCTTCATGAGCAGACGTACCCGCGTAGTGATTTTCGCAAAAGACTTTCCCCCTGCCACGGTCGGCGTCAGCTTTCGTGGCAGCTGGCTCCAAAGCAACCCGGGGTGATTGGCAGCAAGAGTGGCAAGTATACCACTATAATGAGTGAAAGCAGCGGTAACAAGCAAGGAGTGATAAGCAACAGTCCCAGAGATAACCTTGGGCAATGACGATGACAACAACGATGGTGTAGATGAGAACAGTACCAGTAACAATGTGGCGATATTGGGGTCGCTGGTATCGTGGTGCTGGTGTTGGTGCTGGTGGCGGCTGTACTAGCGCTGATAATGATGATAATGGTGGTGGTGGTGGTGGTGGTGGTGGTGGTGGTGGTGGTGGTGGTGGTGGTGGTGGTGGTGGTGGTGGTGGTGGTGGTGGTGGTGGTGGTGGTGGTGGTGGTGGTGGTGGTGGTGGTGGTGGTGGTGGTGGTGGTGGTGACGACGACGACGACGACGACGACGACGACGACGACGACGACGACGACGACGACGACGACGACGACGACGACGACGACGACGACGACGACGACGACGACGACGACGACGACGACGACGACGACGACGACGACGACGACGACGACGACGATGATGAGGAGGAGGAGGAGGAGGAGGAGGAGGAGGAGGAAGTGGGGGAGAGTGCCTGCCGATGTTATCGCTCATGAGTAGCCGCCTATATTTGCTTGCGACACCGTTTGCCTGCATCACTTAACGAGGGGGATCCTTCAGGCTTTCTTAAGTGTAGTGTACACTCACCACAGCTGGCCTGTAGAGGCTTTCTCAAGTGTAGTGTACACTCACCACATCTGGCCTGTAGAGGCTTTCTCAAGTGTAGTGTACACTCACCACAGCTGGCCTGTAGAGGCTTTCTCAAGTGTAGTGTACACTCACCACAGCTGGCCTGTAGAGGCTTTCAAACTGGTTTGCAGAAATTGTGCGTTTGCAGACCAAGCGAAAGGGAATGGAAGCCAAGACAACAACTTGGCACAGGCGAATGCTGCAAGCCCGTCGTAATCTACCTTTGGTAACTCTAATAACATCCTTATTGCTGTCGAGGGTTTAGGGTGGAGGTGTATGTGATAGGGTTTGACCTAAAACCCTGAACACTTCGGTGTCTTCTGTGTCTTCTAATGCCATAGAACTACTGGCTTGCAAGACAATTTATTAGTATAAATCCCCAGGTACCTTTTGGAAGTCTATGCCCTTATTGAAGAAACAGAATCAATCACTACCCTGAAGCATGTGCACCTCTCTGCCCTCCCTTGTCCCTTTCTCACTCCCACCTCCCCCCCCCCCCCCCCCAACCCCCGCCCCCCCCCAACCCCACCACACACATTCCACCCCACACACCCACACACCCACACACCCACATACACACAAACACACCCACACACCCACACACCCACACACAATGCATGTGAGATTGTACTGAATAGCAATCGCACCTTGTGCTTGCACCACATAGCCGCACGCAACCAACCGCACCTTGTGGCTGTCCTGCGCGAGGTGTACCGGGTCGTAGCACGCGGCCGCCAAGCGCAGGCAGGCCTCGAGGAAGTGGCAGTACTCGAGGATGTGCTGGCGTGGGACGGGACAGCCGGGGGCCGACGCCAAAAGCCACCGTGACAGTGGACAGTGGATGACACGTTCCAGTATTTGAACGCCTTGCTTGTCAGATCAGATTGGCCGAGTAAGGGGTAAACTAGAGCGGTGCAAGGCAGAGGCGAATACCCAGAGAGTTGCTTGACGCAATGACGAGGACGAGCACCTTGTTGGCAGTTGCAGGTTGTATATATACCCAATAATGCAAATGCTACTATGTGCTATCTAGTTTACTTTTCATCGTGACTAATTCCTGCCAACAAGGGTATGAAGAGTACTGCATCGATGACCCTACGGGGGGTTAACTACGGCTGGCCTGGCAAGTGCTACTCACTGGCTTAGCACCCGGTATGAACACACCAAGTCAGGGTATGCCACAAGGCATGCCTACCAGCGTCACCATGGCTCATGAATGGAGCTATGGTTTCCATTCAAAGGTCGTGCACGCGACGATATAGCCCTTCCCCGACGATCGATGCCATGGCGCCATACATGCCCACGCCGCCACCTGATTTATGTACTCTCTCATCGCACCATGTCCCCAGGCCATCATTTGTAACTACATACATAGGCGGTCCTTGGAGAGTAGATACATAGGCCATCATTTGTTAGTAAATGCACAGGATACCATTTGCAAGTAGATACATAGGCCATCATTTGTAAGTAGATGCACAGGATACCATTTGTAAGTAGATACATAGGCCATCATTTGTAAGTAGATGCACAGGATACCATTTGTAAGTAGATACATAGGCCATCATTTGTAAGTAGATGCACAGGATACCATTTGTAAGTATATAATAGGCCATCATTTGCAAGTAGATGCACAGGCTGTCATGTGAAAGTACGCATGCTCACTGTGTGGGTCTCACAACGACCTTTTCTCACGTTGGTTTGCAGCGCAAAACCATCACGCGCGGCGCAGCGCCGGAATACGCAGATTCGATTAGCCCTTCAGCCCATCCGTCAGAAAACCGCCACCCCTCGTCGACACTAGCCCCTCATTAGCAGCACCGCTGGCCCCACCCACAGCAGTACGCCAATGCACTGCTGGCCCCACCCACAGCAGTACGCCCGTGTCTGCTGCTTCTACCAACCTCATTGGCGCCCCCGGCCGCAAGCGAAGCCGAGTTCTTGTCACGCAGCGAGGGATGGGACTGCAGCCAGCATAAACAACACGTGCACCATTCCCCACCCAGCAAGTCAGACATGGGAAATGCAAGAACAACGTGAAGGCAGCACAAATTATTATAAAATCGGTGAGCATACGAGAAAACTAATTTCACAATTCAAGCGGACTCAGGTAGTTGGTCCGCGAGGGCCCCACCACCACACGCGGGCACGTCTTCCCAGCAAGGCGCACAGACGCTCACAACCAGCGCCTGCTTCCTGCAGCCACGACCACCTTGGCTGACGTGCATGCGCGCAAAACCACACACGGTCATGCGCGCACGCTCGAGGTGACCCTGGCGAGGGCTCGTCGGCCATGACTCCCATACACTGCATTCTGGGTAGCCCTGGGAAGACAGGAGAGGTATGCGCCTTCAGGTAAGGACGCATGTCCTTCTGAATGGAGCCACTGCCAGCAACCCTAATGAGGCGATGGGGGCGTTCTACCTCCCTGGTCCTGAGTGCTAGCTGGACGTCTGCTCCAGGAGCTTTGATGAAGTGTGCCCGATCCACCTCCCACACCGGGTACACCACCCACCTTGCCTCCCTACAACAGGATGCCCCCCACCGTCCACCTCGGGCACAGCACCCACCTTGTAGAAGATATCGGTGGCCGCCACCTGGCGCCAGCGGGGCGCATCCACACGCGCGCATCAGGCAGGTGGCGGCACGTGAGGCCGCCAAACAGGAACATGAGGGGGTGTGCATGAGGGGGAGCAGGACAGCCCAAAGGTGAACGGCGCTGATATTGATCATTACCCACTCAGCCAGCCCTACCGCCCAGCAACAGCTAGGCTTCCAGCGGTGCGTGGCACCGCTAACCACCTGGTAGGCCTTGACTGACAGAGAGCTCTAAGTGCAGTGCACGACCACAACACCAACACGGCGCAGGCATCGCTGCGACAATCGCCCCCACCAGAGAAGTTAACTGAAACACACTGCCCACACCGTTATTCATCGATCAGTCGGATGGCACGGGACGCAGCCGCTATGGGTGCAGTACACAACGCAAAGGCCCAGTGGAGTAGAACCTACATTGGTGAGAAGGCTTGGGGAGGAAGCTCCAGGAGAAAAGGGACAGAATGGGTGCTGGGAGCATCTACCCGGGTCATCACAGTAAGAAAAACTTTGGGCTGCCTTGCTAGTAGGTAACTGTCATGTCGAGGCTAACCGTGGTCAGGCCGCTGCGCCCCTGCCGCACGTCCCCGTCGTTGGAGGAGATGAGGCCGATGTCGCGCACAAAGCTCACTGCCGGCGCACGGCAGATCATGCCACCACAGAACACCACACGTCAGCACATGCCACCAATGCCACCGTATGCCACGGATGTTACGAATGTCGTGATTGTGATAATTGTGGCTGTTAGTGAAGACACACGACCTACAAGATAGGAAATTTGTAACAGGCATGCACGCACGTACAAGGTTGCAGGCAGGTGCGAAAACACCTCGCCGATTCAGGGGTTGCTTGCATGCGAGCATTCGAACAGTTCATCCCCAACATTAGATCCCATGCTATCCCATGTCAATCAGGTTTGCATGTGCACCAGAGGATGCTGAGGCACGCAGGGCAGCTGCTCGCGGCAGGTTACTGCAGTGGTCGATAGGTTTATTAAAACATTGGAGTATGCGGCTGGTACGCATAAGGGGGGAGCTCTGTGGCCAAGGGAGAGCATGCAGGCGCATGTGCGGAGACAGAGCTACAAAGTTTGAAAGTCAACTGCCCCGAGAGGTGGTGGCGCCACACAGCGTCAAAGTCCACCATGTTGCAGGTACGCCCGATGCATCGCTGCAGCGCATCTGTGGCACCCATCCTCAAGAAAGAAACACCTTGCTGGGATGCGCCAAGGTGCCTCCAGACCCTCTGCCACACGAGGTACTAGGGAGCAAGGCGCGTGCCAGCAGCGAAACGTGCCGCATCCGTTACCTGTAGCGCTTCACTCAAACCATGTCCAGGACAGCTGCACCCGTACATCATCACCAGGACTATACGAGCATATCCTTGGAAACAAATTCTGCCGTACGGCATGGCCCTTCACGTGCGCTGAGGCTTTCGCACTCATTACGCCCACCACCACCGTGCCCTAGACATGCCTCAACCCATGTGGCGTGCGCCGGGGGCAGTATACTCAAGCCGCTGCCACGTGGACACTTCCGCCCATGCGCCAGTGCCTGTATAGTATACCCAAACAGTATAGCATACCCATATAGTACACCCATGCACTCACGCCACTGCGATGCCGACATGGATGGCTTCTTGCCGGCAGGGATCAGCCGGCCGAGGTGGGCGTAATGGTAGAAGGTCTCCTGCCGGGGGGGTGAAGGGGCAGGGCATACCAACATGTGGGCCGTTACCATGGCCAGGGGCAGGTGCCATGTTGCAACACAGCGGCCATGATCAGGTTGCAACAACCACAATGGGTGAGGACCATGGGTGAGGGCCATGGGTGAGAGCAGGACCCGCGCGCATGACATGGGCGGGTGAGCCACAAGAGCGGCAGTGTATGCACAAACACGGCGAAGGGGTGCAAGGCTACAAAAGCCGAGAAGCAGGCTGGGGGTGGGTGGGTGGGTGGGGTGGGGTGGGGGTGGGTGGGTAGTGGGGTGGGGGTGGGGTGGGGGGGTGGGGGGGTGGGTGGGGGGGTGGGGGTGGGGGTGGGGGTGGTGGGGGAGGTGTGTGGGGGGGGGGGGGGCGGGACAATGCGCGTATGTGCTTCCTGACATGGGTAATTCTCCCGCCAAGGCTGGGCATAAACCTAGAACAAGGGATGACAAGGCGGCAGAAAACATGCCGCAAGCGTTGCAGTGAATGGAACTTTGCGCCCACGGATGCGCATGAGTCGCATCCTGGTGGATGCCGCTGGGCTGTACCAGGGAGAAGGAGATTTGCAGGCTGGCACGGACCACCACCGTGCTTATTCCTCTGCACCCCAAAGGCACTGTGTGGCGTGGAAGCATGCGGCCGAGAGATTCCCCTTGGAGCTGCGATGGTGCCTGCATTGTCAGCAAAAGACACCCAGCCACCCACCCAGCCACCAACCCATCTGTCCGCCCGCCCGCCCGCCCGCCCGCCCGCCCGCCCGCCCGCCCCCCGCCCGCCGCCGCCCGCCCGCGCCGCCCGCCCGCCGCCCGCCCGCCCGCCGCCGCCCGCCCGCCCGCCCGCCCGCCGCCCGCCCGCCCGCCCGCCCGCCCGCCGCCGCCCGCCCGCCCGCCCGCCCGCCCGCCGCCCGCCCGCCCGCCCGCCCGCCCGCCCGCCGCCCGCCCCCCACCCACCCACCCACCCATCCACCCACCCACCCACACACCCACCATCCTCACCCATCACCCACCATGAGGAGGGTCTCGCTCGTCATCAGCTTCTGGTGCACCAACTTGAGCTGCGCTTCCGTCTCCTCCTCCTGGATGGCACGTGGCGCGATGACACGTGGCGCGATGGCACGTGGCGCGATGACACATGGCGCCATGACACGTGGCGCGATGGCACGTGGCGCGATGACACGTGGCGCATTGGCACATGGCGCGACCCCCATGCAGGCAGGGCCAAGCGAGTAGATACGCAAGCATGCTCTTTGAGGTTAGAAGATGCCAGGTGGCGGCAACCGGAAGCGCAAGGCCTCCACAGGTGGTACTGGCTAAAATGCAGCCGACGCCGATAACACAACAAAACGAGGGAGGGCGCCCAGATGCACATACAAGCAGGACGGAATATCGATACTAGTACACGATCAGGTCAGCACAACCCCAACAGTCGAGGGCATGTGACCACGGTTAGATCCTCCTGGCCCCATCCCCAGATGCGTCCCACCCCCGCCCCCTCACGGGTTCAGCCTGCACATGTCATCGGCCAAACACGATCATCAGCAATCACTCAACCCCCGCGTCCATGCGGGCCACCTTTCCCATGGCCTGGAACAGGCCCGTGCTCCGCCCCCTATACCATTGAGGCAGGTCCATCGCCCTTCCCCTTTCCCCACCCCCTCACAATCTTGAACGGGTCCATCCACCCCATCCCTCACCGTCTTGAACAGGTCCATGACCGACGTCGGCCGCAACTCCCACTTGACGGCGGTCGGGATGGTGACTACGCGCGCAGCTGCTGACGGCGCGCGGGGGCTGGTGGCGCCGCCGGACGACAGAAGTATCGACCGCCGCGGCGACAGGCCCCCGCTGCTGACGCCGGACACCAAGGGGGAACTGCCTGCCGCGCCCGCCTTGGCCGGTGGCGTGGCGGCGGTGGGCCCCGCCACGTCGCGCATGCCCAGCTGCTGGCGCGCACCGATCAGCTCGGCGCCCATGGCGGTGACCAGGGTCTCCTTGGATACGAGCGCCTGCTGCAGCGCCGCATGCGACTTGCGCAGCTCGTGCAGCTCTGGCAACAGCACGGCGGGAGGGGGTTACAAGACATCACGCCGTGACCAGGTATAGGCATGCTAAGGGCATGATGGGGGTGGGTGTACGACACCATGCCATGCCGTGATGGTGGGTTTATACGAGACAGGGTGAGCACGTCATTACAGGTCGATGCAGCCCCATCAGTATCTTGTGCCGACTGAGCCCTGACGTCATGGCACGCGCCGAGATGACAGCAGTGCCGCTGATGGAAGGGTACGCTGGATCCCAGCGCAATCACACACGCACATGCATGCACGCCCCATTGGCGCCCGCACAAGCCCACACACGTATGCACGCCCCGTTGGCGCGCATGACAATGATTTCCCCCACCCCACCCCCCGCACACACATCCACTCACCCATGCTGTCATGGCGCACGGCATGTCACGGGCAACGACAGCACGTTCGAGTCAAGTGCAGCGTGCTCTGCGTAAAGGGCAGAATGCTCGGGCATCATCACCGCCGCGTGGCGCGTGTTGGGTATGTTGCGGCTGACGTCAGCACAAACGCACCCACCCGCACGCATCCCCTTGAGGACAGCGCCAAGCCTGGTACCTAGCAGGCCATGATGCTGAAGACAGCGCCAAGCCTGGTACTGCAGCAGGCCATGATGCTGAAGACAGCGCCACTGGTACTGCAGCAGGCCATGATGCTGAAGACAGCGCCACTGGTACTGCAGCAGGCCATGATGCTGAAGACAGCGCCAAGCCTGGTACTGCAGCAGGCCATGATGCTGAAGACAGTGCTAAGCCTGGTACTGCAGCAGGCCATGATGCTGAAGACAGTGCCGAGCCTGCTAGTGCAGCAGGCCATGATGCTGCACGCACGACGCGGTGGAGGCTCGCCACATCATCCCTACGGCACTGACATGACAGTTTCCCATGGCGATTGTCCGCGCCACTTCAGCCCTACAACACAAGAACTGTCACGCAGGCCACGACACGGCTTCCTGGTGCGCGCCGCCATGCCCTGCTGCTCCCAAGGCATCCCGGGCAACAGCCACACCCATGGTGACAGCCAAGGCCGGCAGCATGTCGCAGCACACACCGGTTGCGTGGGTCACCGACAGCAGGTGGCCCTCTTGCCGCCAAATGGCAGACAAATGTGCGGCCCTGGCCCTCTCCCCCCTTCCACCTCAACATCCCACCTAAGTCGCCCTGGTACCCACCTGCCATGTTGTGGCTGTCCATGGAGAGTGCGTTGGTGCGGTGCGCCAGTAGTTGCTGCTCCAGGCTCCGGGCCACCTCCTGCCAGTAGCGCGACTCCTGCGGGCGCCATCAACATGAATGGGATGTGCGTGAGGGGCACGGGACGGGGGGGTCTCCGGGCGCGATACCTACGTTGCTTGGCCCGACTAACAGCTGTCACCCATTAAACATGTCGACAGGGTGACATCCGCCAGAACGATGGAATGTGAAGAGTCCATGCAAAAGCTAGTGGCATGCCCACTTTCATCCCAGCCCTGTATTACAGCAGACAACACAAGCATTCCCGTCATGGGAGGCGTGACAGGTAGGAGAGGTGGGGTGTATTGGCTGTGTGAGGGAGATGCGCACACCCTGGAGTGGGGAGGGGGAAGCACGGAGCCTGCCTGCCCCATGGGCGTGACCACACTCGTCAGCACAACCCTACCGCAATCCTACTCCATCGCGCTGATTGTCATGTACGCGTGCAACAGGTATCAGCGGGCAGCCGCCGTCACTGCCATCGCGCAATCACCAGCTGCCGGTCACAAGCATGGGGCCGTCCACGCAGGCTTCAACTCGTCACCACCCCCACTCCTGGAAACCCATATGATCCCAAAGGGTGGTTCTGTCTTGCCATTAAATGTAACTGATTAAAAAAACACATAAATTAAGTGAGCCGTTAATAGAAATTAAAACAGCCACAACTTTTTCGGCACACACGCTGCAGTTGTGCCCCTACCGCCTCCAGATTTCTGGCGTCCACCCCAATAACCACATCTACTTACAACCAGCATGATGCCATACACACCCCTATGGCCACGTTTGTTATCGATAAGGACCGCGCCATACACACAACTATGGCCACGTTTGCTATCAACAAGGGCCGCGCCATACACACCCCTATGGCCACGTTTGTTATCGATAAGGACCGCGCCATACACACCCCTATGGCCAAGTTTGTTATCAACAAGGGCCGCGCCATACACACCCCTATGGCCACGTTTGTTATCGATAAGGACCGCGCCATACACACAACTATGGCCACGTTTGTTATCAGAAAGGACGGCGCACACCCATGGCCCGTCTGGGGTACATTGCCACGTCCAAGTCATCCGTGCCTCCCTGTGTCCGCCGTTGTTTTCTCACAACCTGTCACGCCCGTAATATCGTCGTGCTATTCATATCCTCACCGTCTCCATCTGCATCTTCTCCCCGTATAGCGTCGCCAGCTCCTTGCGCAGAACCACGTTGTCCTTCTCCACCGTGGCCGTGTGGCCGCCGAGCTCCGCCAGCCTTGTAGCGGGAAGGGGGGCATGAAGAGGCATGAAGAGGCAGGCCGATGGGTAGGCAGGTGCAGGGGTTAGAACGTAGAGGAGGTACGCAGCCATGTATGGGGGCCCACACAACTGGGTGCGTGGGAGGGCATGAGGCGGCGAGATAGGAAAGCAAAAGGAAAGCAAACAGGGGGACACGCATCCAACGGGGGGCAGAAGAACGCGTGGGTGGGGGCACGGGTAGGCGTGCAGGGGACAGGGATGAGCGGGTGCAAGGAGCTGTATTAGGGAGCATCCACAGGCAACAGGGAAGGCAGGCAGGCAGGCAGGCAGGCAGGCAGGCAGGCAGGCAGAGCGGTGGACAGGTGGCAATAGTGCCTGATATGCCAAGGGGACGCACAGGACGCATCTCTGTAATGCGCACATGCCCAAGCCTGCCCCCGCCCCCGCCCCCGCCCCCAAGCCGGCCAGCCCCCAAGCCCAAGCCCAAGCCCAAGCCCAAGCCCAAGCCCAAGCCCAAGCCCAAGCCCAAGCCCAAGCCCAAGCCCAAGCCCAAGCCCAAGCCCAAGCCCAAGCCCAAGCCCAAGCCCAAGCCCAAGCCCAAGCCCAAGCCCAAGCCCAAGCCCAAGCCCAAGCCCAAGCCCAAGCCCAAGCCCAAGCCCAAGCCCAAGCCCAAGCCCAAGCCCAAGCCCAAGCCCAAGCCCAAGCCCAAGCCCAAGCCCAAGCCCAAGCCCAAGCCCAAGCCCCGCCCCCGCCCCGCCCCGCCCCCGCCCCCCCCGCCCGCCCCGCCCCGCCCCCGCCCCCGCCCGCCCCCGCCCCGCCCCGCCCCCGCCCGCCCCGCCCGCCCGCCCGCCCCGCCCCCGCCCCCGCCCGCCCCCCGCCCCGCCCGCCCCGCCCGCCCCCCCGCCCCCGCCCCCCGCCCCCGCCCCGCCCCCGCCCCCGCCCCCGCCCCCGCCCGCCCGCCCCGCCCGCCCCGCCCCGCCCCCGCCCCGCCCCGCCCCCGCCCCGCCCCGCCCCCGCCCCGCCCCCGCCCCCCGCCCCCGCCCCCGCCCCCGCCCCCGCCCCGCCCCGCCCCCGCCCCCCCCCCGCCCCGCCCGCCCCGCCCGCCCCCGCCCCCGCCCGCCGCCCCCGCCCCCGCCCCCGCCCCCGCCCCGCCCCGCCCGCCGCCCGCCCGCCCCGCCCGCCCGCGCCCGCGCCCGCGCCGCGCCCGCGCCCGCCCCGCGCCCGCGCCCGCGCCCGCGCCCGCGCCCGCGCCCGCGCCGGCGCCCCCGCCCGCGCCGGCGCTCCCGCCCGCGCCCGCGCCCCGCCCGCGCCCGCGCCCGCGCCCGCGCCCCCGCCCGCGCCGGCGCCCCCGCCCGCGCCCGCGCCCGCGCCCGCGCCCGCGCCCGCGCCCCAGCCCGAGCCCGAGCCCGAGCCCCAGCCCCAGCCCCAGCCCCAGCCCCAGCCCCAGCCCCAGCCCCAGCCCCAGCCCCAGCCCAATCCCAATCCCAATCCCAATCCCAAGCCCAAGCCCAAGCCCAAGCCCAAGCCCAAGCCCAAGCCCAAGCCCAAGCCCAGCCCCAACCTCGTCAAGTGTAGTGCAGGGTCGCCACGGCATGCAGCAGGACGCCAGCTGTCGCAAGAAATGCACAAACACAGGTATGTGCATAATATGGCTGGCTAGGGCTACTCCTTGGGGTGCTGGCTAACGCGCAGAAGTGCCGTTTCCCAACACAACAGCTAGAATAAGAACGCATTCTTGCATACCCACCTGTCGGCCTACCTGCCGGCTGGAACGTTCCCGCGCCCACTGCCCCTCTCTTGGCATACGCACCTCCCACCAAATTGGCACCAGACATCACTAACTTGGCAACGCACGCCACCAAGTGCCGCCATGTGCCACTAAGTGTCACCAAATGCCACCATATGCCACCAAATGCCACCATTTGCCACCAAACGCCACCATTTGCCACAAAACGCCACCATTTGCCACAAAACGCCACCATTTGCCACACAATGCCACCATTTACCACAAAATGCCACCATTTGCCACAAAATGCCACGCAAAACCACTCACTTGGCCTCAAGCTCCTCGATCTTGTCGTGCAGCGTGCGCATGGTGCGCACGTACGTCTGCAGGGACTCGCGCTCCTGGTCCTCTGCCTGCGCGACAGGCGGCGCGTACATAGGTAGGAGTGACAGGAGACGCAAGACAGGTGGCATGAGGCAAGTAGCTACCAGCCGCATGCCGAGTCACAGGCAGTGAGGGTGCTGGGAGGACCGCAGTTGCAGGCTGTTGTCAAGAACAAGTTGGTACAGCAAGGCTTGCTCATCGGTGGATGGGAGGCTGCAAACGGCATCAATCAAGACGGGTGCGCAAGGAGGGGCAAAGGCAACACCCCAACGACAAGATGTACGGCAGTGCGACACCCCGATGAGGAGTGGTAAGCCAACGACATCGCGGTGGCCTGCAGGGGAGGGGTGGGAGAGCTTTTGGTCGTGTGCACCGCGGAGCCTTGCCTTGCCTTGCCTTGCCTTGCCTTGCCTTGCCTTGCCTTGCCTTGCCTTGCCTTGCCTTGCCTTGCCTTGCCTTGCCTTGCCTTGCCTCGCCTCGCCTCGCCTCGCCTCGCCTCGCCTCGCCTCGCCTCGCCTCGCCTCGCCTCGCCTCGCCTCGCCTCGCCTCGCCTCGCCTCGCCTCGCCTCGCCTTGCCTTGCCTTGCCTTGCCTTGCCTTGCCTTGCCTTGCCTTGCCTTGCCTTGCCTTGCCTTGCCTTGCCTTGCCTTGCCTCGAGGACAAGAGGGCATACTGCATTCAAACTTGCATGCAGGCATCCCTGGCAGTGTTACCTGGGTCAGGTCATCTGTGTCGCGACATAGCTCCAGGGACTATCATTCCGTACCCGATGGGTTTGGATCGCTACCACCCTGCGAACTAGGGTTGGATCGCTAGCACCCTATGAACTAGGGTTGGATCGCTAGCACCCTATGAACTAGGGTTGGATCGCTAGCACCCTATGAACTAGGGTTGGATCGCTAGCACCCTATGAACTAGGGTTGGATCGCTAGCTCCCTATGAACTAGGGTTGGATCGCTAGCTCCCTGGGAGCAAAGGGTGGCTTACCGGCTCCCACTGGCCACGCAGGCCATTGGCACGCTACCCAGGGCGCAGCGGCTACAGATATACACCCGACATGTTCCGTCATGCAGCCTTGTAGGTAGCGGGGACATGCGTATAGGCCGACATTGAAAAGCACGTAACCGCGTGGCCGCTCGACAGCCCTCGTTCTGCCCAACAGAAGCGCGCGCAGAAGACTATCAGGGTCATCTTCGTACCCATGAGGTTAACCCCTCCCCCAGGGTATGCCGAGCATGGCCCGCCCTCTAGGCTAGGCGGAGCTTGCCCTCACCTCCTGCAGCACTTTCTCAATGTTGTGCGCCGTGTCGTACTTGGCTTGCATCTCTTCCTTGGCTGCCTCCAGCTCCTGACGCGCGCGGCCACCACCGGCAGGGGGGAAGCACACGAGGCGAGACATGCGGCGACAAAAGCATCAGCGTGGGGTAGCCCATGCTGCTCACGTGGTTGGTATATCCTTGGCACACTGCCATGGGCCAAGCCACTGTAAAAAATATATCGCTCCGGAAAAGCACAGCTCTCAGCGCAGGTGAATCCGTCCTGTCAAGCCTGGGACTTTGGGAGGACATTTTCCAAGCGCTCAGGCCTCTGTTCCCACTAAACCTTTCACCCCTTCCTTGCACAGACCGCAACCATGCGCCCTACTCGCACAACCACAACCATGCGCCCTACCTGCACCCAGTGAAGCACGGCGATTTGTGCCCCCTACCGGCACAGACCTACACATGCGCCGCGTGAGCCCCGTACCTGCACCAGGTGGAGCACAAGGCTGCGGTGTCGCGGCGCCTTGCTATACAGCGCCAACGCGGACGCCGGCAGCTGGGCCACGGTGGCGCTGGTCGCGTGGCGCGTGGGTGAGCGTGTCGCGTGGCCGCGCGGGGGAGGGAGAAGCACAGAAGATGTATCGCACGGGGGAAGGGTCGCGCGTACAGGCAGTAGAGGGCGATGGAAGGTCGGATGGCGGCCGGGGGCGAGGGAAGGTCGGATGGCGGCCGGGGGCGGGGGAAGGTCGGATCGTGCTCATTCTTGGCGGCATAGTGCGTGGGTCAGGGAATCCAACGGGGGTTGATGAGGTGACAAGGCCTTGGGAATGGCGACCCGAACAACAAACCCTTTGCGTGCTTTCTCAAACTTTCCCCCAGAATGGCAGCGCACAGAACAATTGTCCAGCAACCCAAACAAGGCCCTTCATAATGAAACTGATAATGCCAATATAGGCGACACGCATATTACCCAGCATTCCCGCTCGTGAATAGCAAGAAGAGCCAGGCTTGATACAATAACCCCATGCTTGATGCTACAATCCCAGGCTTGATACAATAGCCCCAGGCTTGATACAATGTCCCCAGGGCTGCACGTTTTCCAACCAGGCCAGTGCAACAAGGCCGGCATCACAGGGCGAAGATGAGGCTTCGTGTTTATGGCATGTGCTTGGCATCACTGGGCCACATCCTTAGTACATCCCATGCAATCAAACTTCTATATGCCGCATAATTGATTAGTCTGGGCACTAGCTAGCACCAGCACCAGCGCCCTCCCCACCTGGCATAGTCCCAGGCACGTACCTCTGTGGCCGGAACCCTGTCTCCCGCGCCTGCTCAAGTGTGCTGGCCCCACCCCCTCGGTGGTGTGAGGGCAATGAGGGCTGCATCTCGCCCCCCATGTAGTGCTGGCTGCCCGACACCGCCCCTTCCATCATGCGGCCCCAGGACGCTGCGCCAGCTGGCCCACCCTGCGACTGTCGTGGGCGCGGCTGGGTAGTGGATGCCCTGGCAGGGGGGGGCGTCGCAGGGGGGGAGGGAGCCGGTGCAGCGCCCTGCCTTCTGCCACCGACAGCCCCATAGATGCGGTCACCCCCCATCCCCTCAAACAGCCTGGGCTGCGTGCCGGACGACACGGGGCGCTGCGACGATGAGCCATAGCCCCCCGTGCCCGCTGGGTAGGGACCCGACATGAGCCGGCGCGTGGCTGCCCCTGAGGACCCTGGGGAGTCACCTGGGCTGGCCTGGGGGCGGTACGGCCCCAGCGACTCGCTGCCAGGGGGCGGCAGCTGGTTCTGGCTCGCGCGAGACGATGCGTTGGCGTGTGGCGATGTGGAGCTGGGCAACATGCCATGCCCGCCTCCGGAAGGGGACTTGCGTGGCGAGGGGGAACCAGGGGTGCTCCACACCTCCCTGGGGCCCGCGTCCTGGTCCTGCAGTGCCCAGGTGTCGGCCGATAACCCCCAGGAAGGCCCAGGGGCGGCAGCGTTTGTGGCGGATGGGACGGGCCCAGTCCCGTTCTCGTGGCCCACCAGGGGGGGCACGGCAGGCACCGACGAGAAGAGGCTACCAGAGACCACGCGTTTGGTCCCTTTCTGCTTGCGCACGCACCAGGGGAGGTGGTACGAGGGAGAGATGATGTGTGAGCGCGCCAAGTGGACAGGTGGCAGATATTGCATGCGCAGAGGGGTGAGGTGGCTGGTGATGTGGTCCGAGAGGGACAGCCGCAGGGGGTGGACCAACGACCGACGGTGGATGGCAACCAACACGAGAATCCAGTTTCACGCGAGCCCTGGCCCTCCCTCGCTACTTGTTGCAAAACGCGGAAAGGAGATGGGTGTTTCCATGGTCACAAAACATGGCAACCCTCGAAATATAATGACAATGTGCAAGCCAAAGGGAAACTTTGCTAGAGATGTCTACATACGCACGCCAAGAGATACTGGATAAAAAGATACCAGCACAGTTGTACGAGAACCGGTGTGGGCCCCCTCTATTGCTTTCCAAGGGCCAAACAGTGCCTGCTACCTAGGCTTGCCGAAGAGTCTTTCTGGAAAACAGATAACACCTGGGGTTGAGTTTAGTTATTGAGTCCATTTGTGTACGGTGAGAGCTGCACAATCCCCGACAACGCGTGAAACTCAGGCGACCATGCCAGCACCCTTGCCACTAAACACCAAGATGAGACGCCATCCCAACATGGAGGATGCCAGAGTCGTGGTATTAAATACAGCTGCCCTACTGTCTTCGTGGGGAGGATGCACACCGGGCAAGCCGGGCCAGGCAGGACTAGGGTTTACGGGGTTTTAAAACAGTCGGAACAAGGGGACACGGGAGCATCAGGACGTCGCGCCATGGTTGAAGCGGACTTGTTCGCGGGCTACTCCGTCTCAAGCTTGGTAAAGAACATAGTAGCTCACCCACCACAGCACTACTGCATCACGCGGCTACTTGCCTCCTCCCAGGGCCCTCCACCCCTATTTAAGGGTAGGACACTGGGGGACGTATCCATCACCCTCCCATACCCTCACGTTGCCCCCTCCCCTGGCCTCACCTCGCACCACTGCGCGCTGTGCACGGCCACCATGAACATGGTCCCGTCGCACGCCTTGACAAACTCGGTCACCAGCGAGGAGACCTCCACGCGGTGGGCATGGCGCAGAAAGTCCACGATCGCATTGACAGCTGTCGGTGCACGGGTGGGATTGCGGCGCACAAATGGGGGGGGGTGAGGGGGGGGTAGGGGAGAGAGCGGGGGAAGGGAGACACACGTACACAGGGAGGGGGGTGGGAGGGGGGGGGCCAAGGTGAGGTCGGTGGGAGCCAAGGAGAGACAGGAGACTGAGGCAGCAACAGCGATGGAGGCAGAGGACGAGGGATGAGGGAGGAAGAAAAACAGCAACAATAATCACCACTAGCCACCATGCTTGCCACCCAACCCCCTGAAACTTCTCACCTCTCCCCTGGGCATGTCCTACACCGCTCCCTACCTCCCCCCCGGGCATGTCCTACACAGCTCCCTACCTCGCTTGATCTCCAAACTTGTCTTTGCGTCCGCGTCCGAGCCACCGTTCGTCACGTCCTCGCTACCCGCCTCGCTGCCTTCGTCGCCCTTGTCGGGGGTACCTCCCGGATCCTCCCGCGCCCTCCCCACCGCTCGGGGCGACATCTCACCATTTCCTGCCTCGAACGTCCCCCGATCCTCCCTGCCCTCATGCCCGCCATCCTCCTTGCCCTCATGGCCGCCCCGGTGGCCATCCCCCATCTCCCCCACCCCCATTTGGGGCGCCCCCTCCTTGATAACATCAGCGGGGGCATCCTTCCCGTACGCTGACGTGTACTTTTTGGAGAACTGGCGAGTCGCGATCTCAATGGTCACACCGGCAGAGGAGAGCGCGCCAGGTGTGATCGGGTCGGGCTCCGGCACATAGGTGGCCACAAACCGCTGGTCGCTGAAAGGGGTCACGAATCGCTGCGATGGTGAAAGAAGGGGTGCAGCAGAAACACGGTGGAGGAAGCAGGACAGAAATAGTCCAGCCGCATGGGTGGGGAGGAAGAAGCAGGACAGAAACAGTCCAGCCGCATGGGTGGGGAGGAAGGAGCAGGACAGAAAAAGTCCAGCCGCACGGGTGGAGAGGAAGGAGCAGGACAGAAACAGTCCAGCCGCATGGGTGGGGAGGAAGGAGCAGGACAGAAACAGTCCAGCCGCATGGGTGGGGAGGAAGGAGCAGGACAGAAACAGTCCAGCCGCATGGGTGGGGAGGAAGGAGCAGGACAGAAAGAGTCCAGCCGCATGGGTGGGGAGGAAGAAGCAGGACAGAAACAGTCCAGCCGCATGGGTGGGGAGGAAGAAGCAGGACAGAAACAGTCCAGCCGCATGGGTGGGGAGGAGGAAGCAGGACAGAAACAGTCCAGCCGCATGGGTGGGGAGGAAGAAGCAGGACAGAAACAGTCCAGCCGCATGGGTGGGGAGGAAGAAGCAGGACAGAAACAGTCCAGCCGCATGGGTGGGGAGGAAGGAGCAGGACAGAAACAGTCCAGCCGCATGGGTGGGGAGGAAGAAGCAGGACAGAAACAGTCCAGCCGCATGGGTGGGGAGGAAGAAGCAGGACAGAAAAAGTCCAGCCGCATGGGTGGGGAGGAAGGAGCAGGACAGAAACAGTCCAGCCGCATGGGTGGGGAGGAAGGAGCAGGACAGAAACAGTCCAGCCGCATGGGTGGGGAGGAAGAAGCAGGACAGAAACAGTCCAGCCGCATGGGTGGGGAGGAAGAAGCAGGACAGAAACAGTCCAGCCGCATGGGTGGGGAGGAAGAAGCAGGACAGAAACAGTCCAGCCGCATGGGTGGGGAGGAAGGAGCAGGACAGAAAAAGTCCAGCCGCATGGGTGGGGAGGAAGGAGCAGGACAGAAAAAGTCCAGTCGCATGGGTGGGGAGGAAGAAGCAGGACAGAAAAAGTCCAGCCGCATGGGTGGGGAGGAAGGAGCAGGACAGAAAAAGTCCAGCCGCATGGGTGGGGAGGAAGCAGGACAGAAACAGTCCAGCCGCATGGGTGGGGAGGAAGAAGCAGGACAGAAACAGTCCAGCCGCATGGGTGGGGAGGAAGAAGCAGGACAGAAACAGTCCAGCCGCATGGGTGGGGAGGAAGAAGCAGGACAGAAAAAGTCCAGCCGCATGGGTGGGGAGGAAGAAGCAGGACAGAAAAAGTCCAGCCGCATGGGTGGGGAGGAAGGAGCAGGACAGAAAAAGTCCAGCCGCATGGGTGGGGAGGAAGAAGCAGGACAGAAACAGTCCAGCCGCATGGGTGGGGAGGAAGGAGCAGGACAGAAACAGTCCAGCCGCATGGGTGGGGAGAAAGAAGCAGGACAGAAAAAGTCCAGCCGCATGGGTGGGGAGGAAGGAGGTGGGTGGCCTGCAAGAACCAGTTTAGAAAGTTGCAAAAGAATTTGAAGAAAAAGAAGTTCTAAAACTACAAGAATGCTAAGATTTTTATTTAAAAAATCTGATCCAAGGGTACAATAACAGGCACAGAATGCAGTGTACAGAAAGGCCAGCCCGTGCCAGAGATGACAGCAAGGCATGCATCGGGCGGAATGGCATGTGCCAGCGGGGGGACCCCGATGGACATGCCATATCAGTGTGACGTTACGTGCCCTGCCCACAAAAAAGCTAAAAAGCAAAATCGCAAGAAAAACATGCATGCATCTTGCGTAAAGAGGCCCTGGGTGTGGCTTGTGGGGGAGCATGTGGCGGATGCCAGGGTACCTGCAGGCAGAAGGGCATGTTGTTGACGCCTATTCGCCGGCAGATGCGAATCTTGAGGTCCAGCATCTGGTGCTCATCCAGGGTACCCTGCTCCTCCAATTGGAGCACCTGCCAGGTGAGGGCATAGCCATCCGGTGCACAGACTCAGGGAGCAATGAGGGTCAGCGAAGCGTGATGCGCTGGCATACCATCCTCTTCATGGCTTGACAGAGGAGTGAAAAGGGCATGACTGTTGACACCGTATGACTGAGGGACCGTGTGCCATGACATGCGAGGGTTCAGAGAAGGAGAATTCGGGGATTGGCCGATGGACAAGCCCTCAAGAATGGCAGGGCACTTGGGGGACTGAAACAGACGAGAAGATAGTACAGGTCAGGGGAAGGGGTTCGGGGTGGAGGATGGGGAATGGGGAGGGGCTCAGGGGAGCGGGAGGGGAAAGGGGAAGGGGTCCAGGGTGGAGGATGGGGAAAGGGGAGGGAGAAGTGCTGGGCAAGAAGGAGGACAGGTGGACACCGTCTGGCACGAACCTAGCCACGACCTCAACACACAGCCCAGGGGGGGGATGAATGGGCACACGGATCCTCCACAGCCAAGCGGGCTTTGTGTAGGGGCGTTGTATAAGCAGCGCGTGAGATGGCATACCGACAAGCTCATGCATACCATCATGCCTGGTATGCTACATTAACCGGGGGTGCCCAACAAACGCCATCCTTGACCCTTCAAATCCAAATGTTAGGTCACCGCAATCACCTTGAAGGCCTTCAATTGTAGGAGAAGTCCTAAATTCATGCACCGGCTTGCAGAACCCTGAGCTTCTGTAAGGATTGCTGCCTGCTCGGTATCCATACAGTCCCAGGGGATATAATTCCAGGAACATGGACAGCCCTGTTTCATCCCAATCAACTATGGCAAATAAGCCAGCACCAGCCATCCCTGAAGCAGTGGTGTGTGTCCTCGTTATAACGCACATGAGCTTGCTCGCTCTGGTCTTACATCATGCCTGAACCACTAATATTACCTCAGACTCCAGCGGACGTCCAGATTGGGCTATTCGCAATGCTCCAACTTCCCCCGCTACGTCCACCCCTTGATCCCGCCCCCTTCCCCCGCTACGTCCACCCCTTGATCCCGCCCCCTTCCCCCGCTACGTCCACCCCTTGATCCCGCCCCCTTCCCCCGCTACGTCCACCCCTTGATCCCGCCCCCTTCCCCCGCTACGTCCACCCTTGATCCCGCCCCCTTCCCCCGCTACGTCCACCCCTTGATCCCGCCCCCTTCCCCCGCTACGTCCACCCCTTGATCCCGCCCCCTTCCCCGCTACGTCCACCCCTTGATCCCGCCCCCTTCCCCCGCTACGTCCACCCCTTGATCCCGCCCCCTTCCCCCGCTACGTCCACCCCTTGATCCCGCCCCCTTCCCCCGCTACGTCCACCCCTTGATCCCGCCCCCTTCCCCCGCTACGTCCACCCCTTGATCCCGCCCCCTTCCCCGCTACGTCCACCCCTTGATCCCGCCCCCTTCCCCCGCTACGTCCACCCTTGATCCCGCCCCCTTCCCCCGCTACGTCCACCCCTTGATCCCGCCCCTTCCCCGCTACGTCCACCCTTGATCCCGCCCCTTCCCCCGCTACGTCCACCCCTTGATCCCGCCCCTTCCCCCGCTACGTCCACCCCTTGATCCCGCCCCCTTCCCCCGCTACGTCCACCCCTTGATCCCGCCCCCTTCCCCGCTACGTCCACCCCTTGATCCCGCCCCTTCCCCCGCTACGTCCACCCCTTGATCCCGCCCCCTTCCCCCGCTACATCCACCCCTTGATCCCGCCCCCTTCCCCCGCTACATCCACCCCTTGATCCCGCCCCCTTCCCCAGCTACTGATTGCGCCAATGGCTTCACAAAGCACCCCCCTGTACCGCATCAGCTCACATCCCCTATTCCTGCTCGCACCTGCATCAGCTCTGTGGCCTCTTCTAGCCGCAGCACCCGCGCCACATCCTGGGGCACCGCAGCCACCCGCGCCACCGCAATGTAGGGCACGCTCAGCAGTCCGTCCGTCTGGGAGGTGAGGGGTGAGGAGGTAAGGGGGCACAAGCGGTGGGGGGCCACAGGGTGGGCAGTGTTTAGGGAGCAAGGGGGGTGCAATTGTGAGGGGGCCAAGGGATTAAGGGTTTGATGAGGCCGCGGAGGCGATGACAGTGTGAGGGGAATGGAAGGGGGGATAATGTCCGCCACTTGGTAGCCTAATGTCCGCCACTTGGTAGCCTCATGTCCGCTACTTGGTAGCCTCATGTCCGCTACTTGGTAGCCTCATGTCCGCTAGTTGGTAGCCTCATGTCCGCTACTTGGTAGCCTCGTGTCCGCCACTTGGTAGCCTCATGTCCGCTACTTGGTAGCCTCATGTCCGCTACTTGGTAGCCTCATGCCTGCTAGTTGGTAGCCTCATGTCCGCTACTTGGTAGCCTCATGTCCGCTACTTGGTAGCCTAATGTCCGCTACTTTGTAGCCTCATGTCCGCTACTTGGTAGCCTCATGTCCGCTACTTGGTAGCCTCATGCCTGCTACTTGGTAGCCTAATGTCCGCTACTTGGTAGCCTCATGTCCGCTACTTGGTAGCCTCATGTCCGCTACTTGGTAGCCTCATGCCTGCTAGTTGGTAGCCTCATGTCCGCTACTTGGTAGCCTCATGTCCGCTACTTGGTAGCCTCATGTCCGCCACTTGGTAGCCTCATGCCTGCTAGTTGGTAGCCTCATGTCCGCTACTTGGTAGCCTCATGTCCGCTACTTGGTAGCCTCATGTCCGCTACTTGGTAGCCTCATGTCCGCTACTTGGTAGCCTCATGTCCGCTAGTTGGTAGCCTCATGTCCGCTACTTGGTAGCCTCATGTCCGCTACTTGGTAGCCTCATGTCCGCTACTTGGTAGCCTCATGCCTGCTAGTTGGTAGCCTCATGTCCGCTACTTGGTAGCTTCATGTCCGCTACTTGGTAGCCTCATGCCTGCTAGTTGGTAGCCTCATGTCCGCTACTTGGTAGCCTCATGTCCGCTACTTGGTAGCCTCATGTCCGCCACTTGGTAGCCTCATGCCTGCTAGTTGGTAGCCTCATGTCCGCTACTTGGTAGCCTCATGTCCGCTACTTGGTAGCCTCATGTCCGCTACTTGGTAGCCTCATGTCCGCTACTTGGTAGCCTCATGCCTGCTAGTTGGTAGCCTCATGTCCGCTACTTGGTAGCCTCATGTCCGCTACTTGGTAGCCTCATGTCCGCTACTTGGTAGCCTCATGCCTGCTAGTTGGTAGCCTCATGTCCGCTACTTGGTAGCTTCATGTCCGCTACTTGGTAGCCTCATGCCTGCTAGTTGGTAGCCTCATGTCCGCTACTTGGTAGCCTCATGTCCGCCACTTGGTAGCCTCATGCCTGCTACTTGGTAGCCTCATGTCCGCTACTTGGTAGCCTCATGTCCGCTACTTGGTAGCCTCATGTCCGCTACTTGGTAGCCTCATGTCCGCTACTTGGTAGCCTCATGCCTGCTACTTGGTAGCCTCATGTCCGCCACTTGGTAGCCTCATGTCCGCTACTTGGTAGCCTCATGTCCGCTACTTGGTAGCCTCATGTCCGCTACTTGGTAGCCTCATGTCCGCTACTTGGTAGCCTCATGCCTGCTACTTGGTAGCCTCATGTCTGCCACTTGGTAGCCTCATGTCCGCTACTTGGTAGCCTCATGTCCGCTACTTGGTAGCCTCATGTCCGCTACTTGGTAGCCTCATGTCTGCTACTTGGTAGCCTCACGTGCGGGCGACATGGCCACGCAACTGCTCGTGTCTCTTGGATGCGTGCTTGTACTCCCCCCTGGCAACGGCTGGCCCTGTGGCAATGCATGCATTTACAAGAGTGCTCTACCCTCTTCTACTACGGCACCTAGGGCTGACCCCATTAGGACACTAATCGTGTTTTGCTGACATACAGGTCTCCCAGACAAATACAAACGAGATGACAAGAAAAGGACGACCGACCTAGCCATGGTGCTGGCGTAGGGTGCAACAGGTGGCTGGAATGAAGTGACAGACAACCAAACAAGACCATGAAAAACTAGATCTGTTTTATTTGCTACTTTTCCAGGGCGGCCCAGCACGAGCACGCCTATCGCACATGAAAACACGTATATCACAAACAAGAGCACGTATAACGCACATAAGAGCACACATATCGCACTCGCACGCACCCTCCCCGCCGCCTTCATCTCCAGCATGCGTCGCTGCATGTTGGTGATTGTGGTCTTGCCACCTGGCATGCGCGATACGCATCCCTCCGAGGTGGTGCGGAACCTGCGACCACAGGGGGCGACGAACAGTGCATCACACATGCCTTGAGTAAGGCACGGCAACCAACCAGGAAGCCACCCATTGACCCAAGGTAGCGAGTGCGCCATGCGGGCACGAGAGCCCACGCCCTGGCCCTGCAAAGGATGTGCGCCATCCGCGGCAATCCCTTTCGCGCAGGCATGGGTTCCCCTGCATGCACGCAAGGGTAGGCGTGCGGTGGGTACAACGGCAGCCTCGCGGAGCAGCAACTTGAGGATCCCCTCCATATGTCTCTAGCCGCAGCCCATTGGTTTTGCAACGCAAATGTGGGGCCCACCACCCCACCGCACGCACCATGCGGTGATGTAGCCCCCCCGCAGCAGAAAGGTGTCGGGAATGTGCAGCCGCAGCTTCAGCCCGTGCTCGCGCTCCTGTCGCATCGCACACAAGGGGGAGGGCCACACCCGACACAGGGATGGTTGAGAACCGTGCACCGGTTAACTCGGTCGACCCATGGACCTGCCACCCATGCACATCACAGTCCGCCGCTCAAATAAGACCCAGTGCCTGCCACAGAGGCATTGGTGAGTTGCGCTTTAGCAAATTTCATGGGTTGATGAGACACCCACGTGTATAGTCAACCATGGTAGGGGATGACCCATGTGTGTCCCTCCAGGGACAGCTCCTGGGAAGACACAACCCCTGGACCTGCTGACCCCAACCAACCAATGCGCTTGGTCCGTGGCTTGCCTGCTTGGCCAGTCAGCAGCACGGTAGGATCACGTAACAATTAGAGAGCTGTTGTTATGTCAACCGTGAAGGATTGGTCACGAAAAAAAGTGTGCTGCGTTGTAAGGAAGAAGCAAGTAAGCAAGGAGGGGAAATCAGCACCCCTGTACCCTAAGAGAGGGAGAGAGGGAGGGAGGGAGGGAGGGAGGGAGGGAGGGAGGGAGGGAGGGAGGGAGGGAGGGAGGGAGGGAGGGAGGGAGGGAGGGAGGGAGGGAGGGAGGGAGGGAGGGAGGGAGGGAGGGAGGGAGGGAGGGAGGGAGGGAGGGAGGGAGGGAGGGAGGGAGGGAGGGAGGGAGGGAGGGAGGGAGGGAGGGAGGGAGGGAGGGAGGGAGGGAGGGAGGAGGGAGGGAGGGAGGGAGGGAGGGAGGGAGGGAGGGAGGGAGGGAGGGAGGAGGGAGGGAGGAGGGAGGGAGGGAGGGAGGGAGGGAGGGAGGGAGGGAGGGAGGGAGGAGGGAGGGAGGGAGGGAGGGAGGGAGGGAGGGAGGGAGGGAGGGAGGGAGGGAGGGAGGGAGGGAGGGAGGGAGGGAGGGAGGGAGGGAGGGAGGGAGGGAGGGAGGGAGGGAGGGAGGGAGGAAGGGAGGAAGCAAGCAAACATTTCCACAAACTTCCCCACTTGTGCGCATGAGAACAGTCTGGGTATTCAGATCTGTTAAACAACATTCCATGCTTGGTTTGTGTACTATCTTATTGATTACAATGTCACCGATATACATCTGGAATTTCAGCACCCTTTATCCAGTTGAATAATGCCGACAATGCTGCTTGAATTCAAGGCAATGACTGCTGATATCCGCAAGCCGAGCACAAAGCCCAGTAGCTAATTGCAGGGCTCCATGGTACTAGCGCCTGCCTCGAGAATTGTAGACGGCACCTACCGAGTTAGCAGCGATGTTACCAAGCAGGGCGACCTTGCCCGCAGTGTACGGGACTACAAGGGCAGAACGACAGCGCCATGCCGACGGTTAATCCGACACTTACGCTGACAAACAGGCTGTAGATGCTGAGCCAAAAGTCTTGAACATTCTTTATATGTATCGGCCTGCGCGCCGGCTGCACGGAGCCAGCGCCATTGGCCGCGTTGGGGGCTGCCATGCCGCTCATTTGAGCGCTCCACTTGCATCGCTATATTTACAATGCACCAACATGGGTTCGGGGTAGCGCGCCTCCTGGTAACAACTTCACATGGAACACTCCCAACCTGGCCCACAGTCCCATAAAAACGGTTCCCGGGTGCACGAGGCCTCACATAATGGCATCATCAAGTGACGACACGAGTCTAGGAATGCAGTTCGAAGCCGCTTTTCAACTTAGTCGATTAACAGTAGCGACCAGGTACACATCCTGCAAAGTGCAGCCGTCACTGGCCGTGGTATAAACATCGTCAATCCTTCACATCAGCGCACCACTGCTCCCGACCAAGTATACCAAGCCAGGGTCATTGTTCGTATTGGCAAAACGGTCATCTGGTTAGCATATTTTTCAGCGCTAAACGATACATAAATGGCCAACGGGGCTGTTCGCGATGGCTCTGAAAGTCTTCCTTCGCTGCGCAAATGTATTCGCTGTAATCGACTAAAGTTGGCCTCAATTTCCGTCAGTAGATTCTTGGTACTTCGTACGGTTCCGAGCAATTACGTGTCATATAATGCAGCCAAACCACGCGGATAAATAGGCACTTAAATGCCAAACCATGCTCCTTATGCCTGTGCTGCGTAGGGCTTCAATTTTCCATGCCCTGTCGCGTGCCTAAATAAGTAAATTTGACATTTTATTATTGCCACCGGCCATCAGTAGTTTCGTGCCACGTCACGCGCAACTGCGCGGAAATCAGTACAGGATGTAGCCAGGGGCGTTGTGGTTTGTGCTTGCGACGGTAACGCGCTCGGGGCGCGTGGGGCGTCACGTGAGACCACAGACCAGTGAAGACTGAAGACTCAGGAGGACTCAGGAAGGCCGTTGGTCGGCAATAATTGCACGTTCACAATAAGAAGCCACAAACTTGAGCAATTCTGACCCAGCGTGCGTGCAGGCCGGGTGGAATTGATTAATTCATTATAATGAGTCGCGCAGCCTCGTTGGGGAGCCGCGAAGCACTTGAAGTTCATTCCATCCCTGTTTGTTGCACAACAAGACGGGGCCAGAGACTCCCGTCTTCCCTCCTGCCCGAAGGCATGCCAAAGTTGCAATCAACGCTACTCACGAGGAGTGTCTGGCATCTACTGTGGGTGTACTAAGACCGAATTAGTGTGCGGGGGGATACATCGGGTGCATTGGCTGAAAAAACTGAGCATAGCCAGTACTAGGCTGAGGGCAAGGGTGGCAGGGCTCGAGCTGCTCGACCTGAAGTAAATTACGGTAGACTACGTCACGCGGATATCAAGAAAGGAACCGTCGACCCCTCAATACAAAACGAGGATGAGAAAGGCCGCCCAAGCTTTTCTCACTGCCTGGGGGGGCAGACCACAGAGTACTCTCTCTGCATCATGGTGCAGGCACAACGCTGGGTGCAATAAGAAATTGCGTTGGCGAACAGCTTCACGGTATTCCTTTTAGAAGCTGGCAAGGTTAAGGGTCCTACAGGATGCGGAAGCGCTGCATTCGACAAGACATCGCGCCGCCTACAGAGTAGACTCATGAAGACGGGTTTGGTAGAGTATATAGGCCTCTCGCGGGGCCTGAGGGTGTTTAGAGCTCAACCCAGTACGGTAAACACTTGGGCTGAAGGCCACCTGCTGGGAGGCCACCCCCAGCAACCCCCCCAACCCTACCAGAATCTTGCGTTTCCGTCGTTCCCATGAGTGATAGTGGGAGGGAGGCACTTCGAATGAGCATCCACACTGTTCTGACACACGGAAACTACTTAGTTTGCAGAAATCACGCCGCGCATGTTTTGGCCCCCTTGCCTCCCCCACGCCCCACACCCCAGGTTTAGCTTGACATGCATGGGCTCATCTGGAGTTCACACATTAGCAAGTAGATTTTCTTGGGGGGGTTGTATATTTCCTATGGAACTGTGTGTGCTAAGCATGCCAAATGGGTTGCAACCACTTTCTAGCCCTCGGAAGGGCTTGGAAAGGCTCCTGGCTTTTAAGTCAGGTAATGCCAGACCCCCCGACCCCCCCCCTCAAGTCCTTGCCCGCATGGTCAGAGTGATACGTTTGCCAGGCAGGGCTTGTGCCAAGGACTCCAAATCTGTGCTCAGAGATGGAATATGCCCTGTGGTGCTGTTGCCAAGATTTTTGCATGAAGGTTAGCCTCTTGCCAAGATTTTTGCATTAAGGTTGGCCTCAGCCTAGGTTTCTACCTTACTACCTAATTGGTTTATCTGATCTAGCTGTTACGTCCCAGCCCAGACACCTCTAGCCTGAGCTACGTAGCGAAAGATCTACCATGCCGGAATTAGAAAGATTCAAGGTGGCCTAATGCAGATTGCGCTTCACGACTGGGGTCGTGAGATATCTGGCACCGCGACTTGATGCCAAGCTAATTAATACACACTTATAATGGCTAGCAATACCAATTACAAATGGATAGTTGCCCCAGGTTTAATGTGTAGGCGTATTCGCACTTATCATTCATCAAACCAAGAGGACGAGACTCTCGTTCTCGGACCAATTTCACCTAGGTCTGCCACTACGCTGGCAAGGGGCGCCGACATGGCGCCGACCTTCCAAAGCATGCAGTCCACACAAGATCCTCGGGTCGACATCGACCCTCGCCTACAGAATCCACGCATGAGTACAATATCTCAACTAGCTATAAAGTACGCAGCGCGGCGCGACTGCACCGGCCCCTAGAAGATACACGCATACAACAACCTAGGCCCAAAATAACTGGTCCGAATCCCCAAACTGTCATAGTTCCATACAAAAGTCCTGACCAAGGGACAATTCCCAAATTAAGTCCCGAAATGAGTCCCAAAGTCCTACGGACTATGACAACAAGTCAAACTACATAATTTATTCCATTGTTACGTCCGTCCAAAAGGGCCGGGACGTAACACTCCTCCCCCCCACGGGGGTCGGTAGTCCCTACCGTACAAGAGATAGAAAGGAAACAAGTAAGCTACGCTACTATAAGAGTACTATGTCCCAACCCCGGTTCACCCGCGGGTTAGTAATACCAATTCCTCTAGAGGTCGATACACAGGACCAACCCTGACGTAGTAGCATGAAACAGGATGACAGGATCATTCCGCCATCCGTCATAAAACTCTCACAACCATCTCGACCGCCGTTGTTGACGCGCCGATCCACTGGAGCCACCTTAGGGGGCGCCACCGCGTGCCCTATCCCATCCACATAATAATGCACAGTCCATGTAATCCCGCGCAACCAGTCCTGAGGTCCTGAGCAGCCTCAAACTTGATGAAATGTTGACCATAGGGGTACTATGTCCCAGCCCTTGTGCACCAACGGGCCAGTGAAACCAGGTCCCCCCAGACTTGCCACGCAAGGGCAACTCTTTATATAGCCAATCGGGACTGTCAGCAGGAGGGAATATTTTTCATGCATACAACTTGATGATCCGGCCGACGAGGTGGCCAGTCATGTATCCCGTCCAGCCGAAACCCAGCCTTACAGCGCGACTGATGCGCGTAATCACGATGACTACTAGCGTCGACGACGGTGAGGCACAGCATGCAGTGCAGGCCCCATGCTCAGAAGCGAGGGCGTGCACCAGAAGAATCTGATCCATCGCCTCACTACCGACAGCTGTACGCGTCCTCTCAAATACAGGCGCGCCGTGAGCCAACCGACCATGCAACGTGGCCGTCCCTGGCCGCCGCTGGAGTGGCTGTATAGCGGGGGAAGCCCTAGCGTGGCCGCTAGAGTGCGCCTCCCCTGCACCTGCGAACGCATGCAGGTGCCCGCAAGGCCCTAGTGTGTCCACTAGAGTGCGCCCCGCCGTCTCTATCCAGCGCAGGAAACAGGCAAAGTCGATCAACACCGGAAACTTGGATAATATGGCACGTTAAGTGCCCAAAACTAGCAGGGCCCCAGCGTGTCCACTGGAGTGCGCCCTGCCAACTCCTCCACGAAGCTGCAGTAGTTTAGGCACAACACCACTCCGGCCGACGTGCATAGACCGGAGCAGTCGCCGGTCCCCGCATTCCTTACTGCCAATGTGCCTGAACTCCACCGCAAGCGGGGGAAAACTCCTCAGCTCGCAGTCACACCCTCCGTGACACTTGCACAGCAAGAGCACGGTTGATGTTTGCGCAGGCCCATAAGCATGTGATGCTCGAGGCCGCCGACGTGGACTGCATAGCGCCCGCAATGCCCGCACTTATACAATGCAATGGGCAGGTCGGGGAGTGACACGCCTTGCAGGAACTGCCGTATCAGTAACGTTGCCCCTGCGAGACACCGTGCTGCTCATGGAGTAGGGCCGAAGCAACCCCGCAGTCCCAAACAAGAGCTCCTCGGGCTCGATCGCGCCCAGCCCACAGGTGCTCAAGCACATACAGCGATCGTGGACCGGGGTCAATGCCGCACACGACCGATCACCGCCTGTCCACCCCGCTTGACTGTCTTGCCCAGGATCCCCATTCCCGCAACAGAAACACGCCCCTATGTATGCAGTCCCCACCGCGCATCGCCACATCCCCCACTCGAAGCTTGAAGGCCTCTCACCACCCCTGTACCAGTGCATGGCCATGGGGTAGAGTACGTTTTGAAGCCCACACAGCCCGCCCGCCATGCACATGGAACGCCCTGCTCTGAGTCCCTCATCCATGCAACCTCGTAGGCGCGCGGACACGAGCCACTTGCAAATCACGCTCGATCGGCCTCCACCAGTGGTGCAAGGAACAACTCCCTACCGGGCTCAGCCCACAGGAGGGACGCGAACACTGCGCGATGGTAGCCATGCACAGGGTCGCGGGCAGTGACTAGGTGCTCAGACTCCCAGCAGCTCGATCCTGCCTGCCTCTCAGTCTCGGGTCGCCGTTACTACAGTCCCCGTGACTCGCCCTCGACGGCCAGATCCCGCACGTCCCATGTACCTCAGTGCTCTGCCATGGCTCAGCGCGCGTCAGCGCCGGGTCCGCTCAGAGCGGATGTACCGGCCCTATGCAGTGATACCGGTGTTACTCGGACACCGGCAGTCTGCGGGGCGACAGCGCCACATCATGTGGCATCGGCACCATGCACGCGCACTGTTGAGGCGGTGAGACAATGACCGGACACCGCCACCTGCTTCTGATGCAACCACGACCGGCACCAGCGCAACCAGTGCAACCACGACCGGCTGGGTCATCCACCACTACTGCCGGCAGTACGTGCTGTCGCCATGCAACTGCACCGTGCCCGCATATGCTTGCAGCCCCGGGGGCCCTTACTCCCGACGGTCGCGGCGGACGCGGGCGCGCCCTGCATGCACGGTTACTCGAGCCCAGGAGTGCCCTGACCCAGCTAGGCGTCGACTCAATGCCGGGGTAGCCAATTGGTTGGCTACCGACAATTCAACAAGGTGCTGTACATCTGTTTGCCGGCCGACCACGATTCAGTACAGGCTCCGCCCTGCCTGATCGCCCAGTCGCATCGGGGTTGCAACAGCCTCCACGCACCGTGCCGTCTCCATGCACCGTGCCGCAATGGTGAAATTAATCACGTACGGGTGCACGAGAAGCGAGGCGCGTCCCTCATGCGCCAGGAAGTCAGGGAGCCGTGACTCATAGCCGCCAGCCGGAAGACTCCCTATAATAATACTTGGCCGCGTGCCATGGGACTCCGCGTCCGTTGGTCACGCGGGACGCGACGTGCAGTCAGGCCGTAGTCTGGGGTCGCTGGCACTCGCTGCCGAATCCGGCATCCCGCGCGGAGATGCCTCGGTACGGACGCCTTAGTAGTAGAATCATCAAGCATCCGGTGAGCCCATGTCCAAAAAGGCCAGGACCATGTGCACATGCGGTGCTGAGTGCCTGACGTGGTCCTCTTCGGGACGACCCGTTCAAGCCCACCGCCAACTGCAGATTATCCCATAGAGAATATATCATGGAGAAAATATATTATATAGAAAATAGAGAATATCGAAAATATATAATATCCGCACGCTGGCGCATCGATCCCTGGCATGGCAGTAGAAGGGTCGTCGGATCCACGCGCGGCTGCGCATCGATCCCTGGCATGGCAGTAGAAGGGTCGTCGGATCCACGCGCGGCTGCGCGGTGGATTCCTACATAGATGGCCGGCTCGATCCAACGCCGAACCGTGCCGATCATACAGGAGCTAGATATAGTTAAGAAGAGTATGGTATCATAAGAAGTGTAGTGGACCAGTACAAGTACTTAGTATATAAAAGGTAGGTATAGTAAAGAAGTATATGGTATTATTAGTAGCCATCTGGTTTCATACGCTCTGCGACCCCTCCCCTTCCCCCGGGGACGACGCGTCCACGCGATCGTCCAATTACTGCCAAGGAGTCAAGGATGCTGGACCGCCGGGCGCTCGTGTGTAATGCGATATGCCCTATACTCGCCGTCAGGGCACCAAAAGGAACCATCGGGAAACAAACTACTCGCCGGCGCACGCGAATGTCCACATCCAGCGCGTCCAAAGTCGAGCCCAATGATGATGTCCGCTGCGCCCAGCGGTGCGATGGTCGCAGCCAGGTCGAACGGGGTGCCTTGCAGCACACCTTGATATCTGCCAGACCGGCGATTGGTGTTGGCGACCATCCGAGTGGGTCAGATGCACGGCCGTCCGGTGTGGGGGCTGGGCGTCAGGCCCAGCCGGCGCACCAGTGCCGCGTTGATGAAGGACGTGGAAGCGCCTGTGACGACCAAAAACTTGACATCCATGACGGTTGGTTGGCCGTGTCTGAATATATTATTACAATCTCATATATAAAATATCCCATTACCGCCAACGGTACCCTATATAAAACCACTAGTGCTAGACGCCTAATAGTAATTTCCCATTACCGCCAACGGCGTCTATGCATGGGGTCAGTGTATGATTCCAAACACCCCCCTTACTGCTGATAGCATGATAACAGGGTGACCTGCTACTGGGCAGGACCAATGCACCCTTCGTACTACTGACATCATGATAACAGGGTGACCTGCTACTGTGCAGGACCAATGCACCCTTGGTATTTGGTACATATGTGGGGCAAAACAGACACCCCCCCTTGCCCTACACAGGTGGGCATTCTCAGAATGGCTAAGGTGGCCAGCCACTAGGACTGGAAAAGCGCACCGGACTGAACATATTATAAAAATATAATTATTAGTTAAATATACTTATATAATATATATTAAAAATATAATTACTTACAGCAGAGTGAAATCACTCAAACCAAAGCAAACGCCCAGCTATAAACCTATATACAGAGCCATGTCAAAGCTCTATACTACGATAAGACCAATGGAAACGCCTAACGGGACGAACCTAATAGCCCTGCTGCACCGCAAAATCAGCCCGCGTACGGCGGAGCATGATGTCAGCCATGGCCCGAGTCAGCGCCACCGACAAGCGCTGACGCCAATATGACGTCCAGGTCCGCGCCGACCATGGGGCCCGCTGGCCCTCCAGGTCCAGCCGGTCCTCCCGGAGCCGGCAACACTCCTTGAAGAAGGCGGAGGTCAGGGGCCCCATGGCCCCAAACTCCTCCAGGACAAAGGGCACCACACGATGGTGCCCGACGTCGCCGTAGGCCAGGAGCTTGGCCCGCTCCGCCCGGTCCGCCGTGTAACCTGCCGTGAGGGAGGCCCCAGCCACGTGGCTAAGAGCCAAGGGCCGCGCCACCGAAACGTCAATAAGCAGATGCCGGCCACCCCCCTCAAAGTCCAGCACCACGATGTCAGGCCGGTGGTTGGGGGAATAGAAGGCAGCGCCATCCGCATCCTCGGACCGGATGTTCGCGTGGGGAAAACCGACCGAATCATGGCGAGCACCACCGTCAGGAGGACAGTGTGCAAATACAAATACCAATTCTGATTCTGTTGGCCCCCCATGCAGGCAAGGTAGTGAGTCCCCGTGGGATCCAGCGGCTGCCCACAGCTACCACAAGGCCGCCCGGCCGGAACAAGAGGCTGCGGGGCAAATAGCTGGTGCCGGAGCGCCACCGAGTAGTGGCTGGGAGCCAAGGCGAATGGGGAATATATATTGTAGTATGCTTCCCAGCGGCAAACTCGTAACCGGCCACTGCTGGTGACTCAAAGGTCGCACGCTGTCCGGAGGCTAGTCGATGAGCCTCGATCTCATTGACCGCGCGCAGCACGCCCTTGGTAGAATTCATCGCTGGCGGCCGCGGCTGCTGGTGCTGAGTCGTGAACTGCCGGGCCTGCTGGCGCCCGCTCGTCCGCGTTGCGGGACTTGTCCCTTGGGCCGGAGGAGTCCGGGCGACTGCCGAACGCCGGGCCTGAAAACCTGGGCTCGGTCTCCCCCGTGCCACGTCCAGCATGCCTGCTACGGAGTTTGGGGCAGTCGCGCCTGAGGTGACCCACCTCAAAGCACATGAAGCAACGGGCTTTACTCGCGTCGATGGCGTTGAGGCCATGGTCAGCGTTCCCGTCCTCCAGGTCATCGGGGGAGTCCTCGTTCCCCTCGCCGTCGTGCGGGGGACCTGATCGGAAGAAACGACGCACCAATGGTGCGCGCCCGCGAGCCACGACGTCGGCCACCTGCAGAAGATACCTCTGGATATTCAAGATGTCCCACTCCTCCCAAGGGACCTCAGCATAGTGCTTCAGTACCTCATCCTGCAGCTCGGGACTGAGTGCCTCAATGAACCGGATCTTGTACTCATACCAGGTCATGTCTGTCAGGTAGGCGGCGCTGGACTCAAACTTGGAGAGAAACTCGCGGTACGGGGTGGTTCCCTGGCGCAGCTTGCCGAATGCGAGTCGCTCGTGGATAACAGCATCTGGGGGCACCAGCTTGCGGCGCACCCGGTCCATCAGCTCCTCCACGGTTTGCGGGTATGACTGGGACGCGATGCTCTCAAAGTTCAAGATGCTCACCACCGAGGGGTCCATGCAGGAGTTAACCACTAGCGGGATCAGATCACAGGTGGCCAGCTGCCAGCTGTGGTGATTGCGCCAGATGGTATACTGCTGTTGCCACATGCGTCCCCATTCGTCTACCTCGCGCGGTTTCATGTCCGCGTGCAGCTTGGGTACATTCTTGAAATTGGGCATCGGTGGGGCCTTTACCGCGTTGGTGATGGGCCCACCGACGTCTACGTGGGGGATGGAGCCGAAGGCGGGGGGCTGCGACCGGGGGAGAGATCCGGACCTGGGCGGCGTACGTACCATAAGTCCGCCGCACCTGTACTGATGAGGGGTGTTCATACCCCGGGTCATCCAAAGCCACCCTGCTGAAATTCAGGTTGCTGACGACCGCAGGCGAGTGGACCATGCTGCTGTCCTGCGCCCGAGGTCGCTGCGGTTGGGGGACGTGTCGCTGGACGGGTGTTTGAGTCCCCTCGTCGTGTGCGGTGGCGCTGCTTCTGTCACCCCCTAGCCGGGCCCGTGGCCTATGAGCTCCAAAGGGAGGGTCCTGTGCCCCTGGTTCCTCGCCATCCTCCACGGCCCCCTCCAAATCGCCGAATTCGCCATCTGCCCCGGTGTCCTCCCCGTCATCCTCAGAGTTCCACAACACCATGGGTAGTAGGGAAGTACGGCCAAAGGACACTCGACGCCTGCCCCGGTGTGTTGTGGCCGGCGGAGGTCCCGTGGCGCGGCCGCGCCCAGCCCAGGGCTGCGATGGTCGCTCCGTGGCTAGCTGAGCATGATAACGGTAGTACTGCGTGTTTTCATTCTCGTGCCCTGTCTGCTCAGGATACCGCGGCGGCCACTGTGGTCGTTGCTGCTGCTGCTGCTGCTGCTGCTGCTGCTGCTGCCGTTGCTGCTGCTGGAAACCCTGCTGCTGCTGCTGCCGTTGCTGCTGCTGGAAACCCTCCTGGAGCATCTCCTGGCTGCGCCCGTCCCCCCCTTGTTCCAACCTGGAGTCTGGACTGTCATCATCTGATGAATCTCTGCGGCCCTGGCCTCTGGATAGTGGGGAGCCTTCCGCAGGTCTCTCCATGACCTCACCTGTACCTGTCCCTACTTGGACGTGCGGTGGTACCTCTACCACCTCTATACCTTGCTCGTGGTTGTCTACCTGTTCTATCTCGCTGATGACAGGTTCTCTCCGTTTTCGTGGCATGGTGCTCGTACCGATACCTTACACAGCAGGCAACACCTCCCCAGAAAGAAAGAGAGAGAGGGAGAGAGGGCAACCACGTGCTATAGATCTTATATATGTAGGACCTAGTACTATTCCCTAGTAATAATCCCCTCTATTGTCTGTTAGGGCCAATGGTCAACTGAGAGAAGGTAACTGTAACTGCTGTCCCCTCCCCCTGACTGCTGATCGTGGGTGGCTTGGAGCATTCACGAGTGGTGTGCATCCCCTCAGGCAATGGCATGTGTTCCCTAACAAACCTATCTGCATTTGTAATGTTATCAAACCCCTTCCACCTGGCAATAGAGCCCTTATCCTTAATGTATTCCTCCCATGCCCTGTAGGGACGTAATGCATATAGGCTAGCAGAAGCTTGCAAGAAGGAAAAGGGGAATCCCAGGAATACCTCTAAGTGCAGTGCAGTTACCACATAACGCAACGAGGAAGAAGACGGAATCTAACACAGCACACGCCCCAGCCTTCCGCGGCAAAGGGCCATACAATAAGCACACGGAAGTAGACACCGTCAACACAGTCGGCAACAGCCAGACGGTATCCACCCCCACGACAGGTCAAACAACGAATGGTCGTCATCCGCGACTTCCATTGGCACCAACGACATTCACAACGAACCTATAGAAGCACAACGTATAACAAGAACCCCCTACGCGTGCGGTCCCGGAGAGAAGGCAAGCGTCTAGAAGGATAAATCTAAACTAGGGGACGTACCATCTTCGATGACGTTGATCCCTCCTGAGCTGGCCGCCACCCGGTGTCGTTGAAGGCAAGCCATGGCCGCCACTTGGTGTCGTTGAAAACAGGAGAGCTGAACGCTTTCGTTGACAGCACCTCACCACAGGACTATTGCTAGCCCCGCCGAGTATCCCGGACTGGCCGCTTGCTGCCTAGGTCGTCGTTGAATCCCTTTACGGGCTGGCCGCCGACCTGTCAGCAATCGTTGAATTCCGGAACCTCTATCTACGCCAAGCACCGCCCTGGTTTCCTAACTGGCTACACTAGCTCTCTCCGCGAGAGTTAGCTAACCTTGCCGGCACATTTCCTCCGATACCAGTGTTACGTCCCAGCCCAGACACCTCTAGCCTGAGCTACGTAGCGAAAGATCTACCATGCCGGAATTAGGAAGATTCAAGGTGGCCTAATGCAGATTGCGCTTCACGACTGGGGTCGTGAGATATCTGGCACCGCGACTTGATGCCAAGCTAATTAATACACACTTATAATGGCTAGCAATACCAATTACAAATGGATAGTTGCCCCAGGTTTAATGTGTAGGCGTATTCGCACTTATCATTCATCAAACCAAGAGGACGAGACTCTCGTCCTCGGACCAATTTCACCTAGGTCTGCCACTACGCTGGCAAGGGGCGCCGACATGGCGCCGACCTTCCAAAGCATGCAGTCCACACAAGATCCTCGGGTCGACATCGACCCTCGCCTACAGAATCCACGCATGAGTACAATATCTCAACTAGCTATAAAGTACGCAGCGCGGCGCGACTGCACCGGCCCCCTAGAAGATACACGCATACAACAACCTAGGCCCAAAATAACTGGTCCGAATCGCCCAAACTGTCATAGTTCCATACAAAAGTCCTGACCAAGGGACAATTCCCAAATTAAGGGGACTCGCACGTCCAAAAGCCTGAAAAACTGACTTTAATGAATTTCAGTTCCAATGCACTCGGGAACCATCTAGTGATGATTGAGTACCATAAATATGATGTTTGGACATTCATGCCACCACTTGTTGGGGGTACTACGCCCAACCACGCACCGGTGGCGAGCTAAAAATAGAAAAAGACGCTATTTATGAGATATTTTGCCCAAGACAAACCACTTATCCAAATGACCTGCCCATACATTTCTGCAAAGTTCCCCCACTTTTTTAAAAGCTGGGCTATTTACATGGCCAAAATGGTCACATTTGTTTGAGTTATTAATTTTCCCGCAAAATGGGTACTTTTTTGAGCCAAAAAAAATAAATCAAATCATTAACACATCAGATTGGGTCATCCATACATTTTAAATTCCACTGAGTGGGGGGAAACACAACCCCAAAGTTTGAGCTCATTCTGACAAGCGTAGCTCAAGTTATTGATTTTCCTGTGATGCCACCTGGGTAGACGCTAAAAGAGAATTGAGCTAGTGCTGAGCCAAAATGACATCTGTTTTGCTACCCTAGACACCCAAAAACATGCCCACTTTGATCACGGAGTGTGAGGAGGATGTCCGGAGCGTCATACGCCCCACCCCTCCATCGTCACAGCCAGCCTTGTGAGTCTACCCTTAACAACAAGGCTGGTAGGACGACACGCCTGAGCAGCATATGTCATGCCTATCTCAGGCTAATAATATGTGTGATTTTGTGCCAACAACCAAGTTGTTCCACCCAACAACACATTAAAAACCCTCTTCCAAAATGCCCAACAAGCCGGACATGTGGAGGACCACACACGCAGTATATAAAGAGAAAATAAGCTGACTTTTTATCCAGCCAACCTGTGGCTAGCTGCTCTGGTTAGCATGACAAAGGCTATCATTTACTCAGTGGGAAAGGTGAAGAGACCATTGGAACAACCTACCTGACGCATGTGCCACCAAAGCATTGTGTCCCGCAAAATGCACACTGCCTCCTTTCTAACAAGCACGAGCCACTTTCTTTAGGAGACAGGTGCCAGCTCGTCAGTGTCTGGGGAAAATGATGCCGCTGCTTAGGAAGACCGCGTGAATTTCCTCGAACACAACTGTCTATAAAGCAAAAGAAATTTCAGAGAAGCATGGAAATAAAAGCATTACACCTTCCCGACAGGTTGTGGGCCACGCGCTGCAGCAAGCCAGCCACGTCACAGACGAACTTGCTAAAAAACATCCAGGAATCCAGCGATGCAGCGCCAGGACCCGCAACTTAATGGCTGCATCTGGCCGGAAAGAAGGCAAAAAGCTTACGCTCAACGAGCTAAGAAAGCAGGAAAGCGCTATCTTAGGACGTTTAATACAAGAACGTACCATAACGGGCATTTATTCGTGCCCAGGCGCACAAGAAAGGCCACCCTTTCATGGAGAGGTCGGGCGCGCATCGCGCAGGCCTAATGTTATCTTACCGCAAAATGACGAGAAAGGTAAAGATAGCATCGGGAATTTTTACGGCTTTAGAAACATCATTAAACTAGGTTCCATTAGGACCATCAAAACTGGCAACAATCGACAATCACACCTGCAGGCATCAATTATACTTTATTCATCCCGACAGAAATTCAGGCCGGACCCCCCCTGCCGATGGTAAAGAAAAAGAGCCCGCGACATTATAGATCGCAACTATCCCACCATAAATTAGAATCAGTAACTAATTTTCTCCAAGAATCGAGCATTTTTTCTGCTTTCCGCGAGCCAGATTTGTCACGTTTCGTCTAAAAGCAGTCGCCATGGCCACTTCCGCAAGGGGTGCGCGCACCGTGCACCCACTTTTCACGGTACGGAGGGTACCGCGGAATTTTTTTGGCGCGGAAAATATTCGCCGCGCCGAGTCCCCTTAAGTCCCGAAATGAGTCCCAAAGTCCTACGGACTATGACAACAAGTCAAACTACCTACATAATTTATTCCATTGTTACGTCCGTCCAAAAGGGCCGGGACGTAACACTAGCTAGGAAGTGTGCTAGTGTCGCTGTAGATTACATGCAGGAAGAAACCTGGCGGCCATGCAGGGAGTGCAGGCCCGGCCAGTAGCGGGATCGATACTCGCAGCGCAAGGGAAGGGTATACAGAAAGCTTAGAACAGAACCGCAAGTTTAGCTTGTTTACAACTACACTTGTTGGTGAGACTTGCAACCCGCATTCTTTTTACAGCTGGCGGTCAGTTCCTCCTAATGACTTTCTCGGGCAGCTAGGCAAACCAGCTCAGGTCAGTCAGGTGCAACTGTTGAATGGAAATGCACGGGGTTATGGTTCAGCTTCGGTGGTATCGTACCCACAACATATCAAGGAGACAACCAGCGCAGGCCAGAAACTGGGAGAATCCGGACAATGGTAGCTCGAGCATGCCGTTATCTTTTTCGCGTCATTGAGTCGTTCAGGATGATGAATACGAATGGAGATGGAAATGCATGTAGCCTTATATGCCGTTATCTTTTTCGCGTCATTGAGTCGTTCAGGATGATGAATACGAATGGAGATGGAAATGCATGTAGCCTTAATTAACTCGTCGTCTGTCCCAACTCAGTCCTAATAATAGGACTGAGTTGACCTTTTTCAACCGTGTGTAGTGACTAGGTGGGGGGTCCATCCAAGATGCTTAGACGTGGGTCTATGGAGTATTTGATGTCCTCTTGCTGGCAAAAATACTACATCAGTGAAAACTTGACCCAAACTCCTAAAAATTACATGGATGTATGGCACCGTCGGCGAATTTGCATTTTTGTGTGGAAGCATGAGTGGCAAAAATTGAATAAATTCCATATGCATGTTAAAAAAATACAGGCATGTAAACAATATAGTTCTTGACCTGTGGCAAAAAACTGGACTCAATTTGGCCACTGGCACTGCCTGAAACACGCCAAATACTGCCAGTCCTATACATAGGACTGGGCCATGCTAGCAATGAATTGGCAAGCATGTAAGTGCGGTCATACTTCATAGTAGCGTGGCCACAAAGCATGTCAATCAGCCCATTTCCCTTCAGGCATAATAGGAAAACATACTTGCATCATCATATTGCAGTTATATTGTACCTTAGTATGTGTAAAAGCCTATGCATACATATAGGGAATGCGTATGGATACGTAGCTACAAAGGGATGTATTATAAGTAATAACCACCGATATAATGGGTAGGTTAGTCACATTTAATTGTTCTTTACAAGAATGGACATGGATAAAACTGTATTACCTTGCCATGACATGGCCAAGATACCTGCTGGCACATGATGACAGTGGTTTATCACCAAGATTTTTCACTCGCCCGTATAAGCTTGACAGTACCCTTGACGCAGCCCATGACCACACAATCATGCAGTATAAACATAGCAAGAGAATAACTAACATCTATGAAAGCGTTTTAACCCATTCAGCACCTAAAACCTTGTACAGCCACGCTACGGTAAGGCAAATGCCTGGTAAGATCATCTAAAAAGATGGTTTTAGAGAGGGGCAGGCAACGGTCAAGAAAGAGCAGCAAGACTCAAAACTGACAGCGCATCGCAAGCTTAAACTCATGTAAGAATACCAAGAAACGATGAAGCAGCGATATTCCAGCTTCACCTGGCACGGCTGGCGTTACCTTGGCCCAGGCGGTGCCTGCAAAAGTGGCACTTTGCGGCACACAACCCATGACGTGACAGAGTGGTCGAAATCATCAAATCTTTACTGCCACTAGACTTAATCTACGACAATACATGATAAAAGGTAGAAAGAAACCTATAAACCCTTCGATTTGATCCGGGAATCAATTGTAGTAATCCATTCCGTCGACCTGCCTAATCGCAGATTTTTCCAGCAAGAACAGTGCCGACACCCAGTAAATCGCATCCCCGCGAGGTTAAAATTCACTTGTATCATCTTTAGGACATAAAAAATCTATTTCCTGGGTTTGGCCCGCAAAATCGTCCGAAAACGTAAACTGCATGCATGGGCGCAAGCCGCCATGGCTAGGTCGTGCATTTCCGGAACTCACGTTTCGCGTGAAAATGTACCCTTACCACCTGTACTTTCACCGTACGGTTAGCCGCCCAAACCAAATCCAAAAAAATCCCAAAAATATGTCCAAGAAAGATCTTTTCAAGTAGTATTTGAATAAATTTTGAGAAAATTTTTCTGCCAAATATTCCGACCGGGGCGAATTTTCTACAAAACCTCAAAATTAGGTCCTAAAATTAGGACTGAGTTGAACTCAGTCCTAAAATTAGGACCAGGGACAGACGACGAGTTAATGAATTAATTAATATTCACGTGACTGCGTCACGTGAGCATAAGTCCTCAGTGGGAGGGGAACAGGGGATGGAATGGATTGATTAATTAATTAATTAATAGACACGTGACTGCGTCACGTGAGCATAAGTCCTCAGTTGGAGGGGAACATGGGATGGAATGGATGGTGTAAGCTATCTAGGTCCTAGTTACAGCCGGGTTGTGGGCACCGCGGCCCGAATCGCTATGAATGCCATACGCGGTCACACGCGGAGCCCCCACAGATCGCTTGGGGGTGGTCTCCTTCATCACTACTTGCCATCTATCCTTTCGTACCATCTGCCTCCATATTACAGACAAACCAGGAGGCTGCCCAGGTGTGAGCCCGTCACGTCTAGTGTAGCACATGTCCATGCCGATTCTATCACAAAAAGTCCACGGGTGGCGGCCCTGCCGCGCGCCTTACTCATTGAAATCATGCAGATGTAGCCTTGTTCATTGAAATCTTGACTGGCTTACGTGAAGAGCGACTAGATGACCTAGGCACTGTGGGCCGGGCCGGACACAGCGTGCTTGATCAGGGCGTGTGTTTTGAGCCTAACTGGCCCGGAGTGTCTAGTGGTGAGCACCATTGCTGCGATCGCTCTCCCACCATTTACAAGGAAATAACCGCAAAGGGAAATCCACTTAAAAGGTCTAGCTAGCTAGTGAGTCATTACGTTAGCCAAACATATGGACAGAACTATCCTAACTCCACTGTCTAAACAAAGTTACGTGCCTGACTGTCGGGCATGCAAGAAACCTGATCAATCTGGTTCGTATATTGTAACTTGTCTCACGTTCGCTAAAAACATTTGCTTCTGTCTTCGATATCGGCTCAAAGTGACGCGATCGAGGAAGTTATTCATGCAGAAATTCATTCATTCATTCATTCATTCATTCATTCATTCATTCATTCATTCATTCATTCATTCATTCATTCATTCATTCATTCATTCATTCATTCATTCATTCATTCATTCATTCATTCATTCATTCATTCATTCATTCATTCATTCATTCATTCATTCATTCATTCATTCATTCATTCATTCATTCATTCATTCATTCATGCATTCATTCATTCATTCATTCATTCATTCATTCATTCATTCATTCACGCGCCTTCGTTGGGAGAGTCATGGGGTACCAACTCAGTTTGAGTAGGTACCTTTCATCCTGTTTGATGGACAGCACGAAGGGGGCATGGGATCACCCCCTTCTCTCGCTGCCTTACGAAAGGCAGGCGCCACAAGTTCACTGGGAGAGTCTAGCAACTACTGTGGGTGCAATACAGCTTCGACATAGCAAAAGCCCTCCTCGCCTCCCCCCCCCCCCCCCTCCGCCTCCACCGACTCCATCACCGCCCAGCTCCGCGACATCGACCAGCGTCTTAAGGACAACGCCATTGCTATCGAGGTTCTGCAGAACACCGCAGGCCTCACCGCCCAGGCGGTGAAGGACATTGCCGCCAAGCCAGCCCCGGCTGGCCTGGCCGGCGATGCTCCTCCCATCACCACCTGGGCGGACATGCTTAAGCAACACACCACCTCCACCACCTCCGCCGTCGCAGCCCAGCTCCAACGGCAGACGCTTGACCTCCGCGAGGAGGCCGAGCTCGCCAAGCGTAGCCTCAACGTCATTGTCAAGAACCTCAAGATGGAGGAAGGTGAGAATTCCGAAAAGCTTGCGCGCGCTTTTGAGAGAGAAATCCTTGATCGCATGGGCCTTACTGGTGAGATCGAGCTGGTCGCCCACCGCCTTCCCTGCGCGCGGGGTAAGGCAGGGCCGCCCCCGCTCCTTCTCACCTTTAAGACCCCGGCGGACAAGATTTCTTTTCTCAGGCGCCGCAAGCGGCTCGAGAAGACTCTCTTCACCCTTGATGACGACTTGACCCTGGCGCAGCAACAACGGCGACGGGAGCTATGGCCGACCTACCTCCAGCTCCGGCAGACCAAGGCGGGGCAGCCGGTGTACTGGAAGGGGGCGGCCATCTACGTCGGCCACAAGCCCTGGCAGGCGACCCGGCCCCCCCCCCGCGGCCCCAGCGACTCCAGACGCCCCAGCTTAGGGGAATACAGCAGTAGTAGTGTAGAATAGATAGACCGTGGCCATGTACATGTACGCCTCCTAGAGGCACTATCCCAGCTAAGCCATGCGCTTTATTTAATCATGTACATGTGTGCCTATGATGAGCCACACTCCAGATGATGCCTAGCTTTATTAGTTATGTTGTGCCCATGCAGGGAGTAACTCTCTGCTGAGACGCCATGCCCTAGCTTTTGTATAGCTATGCTGATCTTTACCCCCATGACAGGCTCCCCCTTCGCTGGGCATAGCTTGAAGATCATGGGGATGCAAGTGCCCTGGTGCACCTAGAGCAAGGGTCCTTTACTACATCCCCACCCTTGCAGGAAGTAGCTTAGGATGTATGATAGGCCATATGCCCCCTCTCAAGGGCTATGTGCTACATATACTCCCAACGGAGTTATGTTACAATTCAATTCAATTCAATTCAATTCAATTCAATTCAATAGCAAAAGCATATCGGATGAAGTAGGGCTGCCCCATGGTCCAGGGGCCACAGATAGGCTTGGAACTCATTAAGAGGCGCCGGCCGGTTTAAGACAATATCTCCCGGAGCCTGAGGGTTTTAGGGGCATACCCAGGGTTCACCCACAACCCCCTGCATGCATGCAGAAATATAAACTTGTGAAGCGGAGTTAGTGAAGTCCTTCAGAAATCTGTTGTAACGCCGCAGGAGTAACAATAGCCTGAGTTCTGAGTGACAGTTTGCCGTCAGTATGCCTGCTCGCGGTGGATCGATGTAAAAATCTTTCGTGCCAATCCAGTCGGAAATCAGCTGACTGTGGTTGTCGTGATAATTCTAGCAACGTAGGATCGATCAATTTGTGTGGTCCCCTAGCTGGTGCCTTCGTGCACGTGCGTTTGGCGCGCTGTCAGACCATGCATGTCGGCTATGCATGCTTTAAAAATTAAATTAGATTTACCAATTACACCCCCCCACACACGTTTAAGATTCTCAGGTTTAAGATATCATGAGCCCCTGGATTTTGAAATTTCAGGTTTAAGATCGCAGGGCTGGTTTTGGGCAAAAAGATCTTAAAGTTGGTACAAAAAGCTGCCAAGTTCCGGCCAGTGCCCAGTGTACAGACCACGAGCACGGTATTGACATTTTTTAATTATTTATTGGTTGGCGGTGTTGCTATTAATTTCAAAAACCGCTTCCACTCATGCAGGACTCATGCATCAATTGGCGGGCTCCGGCGGGGCGCGCCGCGCCGCGCCCCCTCAGGTTTAAGATCTTCTTAGGTTTAAGATCGTCAACCCTGGATTTGATTTTAGGTTTAAGATGGCAGCCCTGGGTTGGCCGGACCCCAATCTTAAACGTGTGTGGGGGGGTGTACAGCATGACTCCGTTGGGAGATCATGATGTAGCACATATTCCTTGCTCCACCACCCATCAACTATCAAGGAATATGTGCTACATGATCTCCCAACATAGGCATGTTATAATTTAATAATTTAATAATTTAATTAATTTAATTTTTAATATTCCTTGCTGCATGGATGGGTGGAGGTGGGCGAAGCCGCGTAATCGAACTAACCTAACTCTAAGCTATCTAGTCTAGAAAATTCTAACTACGCTACTCAGCAAAGCGCCCCTTCCGCTTGGGGGGAGGGGGCTTGCCCACAGGGGCTGGCGTGTGAGCCTGGCTGGACAATCTTCTGCCACCTTTTCTTGTTCTGTGCAATAGCAGTCCGAGCACGAGAGAGGGAGTGAATGCGGTGTTCAAACTGAGCTGGGACCACTAGGTCGGCCAGCAATATCTGGATGTAGTTCATGGCAGGTTTACCCAGCTTTCTAGGAATGTCCTTCAGTTGGGGCCAGGCCAGGTCAGGATGTGCCGCCCTGGTTGGCCAAGCCGCTGGGGGCCGGCCAGACCAAGGGCGGTTGATGATGGTGTCAGGATATGCGGTCCTCAGCTGGCCAAGCCGCTGGGGGCCGACCAGACCGATGGCGGTGTCTACCTGACTGGTGCGAGCAAGATGTCCTACAAATGCTATCCTACGCTGCCTAATCTCGTCCGAAATGCGAGGCATACCCTGATAAAAAGACTCTAATGACAGTATGCTTAGAAAACCCTACTTTCAGGACCTGTCGAAGCATCCTGTAAACCGTGCCGTCTAGCTTGGCGGCCAGTGTGTCCGTGAGTGTCCATGCCTCGGCGCCATACGTAAGCACCGTGAGGACGAGGACCTTGAAGAGCATGCGCTTGCAGTGCTCGCCCAGGCCCTTCGAGTGCCAGTAGGTTTTGAGCGAACGAAGCCTAGCCCAAGCCAGGCCGATGCGAATGTCCACATCGTCGGCGGTGTTGGGGAGCATGCTCCCCAGCAGTTTGAAGCGATCACGGAACGGGACCTCCGTCCCGTCTAGCAGCTGCGGCAGCGGCGGGCGACTGGTAGCCCCACTCACCATCGCCTCAGTTTTGACACTAATCTCCAACCCCATCGCCCGCGCCTCCAAGCCCAGACAGTCCAGCCAGGTCTGAATGTGCTCGGGGCGCGCGATGAGGGTTGTATAATCCGCATAAATCAGGTCGGACAGGCGGTAGCCAGCACAAGAGGGCCACCGCCGCCGTGTTCGCGCTCGTTAAGGATGCGCCAAGTTAGTACGTAGATAAATGTACTCAGAACATAATTTCATTTTGTATGTTACATTAACGACAGTCGGTCGTCATGGCATTAGGCCTGCACTGGCTGTCTAATATAATGGCTGGCGGCCGCCAACTGTCAAGGAAGCTAGTTGGCCCCCCTCGCACCACGAATCACGAAAATGGCTGACGGCGGTATGGCTGACAGCGGAGCTCAGATCTTTTGCGTCTGAGCCCCAAATTCGGTCAGACCACTTGCATTCGATGCGCTTTATTCAGACGTACACGCCAGTATAATCGGTTTGCGGCTGCAACGCAGTATTGCCAAAGCTATCGCGTGACAAGCAGCTATGACGACCCCAACAGCAAAACGGGGTTTGGAAAAGGAGCTTACCGGCTCCCAGCCCAACCCTCTCGCCATCGTTCTTGCCCAGCCGCCTGGGCTCGCCAACCCATCGCCAGCAGACCCATCGCCAAGCGCCTCGCCTGAGCCTTAAGAAACCATGCCACGTCCGCCACAAATGGAGCCACTACTTGCCCGGCGAGAGGGCGTTCTCCCTCATCAAGTGGCAGCAGCTGTCGCAGCCGGAATGCGTCCAGGTCCTCCAGTTCCTCGCACAGGAACAGAAGCTCTTCGTGCCCCAGAAGGGGGGGGCGGCTATCGACTACCGCGACACGTCCTGGCTCTACAACTTAATCGACGAACCAAGCCAACGCCTGTTTATCTTGACCAGCCACTACCAGCTCAGCCTCGGCGACATCTGCCGAGCGCTCCGCACCCCAGCCCCCGCACAGCCGGCAGCCCCACTCATCGGCTCCCTCCCTCTGCAAGGATGACATCCGCGCAGTGCTGGAGGAGCACGTGACCTGGCCGCTGGCCGAGAAGCTGACATCGCTGAACACGACGCTCAACACGGTGGAGGCCCGGGTCTCCAATGTGGAAACCAAGGTCGTCCACAAGCTCCAGCCCCAGTTCACGACGCTGCACACCGCGGCGCAAGCTTCGGAAACGCATGCTGCACTTGTCTCTCGCCTTAACCAGGTGGAGGGCAAGTGCGGCGTGCTCATGAAGAAGCTTGAGGCCATCACCGCCCACACCGAGGCCCTGGCCACACAGGTCCCCAAGATAGCGGAGCAGACGGCCACCATTGCATCCCAGCCACCCCGGCAGGATGCTGGTGACCTCCCGCCGCTCTCCTACGCGGACCTGCTGCGGTCAGCGACCGCCTCCACCACCGACGCCATCGCCACGAAGCTCCAGGAGCTGGAGGACCACCGCCAGGCCCAGCAACGGGAGGTCACCGACCGCGCTCGCCGCGAGTGCCGAGTGGTGCTACGTCGCTTCCCCCAGCAGCCAGGTGAGACGTCAACCTCCCTTGCTGACGAGCTCAAGAACCAGCTTCTTACCCTCATGGGCCTGATACGGGTGAGGTAGAACTGCGTGGGTGCCACCGCCTTCCCCACTCACGGGACAAGGCGGCTCCCCCACCAGTCCTGCTCACCTTCCCCTCCCCTGAGGATAAGCAGCGGTTCCTCTCTCGTCGCAAGAGGTTGCACGACCTCACCTGGACGCTGGATGACGACCTGACCCCCGCTCAGCAACAGCAGCGACGCGACCTGTGGCCGGAATACCTCCGCCATAAGCAGAACCCCCAGAAGCCCAAGGTGTACTGGAGGGGCGGGGACCTGATGATCAACCACAAGATGTGGACGCCCCCAGGGGGCTAGAATAGCAATAGCCCTAGCTTGTAACCATTGGAGTCACTGCCGCTAAGGCAGCCATGCTTAGACTGTTTGCCTAGCTGTGCCAACATACCTAGTCACGTGCCGCAAACGCACGGTACACAACCAGCCATAGCCTTAGCCTAGTTAGTACCGCCATGCTACGCCCTGGCTATGTTCAGATCAGGTAGATACATCAGATAGACTAGCTGGCACCAAGCCCGCCCAGCCTGGGCGATATGTCCTCCCCCGGCCGCGCGCGGCAGGGTCGCCACCCGTGGACTTTTCGTGATAGACTCGGCATGGACATGTGCTACACTAGACGTGACGGGCTCACCCCCGGGCAGCCTCCTGGTTTGTCTGTAATATGGAGGCAGATGGTGCGCAAGGAAAGATGGCAAGTAGTGATGAAGGAGACCACCCCCAAGCCTGTGGGGGCTCCGCGTGTGACCAAGTATGGCATTCATAGCGATTCGGGCCGCGGTGCCCACACCCCTGTAACTAGGACCTAGATAGCTTATACCATCCATTCCATCCCATGTTCCCCTCCCACTGAGGACTTATGCTCACGTGACGCAGTCGCGTGTCTATTAATTAATTAATTAATTAATGTTCAGATTACTTGCCCACGCTACTTGTTATGCCATGCTTACATGGGTCTTATTGCACCCACAGTTTGCCGGATCGTTATCCTGTCCTTTAGCTAGCGCGCCCGAATGCAGCTGTGGCATGCCTTTGGCTTGAAGGAGACTGGGGGTCTCTGCCCTTTCTCCTGTAGTGTACGCACAGGGATTAAAAGCACTTCGGTGCTCCGTGACTCCCCAACGGGAGCACGTGTTTAATTAATTAATTAACTGTCAAGGCACATGCAGGAACGGAACGCAGGCATGGAAACCCATGCACCCTGCCTGCCTGCAACTGCGTGTATTTCGAATGCATGAACAGCATACCAAGCATGGTGACAGAACTCCTAGCCGTGATACAGCAATCAAATCATGTCATGCTGCCCTGAGCCGAGGCACCATCCCGCAGTCAGGGGAAGGCTCGCCTGGGCCGATGCAGGGAGGAAACCAAGGCACCACATTGTCTGCAGCCACAGGATGTATCAGCAGGCCGATGCTGGTTGGTACGCCTGGCATCTTTTGGCGCTATTTATTGAAAGAACCTCATGACTTTGGCCAATACATGGCAAGATGGATCTTTTTTGTATAGCTATGCTGATCTTCCCCCCCATGACAGGCTCCCCCTTCGCTGGGCATAGCTTGAAGATCATGGGGATGCAAGTGCCCTGGTGCACCTAGAGCAAGGGTCCTTTACATTCCCACCCTTGCAGGAAGCAGCTTAGAATGTATGATAGGCCATATGCCCCTTCTCTGGGCTATGTGCTACATATACTCCCAACGGAGTTATGTTCCTAATTAATTAATTAATTAATGGATCTTTATCTCAGTCATATATCTTAAAGTTGTACTGGCTGTTGCTCAACACCTGGTAGATGTACCGCGTCAGATCGAAGGAATGCGAGCCCTCGCGTGGCCGCGCCTTGTCGAAGTAGTGGTACTGGAAGCTCAGCAGGTCCCGCTTGTCGCGATCCCGATAGGGCATGAAGCCCACTAAACTAATCTGGTCGCATATCTGTGGCACACCCCATCGCGCACGCAATGAGTCACCGCAGGCACCACGGCATGGGCAAGAACACAGCGTTATCATCAAGGTATTAAGATGCCAGTTGTAGCTCAACCATGTGAGGGCACTGGCTGCCTACAGCAGCACTAACTGATGGCAAGTACACAGGTTGCCCACCCTGCCTGAGTAGCGTACATGTCACTAGGATGGCCCCACTTGCAGGTCCCAGAACCGCCCTGTCCTGGTACCGTGCGCTGCCCTCCTTGACTTTGACCACCAGCATCCACCCTAGCTTGAGTTCCCCCCGGCCTTCCCCCACCCCAGACCCCTCCCCCCAGTTGTTACCAACTAGAAAGGCTCGCACCTGCGATAAGCCGTGGACCAAGCGAACGACACACAGACTCAAACGCCCCACGAGACATAGGGCAAGCGTAGCAATTAGTACCTACCCAGCGGACCACACCAGGAGCAGGAGCATGGCTGAGAGATTTCCCTTCAACGGGTGCTATAAGAATGAGCCTAAGTTACTATAATACAGTACACACACATTCGTCTTTTAGCTTTGAGACACTCACAGGATGTACATCACCCACCGCCCGCATCGCAGTTTTCATTCTTGAAAATTTCCGGCAGGTTTTGCACCTAGATATGTGAAAACAAACAAAGAAAAACTAAATAATGAATCCCGGGTCCCCTGGACGAGTTCCTTGCTGCTACCAAGCAAACAAGAAACATATAAATACATACAAGTTTAACCCCCAAAACAGTTTACTGTTGGCAGGGAACAACAACAGCAGACGCCATAAAACGCAAAGATATTTAATCCCAGCCTGCACTGCCGGCTGGAACACACAAAGAAACAAAGAAAGGAAAGTTGGCAAATACATCAAACCCTTGGGCGCGCTGCATGGCGACAAACCCAATCCAGGCTAATGGCCAGATACAAACTGGCCGAAAATTGAACCCTATATCAAGTTTCCAAATGTTGGCGGTGTACTATGTAATGTGATAGCTATATATGGTAACATTCACGAACATCCCAACAATGTATCCTCAAACCACATGGATGCGCGGCATGCACCTGCAGGCACAGCAGCACCGCGTAAAACCCGGACATTGGCTTCTCGCCGCCATAACTGCCGAGGCGCAGCGCGTGGAACCGCTCGCGCAGGCGCATGTAGCGGTCGTACGCCCACGCGACAAACTGGGGTGAGAGCACCACGACGGTGCGCTCGGGGTAGCTCAGCCGCAGCTTCACGTACGACTTCTTCCACCACCTGTGCACGCACGCAGGGAGGGAGGGCGATGCCATCGGCAACACGAAACCCATGACACAACGGTGAGCCTACGATACACCCAGCACCCTGGAGTAGGCCCCTGGAGTAGGCAACAGAACACACAAGCAACCACATCGTCCGCTACAGCTTGACCGATCTAGTCCAGGGAGTGCGCTAGGAGCCATAGTTTAGACAGCAAATGCGGGCACAGGCAGTGGGCGCGGGATTCATGAGTGCCCGAAGGTGAGCATGGGAGCCCACCAGCGGCAGCTCTAAGTTGCGACCTGGTCCGTCGCATGGACAACACAACATCGCATGCGGCAAGTACTTCCGATGAGGGTTATTGCAGACAAGGTGTGGTAGTGAGGGGTCCATGACTAGTGACTTACTAACGGATTCCATGACAGGCACGAGACCACCCCACCCACGCGTGACGGATGCCATGACAGGCACGAGACCACACCACCCATGCGTGACGGATGCCATGACAGGCACCAGACCACACCACCCACGCGCGACGGATGCCATGACAGAACAAATGGCGCAAGGTCGCGCCACGGAACCAGCTGGGGTGCCAGGGACCCACTTGTCTTGGTCTCACCACGCACAGGGCCACAGTACTCCTAGTTGAGATATGAAGGGCAAGCGCATACCCTAACAGAAGTGTCTACCTAAAAAATAACGGTGAGGGCACCACCCCAGCAACCAGCAAGAAATAAGGGTGAAGGCGCAACCCTGGCGACCTGGCGCGCGCGGAACCCACTTGTCCTTGGTCTCGATCTGCACACGGTTGCGGTACTTGAAGGAGGCCGGGTCAAACAGCTCAAACAGCACCAGCGCGGTGTCAGACCGCCGCCAGTTCCAGTGGGCCAGCAGCCGCGAGTGCCTCGTGTTCTGGTTGCCCTCCAGCAGGTGCTTCACCCACGCGCTGTTGAGCATCTCCACGTGCGTGCGTGCGCCCACGTACTGCGTGAACCCAGCCACGGGCGCCTGGTTGAAACGGTACACCAGGTCGTGGCTGTCGATGAACTCCCCAAAGTGGGGCTGGCAGAGGGGGGCAGGGGAGAGGCACCGCAACCAGAAGCAGTCAGCATATGGGAAAAGAAACACAATGTGGGGTGGATACGCCGATCTCTTTGACCAAAACGGCAGGATTTCTCAAGCTTGTGCTCACAACATCTTCTGTGTCTATTCGCAGGAACAGCCACGGTGGCTGAACAAGGGGCCGATGCCTCAGGCTCCCACACAAGAGCGTCCGAGGGAGTGTACTGCAGGTTGCACGCTCCTCTCCTGCTACACTTTCCCCCCCATCCACCCACCACACATGCGGTCGCATATGGTGGGCCTCGCCTCACTCACAACCATCTCCATAGGCCCTCCCAACCATAGCACACCCTTCGTCCGCACATCCCTGCTTTATACACTCACCACACGCCGGCTCACTGCGAACGATCATACAAGAACAATAACGAGTAGGACGTAGTGGTTGCGTCAGCGGCTCACCCGCTGATGCAGCATGCCCCCGCTGTTGCCCACGATCGCACACGTGTTGTAGCGCGGCTGCAGGCCCCACCCGTCGACCTCCGGCAGCAGCTCGTACTGCTGGTCATCGACACGGTAGACGTCCCCGTCCGCGGTGCGGTTCAACGATATGCCCTTGGGCAGCCGGATGACGCGCTCGCCGCTGTTGCCCTGCCAGTCGCGCTCCACCACGCCTTTATGCATCGTCAGGGGCAGGCTGTAGCGCAGGTCGATGCCATCCAGTATCTGCGCCGCGTCTGTCAGCGTGCGATCTGAAAACAAGGATGGGGGCGCGGGGTGGGGGTGGGGTGGGTGGGGTGGGGTGGGGTGGGGTGGGGGCGGGCAGGGGGGGGGGCGGGCGGGCGGCGGCGGGCGGGCGGGCGGGCGGGCGGCGGGCGGGCGGGCGGGGGCGGGCGGCGGGCGGGCGGGCGGCGCGGGCGGGCGGGCGGGCGGGCGGGCGGGCGGGCGGGCGGCGGCGGGCGGGCGGGCGGGTGGGCGGGCGGGTGGGTGGGCGGGTGGGTGGGTGGGTGCGGTGGTGGTGGTAGTGGTAGAGGCGGTTGCCATGGTTGGGCGAGATAGAAAGAAAGGGCGGGGGACGTAGTATGCCATGCATGCTGCCTGTCCGTGAGACACCGTGGACAGAGAACGGACCGATGCATCAGGGAACCAGCGGTGGAGGCAGAAAGGGACGCCTGGGGGTACAGCGGAGGCCAGTGTGGCTGTCAGCATGCCCACAAACCAGTGCGTCCTTATGACATGGAATGTGTGCCCGTGCCCGTGCATGCAGGTGACAGGGGCATGTAAGACGAGGGTGCGTCAAGCCACCCGGATCGGTTTCACCCGGGCCGGTGCCAGCCAGCACATGTTCGCTACCAGGCCAGCGAGACATGCGCGAGGGTACCCCTCCATGACAGTGGATGGGCGATCACGCGCACCAAAATCTCAGAGACAAAGACAGGAGCACGCGACTAGCCGCAGCCGCCTCTGGAGCATGCCGTACCTGTCTCACAGTCGGCGCCAACGTACACCGGCTCGCAGTGGCAGGTCTCGTTCACGTAATGCCCGCGCCCGTCACAGACGTTCCAAAGGCACTGGCCCTCGTCACACAGCGGCCGCTCCACGCCACCGGCGCCACGTGTCTCCGCACCATCCGCCGACGACCCACCCTGGCTGGGCCTGGCCTCCCCCGTCGCCGTCTCGGTGCTGCTGTCACCAGCGGCGGTGGTGATGTTGATGTACCCGGCGAGCTCGATGGCTTTGAGCATCTTCTGCTCCAGGTGGATGACCGCCAGCTCCTCCTCGGACGCGGTCTCCGCCTCCTCATAGTAGGTGGAGCGGCACACCTTCTTGGTGGCCACGCAGCTGTCGGTCACGCCAAACACCTCCACGCGGTCGCACACCTGGCACGCAGCAAGGGGGGGAGGGGAACGGCCGAGGGAAGGGGCACAGGCAGTGGGAAAAACATGCAGGTGGAATTGCGTGGGCGACACCGCGTGGACAGCGGTATGCAGCTCTCATGCCACGTGGCAAGCAGCGACACAAAGACATGGCCCCAGCCCCATGGGGATCCCACAGGGCACATATTTCTGTCACTTGAACATCAGTTTGTGTGATCCTGAGCAGCCATGCTGAGCGCGGACATGGATGGCTTATGCTGGCACAGCAGCAGAAGAAGGCACGAAGAATGAAGGCATGGCAGCAAGACTTGTCAGCTAAACGCGGGTAACGGGGGGAGTGTGTGAAGGAGAAGGCGGAGGGAGAACGACGAAAGGAGAGGGGGCGGGAGGGGGCAGAGAGAGAGAGAGAGAGAGAGAGAGAGAGAGAGAGAGAGAGAGAGAGAGAGAGAGAGAGAGAGAGAGAGAGAGAGAGAGAGAGAGAGAGGAGACTGCGCAAGTGTGTGCTGGGACGTTTGAGTGCATGTGGCCACCAAGTACTTCGATGACCAGCCGAAACACCAACACCGCCATACCTGGATGGCCATGCCAATTGTCGTGAATATCGAGGACTGCATGTCGTCGTCCGTCTCGGGCAGAGGGTATTCCTCCCCCAGCTCCCGCAGCACACGCGAACGGAGCTCGCGCGCCACGTGCTGCACCCAGCTGACAAAGTCCCGTGACAGGTACATCATGCTGGCAGGGGGGGGGGGGGGGAAGGGATGGCCAAAGGGGTGTGAGGCAGCAGGGAGGGCGGGCCGTGATGGCACAGGGGCGCATGAGACCGAGGGCCCAGGGTCAGGCAGATGGGCCACATGGCGTCTCAACTGGCTCGACACGGCCCTTCACCGTCGACAAGTGCCATCGTGTCAAATCGCTGAACGCTCCCACAACGCCAACGAGAAAAGAACGTACTTTCAGCGGCTCCCAGTGCACCACGCTTAAGGGAAAAAACACACAAGTTTCTGATTAACTCTAGCATGGTCACCGCGAATGAGACACGAAGCAGGTCCATGCGCTTGGAATGCTGCGTGTTTTCCATGGGCAACACGGCATGCGAAGTCCTGCACGCAATTTTGCAGGGTAAGTTTGACCAGCGCGGGACAACGATGGGCACGGGAAGCTCTGCCCGAATTCCATCACCCAGGGACACCCCTGGTCACACCTTCAAACACTCAGGTGTTTGCAGTGTGGTACGTGCACGTGCTGTCACCACCGTTGCTGCCACTATCCCCAACCCCCCCCTCACACACTGCATGAAGCATGTTCCTTACAATCAGCATCCAGCGCAAACATGCCCTGCATTCTTCTTGCTAAACTTGGTGGATAATAGCCTAATCCCTTCACAAGAGTTTAGACGCTGATCACCCGAAACCTTGAGGGCTGAGCCGCTTCCCATTCCAACCATTACCCCGGCGGTGCCCACCTGGCCTCTGGGTACAGCCATCGCAGCTGCACGAACAGCTCCTGGGAGAAGCCCGACCAGAGCACGAGCGAGGCCACGTCCAGCCACCAGCGCGCGACATGGGGCCCACCCCCTCCAGTGCCCATGCCCAGCAGCACGCCTGCCCACGTGTGGTCCAGCACCTGCCAGGGGGGGGAGGGTTGGAGAGGGCCAGTGATCAGCGTGTCGAGCATACAGCAACGACGTAGCACGCAGAAAGCCCAGTAAACTCACAGCATACTCAGAGGCTCCATGGCAACCGCACCCACACTGGCTGCGGCGCGCTCCATGACAAGTTCTCAGGGAAATGTGGAGATGTATCCTGCCAGGGATAATTTGTCCCAAGGGGATCCTCATCTGAACAGCTGGTGATCCCATACGTGTCCCATCTCCAAGCCCCTGCTTGCATCTCCACTGCGGGCGCCAGCAGCGTGCACATCCCCCCCCTTCCTCTCGCATACCTGGAACGTGGTGCGCCGGCCGATGTCCTGCGCAAAGCGCGATGCGCTGGGGGCGTTGTCCCACCGGAAGACCACCTGGTGGGTTTGCCAGGGAGCAACCCGTGCCCATGCACAACGAAAGAGCTATGTCTTCAACAGCAAAAAATTACAAGACCATCCACCACTCGATGTGACTAGACAAGACACACTCGATGTGACTAGACAAGACACACTCGATGTGACTAGACAAGACACACTCGATGTGACTAGACAAGACACACTCAATGTGACTGGACAAGACACACTCGATGTGACTAGACAATTCACACCCGATGTGACTAGACAATGCACACTCGATGTGACTAGACAAGACACACTCGATGTAACTAGACCATGCACACTCGATGTGACTAGACAAGACACACTCAATGTGACTAGACAAGACACACTCGATGTGACTAGACAAGACACACTCGATGTGACTAGACCATGCACACTCGATGTGACTAGACAATGCACACTCGATGTGATTAGACAAGACACACTCGATGTGACTAGACAAGACACACTCGATGTGACTAGACAAGACACACTCGATGTGACTAGACAAGACACACTCGATGTGACTAGACAGAACACACTCAATGTGACTAGAAAGTACACAATCGATGTGACTAGAAAGTACACACGCCTTGATGTGCACACTACACACCAAATGCCTATACAGCTCACACTTGACAACGGCAGACGTGTATCCCACGCCCTGCCACGCCGGCACCCCCACCCCCCGCAACACGCCTGAACCCCCCCGCAGCCTACCTCGTGCGCGTCGATCTTGGCGCCGAGCCGGCTGCCCACCAGGGACCCCCCGTGGCCCACCACGGCGCAGGAGCGGTAGCGCACCTTGACGTCAGCTGCCGCCATGTGTTATGCAGGGGCACACACAGGGATACAGCCAGTCAGGGGACCGGTGATGGCCACGACGCTGGAAAGCCGATAAGCAAGAGTGAAAGGGGCCAGCACAACAATAACTCGTGGGGTCGAGGGGAACACGAGGCAGGACACACACCTTGCGCAAGCCACGCCAAGCACACCGTCTGGCAGCGACACAGCAAGCATGTGCTCCAAGCCTAGCCCATCCACCGACGCATCTACCGACAAAACAGAACAGCCACGCGGCCGATGTACCCTAGCGGAGTCAGCGCAAGCAGCGCACCCACCTTTGGGCAGCGAGGTGACGAGGGACGGCGTGATCACAAACGACTCATCCATGCGTGTGCGCGGGTTGAGGAACCGGACCTCGTGGGTCCCTGCCAGCTGTTGCTGGTTCATGAGCAGCGGCATGCCACGCGGCTTGAGGTTGATGCCGCGGCACAGCGCCGACAGCAGGTCCTCTGCACGCACACCACGGTGGGCACGGCGATGGACAAGCAGGGTGGGCAAGCAGGGTGGGCAAGCAGGGTGGGCAAGCAGGGTGGGCAAGCAGGGTGGGCAAGCAGGGTGGGCAAGCAGGGCGGGCGAGCAGGGTGGGCGAGCAGGGTGGGCGAGCAGGGGTGGGCGAGCAGTAGGCGGGGCAAGGGGCCACCACGATCACACTCATGTAACAGCCTATTCGCGACACTCCCGCAGATATCGCCCGAGAGGGGGGGGGTTCAAGCAACCCCTCCCCCCATCCCCAGCCACGGGAACCCCCCAGGGTTACGGGGTCAGACCCCCCCCCCCCCGCCTCATTCGTTGCCACCCCCGGGGGGTCAGGGGGGGGGAGGGAGGGGGGAGGGGTCGGACCCGCACCCACTCCACTCATAAATCGTCAGGGGTGGGGGGTTCGGACCCCACTCCCCCCCCCCCCGGGCAATGGGACCCCCCCGGGTTTTGGGCGATATCTCCGGGACGGTAGCGAAAAGTCTGGCAAGATGAGGGTGCAACTACGGCGGCTTCAAAAAGGAAGACAAAACAGGGAGAGCCAGTGCTTCTGCTAACGTGACGGTTTAGTCAAAGGTTGACGCAAAAACCGAAAATTCTAAAAAGAAGTCAACACTTTAGGGTAAAAAGTCAACACGTTGACGCCATTTTTTTGGACAAAAAGTCAACATTTTGACGCGCATGAACTGGTCAAAAGTCAACTTGTTGACGAGCATCATCGAGGGGGGCAGGGCCAACCCTTACTCTGGGTAAGGGCGGCACGGCGTCGTTAATCATGTGACTATAGTAGTAACAGGCAATAGATCCTGCTTGTACAGAGCTACCTGATTTGGATGCTTACAGCACAAAACGACATGAAATATGGGTGGCCCTATCGATGTAAGGACGCAACGCTGCATGGAGGAAAAGTCAAATTGTTGACGCAACGCCGGGGCATAAGTCAACATTTTGACGGAAGAACCGGGCTGAAAAGTCAACATTTTGACGTTTGCCAAAAACCTTTAACAGAAGCACTGGGGAGAGCTGGTGTTGACGATGACGTGGCCAAAGGGTAACATGAAGGTGGGTAGCAAGATGCAGGTGCCGCTGTGCGCCCGCACGCTGTTGGCGGGCAGATCACGGGGAACGAAGCATGCCTGCTACAAACAGGCGCAGCCTGTTTATAGTCTGCAGCACCGGATGCATTACAAAGGGGTAGCAGCCGTGCTCAAACTGGCATGAGGAATGCCGGCTACATAACAGCTGCGCCACCTGGCCCCGCTGCTCTGAGGTCGGCCGGCACGCTCTTTGATCCCCATGCCCCATGGCCGATTTTTCAGGCCCCCACCCTTGCCCCTGGCCAGCTTACAGAAAGAATTGGTGTGAACGTGCTTGGCAATGCCCGCTTGCAGAAGCATCCAAAACCGCATGCTGCACGCACGCATGATAGCACTTACAGCTGCCGTGCGGCGGACTACGTCCTCCCCTCCCGTGCCTTGGCTGACAGCAAACGAAAATGCAAACTCCCCACGAAATGGAAACAAGCCATCAGCCATATGCCCACCATCCACCACCACACTAACCACCCCAACCACGCCCGCTGGAACCATACGGAATTACGGATGGACCGCAACATTATCGTACGCCAACCCCCTATAAACCAACGCCGGGCTCACCATCGTATGAAAACAGCGTCGGCCGCACAATCACAGGCTCGCTGGGCACACTGCCGCCGCTGTCACCGCCACCGCTGCCCGTGCCCTTTCCCCCGCCCCCTTGCCCCTGCTCGCCCTCGCCCGCCGCGTCGTCGTCGTCGTCGTCGCAGTCGCAGAAGCGTGCAGTCACTGGCAGGTTGGCGCCGCGCCCAGGTGGCAGCATGCAGTGCAGCGCGTAGGGGGTCATACGCCGCGTGGCCTGGCAGTCCACGCCCCCCACTGCCACAGTGAGGCGCGCACCCTTGGGCCCAAAGTTGAACCCCCGCACGATGAGCACAATACCCCCCGCGCGCGGGCCGTGGGAGGGGGTCACCGAGCGCACCACGGGCGTGCGCGACTGGGGGTCATCCTCTGCACGCATCCAAGGAGGAAGGGAGCGCGGCACAAGGCGCGTCAGACACGCGTGCCCTGCCGCACATGCACTGGTGGCAACACGCGTGCCCTGCCGCACATGCGCTGGTGGCAACATGCGTGCCCTGCCGCACATGCACTAACGGCACGTGTGCTGGTAACAGGAAGTGCAGACGCTGTGCAAAGAAGAAAACTGCCCATGTGAGGGTGGGTGATGGCACGTTGCATTTGCTCCTTATCAAACCAGAAATGACCGCAAACGCATGTCCATATGTGCATACATCGGACGTGAGTATTTACAGCTACAGTTTGCATACAGCGCCCATGTGCATGCCCGCCTAGAACATGGGGCGGTCCAAAACTTCAGCGGTGAGAGGGATGAGTGACGAGCGCTCGCACAAACCGTGTGCGCTCCCATGGCCATGATCCTGTGGGAGTGAGGCGCACTAGCACAAACAACCGGCTACGGCAGGAGGGGTTGAACAAGATGGGCATGGACACATGTCTACAAGCACAAACGCGGCCGCAGTCCTCCTTGCTAGGCGGGCAACGAATGCATGCGTGGTCGGACACGTGGGTGGGATCTCGCATGTGCAGTACGTGCAAGCATGCCCACAAAGCCACGCCATGTGCACGGGTAGCCATGTGCTGGGCCCCTACTGCCCTGGGAGGCTCCAGGGTTAATAGCTCTCACGGACTCTAATGCCTGCCTTTGTGCACTCCGTCATGGGGCTGATGGCACGAGACTCCCGGGGACCCATGACCACCTGGACAAGCTCACGCGCGAGGCTGCCAACGGTTGGTTGGACCTGCTGGCTATGCCAGCTTTGCTCATTTCGTAGCCATGGATGCATTGATCCCAGAAAGCGAGCCTACCTCGAACAAGACATAGGACCCTGATGCACCCGTGGGTGCATGCATGAGTCTACAGCAGTGATACAGGTGGCAGCCATGCTGGTCTCTACCACACAATCTTTTGGACATCGCCATAAATCCACAGGCATGCCAACACAGCCACTCATACACGTACACCCATACATGGCCATATACCCATACACAGCCATCTACCCCTACATGGCCATACCTAGGCACACATGCAGAACACGGCTTGATGTGAGCACGCTAACGTAGCTGCCGGTAGATATGATGGCCCCGCATTACAGTGCCTGCAGCGTCACGCAGTACGTACCGAGAGCCAGCGCGTCATCCTGCTGGTCTTGCGCGAATGATGACAGCACATTGCCCAGCAGGTGGCTCAGACGGCCGCTGCCGCCAGCCGTAGCACCTCCCTGTGCCTCCCAGCCTCCCTGGTCAAGGCTGTGCTCATCAGCACCCGTCCACGAGAAGGCAGACCTGTTGTACAGTCCACGGTCGCCAGCCGTGAGGGTGTTCTGGTAGTGCCGTAAACGGCTGAAGCCGCCGCCCCACCCTGCAGCACCGAAATGTGAATATTTATAACGCACAGCCATGTAGCTAACCCCCCCCGAATCAGCACTACCCATATCTGTTTCTGACTAAGCAGTTGGCCAGCATATGCAAGGAAAGCTTACATGTTCACATCAACGCGACCTGCATATTGAAAAGGCCATATACGAAACCCGAGCCTTTGAAAAGCCAGTATCCCGCTAACCAACATCTTGTGATTGTTCAGAAAATCAAGCCATGGCCGGTGCAAATGAACTCCTAAGCCACTTACGTTCACGGATGTCGATCTCTGGAGAGCTGGTGAAGACGGATAGCGTGGTGTAGCAGATGATAAGCAGACCAACGACCTTTAAGGCTCGTACGGCACGTAAATTCATGTTAGCACAGAGCGCCTGACAATATATGTGAATGCGCTCGCATCACTGCGTACGGCAGCGCGTTGCATCCTGAGAACCCGCCGGGCGAGCCAGCTGCCACATGCGCAGAATGCCTTTCAAATACGATGACCTTGCTGGCTGTAGGTAATCCTTAACTAACCATACTGTCGAAAACTGACGGGAAGGTAGGAATGACAAAATCCATAGAAATTAAGGGAACAAAATAGTGCCGCTAAACAATCCGTTTGAATCCGTTTACTCGAAGTGACCATCACAATTCAGCGTCATGCATGCCTGGCGGACACTGCAGGACATGGGCATTTGCGTGAACTCCTGCGGTGCCTATGTAGGCAGCAACCGCCCGTGCGATAACATTTAGGTTACCAGCCTGACTTTCGACCTAATTATAAGAACTGCAGAATAGTTTCTTCAGTAGAAAATGTTAGGATTGACCATCGTCACACATGGCCAGCAACTGGAAACCGCCTAGCATTTTGTCACAACTTTGGTATTTCTCCTCAAACAATAAATCATAGCCGACATGTTGCCGTCGAGTTCTGCAGAGATATTACCACCATATATTGACCAGCTGTGGAAAAAACAGTGGCAGCACCATAGCACGGTGGTGAGTGGTGACATCCCAGCGCCAGAAGCTTATGCTGGCGCGCCGGGTATGTACGGGTATGTATTTGTTGTTACGGGGGTGCCTAACGGGTGTGGCAAACAAGGTGAGAGAGGGGAGCAAACCTCCGGAACGGCGGAACCCCCCCGATTAGCTACAACAACAACAACAACAACAATAACAATAACAACAACGAAATTTTGTTCCACCGCGCCACAGGCACTTCGCCGCCCCCGCCCACCTCCGGTGGCTTGCGCCACCTTTACCCCAGTCAACCCGTCGCCCCTCGGGTTGGGGACAACGCCTCCACCATCCGACGGCCCCAATCCCTCGCGTCGCGTCTATGCGGTTGGGGCCGAAGGCCGTTTGTTTTCCGTAGTTTGCTTGTTTTGTATTGGTTGCTTGGTGATTTAGTATTTGTACGGACGACCCGAGCCGCTAACTTAGCGGGTTTATCGCGTCCGTTGGATCCATCATCGGACGCTCCAGATTGTCGGCGGCTAACGTTTTAACTTTTTTCATTTTGCCTTCGTATATCAGGCGGAGCCAATTTTCGGAAGAACCGTTAGGTTCGCCAGAATTGGCGAAGCTTATAAGGCCGTACACGTGAGAAAACATAGGAATAGGGGATGAAAATCCGTCAATCCATCCATCCATCCATACATACATACATCCACCGAATTTGTCCCTAATTTGCAAGCAGAAGGGTGAGGTTCTTCCGAAAATTTTTTTTTTTTCGGGGAAATGGGTATATTTTATTAGCCAATTATGGACCAAAGAGGTGAGAGGGGAAATGAGTATCAGCGAATCCTAATGAAGGTGGGCACACACACGTGTGGCGGTGACAGGTGAAAGGCTAATAGGGCGCGTTATTAGACCAGGGAAGCCATTGGACCTGAGTGATGTCGCCATGAGGCATACTGGTGAATACCTGATTACGGCCCAGTAGATCATGAAAAAGCTGGAGCGGGCTGGGCTTGTCGTTATTGGGCCCTGGGTCCCACACCCTGTGTTGTTCCTGAGCTAACAGCCAGTAGCGGCGCATAGCCGCATTCCATAGGTATATAAAGCGCCGTTGTCTCTTTGATATAAAGCGCCGGACTACGCCGCCGCGGGTATACTCCTCGCGGACCTTAAAGACTGTCTCGTTGCGTATGGTCCAGATCGCGTATAGCATAGTAGTGCGTAGCCATATCCATTCTGCTTGGGAAACTGAAAGCTCGGACCCTGGTGTGCCAGCAATACCGAAAATGATGGTACGCACGCTGATTGGGAGAGTGGGTGGCGATGCCGTCCATGCGGCCCAGATGTTAATGAGCCACGTCCAAACCCCAGGGAGATTACAGTAAAGAAACCTGTGCTCAATGGTTTCACTAGGGTGCGTGCACAGGCATGATGCATCATGACCAAAACGCTCGTGGAGCATGGCGCAGACCCCTATCGCCCTATGCATCAAAAGGTGTTGTACATCAGTGGCCCTGCGGTCCACGAGAGGGTGGTCTACCGCCAGGGTAATCATCTTAACCCAAGTGTAGCCCGGCCAATGTATTCCCCAGCGGGCTCGGCCCGGGTGGGGCTGATGGTACATATGCAACAAGATATCATAACCCCAATCTGCGGTGTACTCAAAGATACATTTGCTGGTTCTGATGTCCCCCTTGGTTAAGACCCATCCAAATTCAACCGGGTCCAGATGTAGTAGATCGAGCCGTGTGTTGCCCACGTGTAGCCATGTAATGCTCTCAACCGGGGATAATGGGTCCGGCTGGATCATGCAAGATCTTGGCACAGACCATGGGACTACGCGTATGCGGTGACACTGGGAAGCTGGCGTGTACGCATATAAGGTGGATAGTTGATACAGACACCCATTGTGGCCAGAAATAGCGTCCAGCAGTTGTAGTTGGAGCCCCTCAGGTGGCAGAACCGTCACGACTAAACCCTTGCACGCAGGCGTGACTCCGTCGGCGTAGAAGCTAACCCAGTCGCCGGTTATAATTGGCTTGCGTGGGGCAGTCATCAATGCATGCCACGCCGCTGGTATCGCACTTATAAGAGTTTGCCACGCTTGCAGGGAGGGCATGTGGGAGACCCAAGTGCTGACCTCGTCGTAGCTGAGCCGTCGGTACGCAGCGCCGTGCCCCAGGTAGAGGTCCAGCACCCTGACAATCGGCGGTGACGCGCGCAGAAAGCCATCATACGGGTTGTGTCCGTGGAGAGTGCCCAGGGGCTTGTTAGTAGCGTCTGTGATTAAGTCATTAAAAAAGAGTGGCTGCCGTGCCACCTCCTCTCTAGTAGTAGGAAAGACTAGGCGACCCGGCTTGAGCTTATTGTAACCTGTCCATATGCGCTGCCAATACCATGGGAGTCCTTTGTACGAAATAAGGGTGCTGCCCAGTATGCCCGCCCCCAGTTGCCACGAGGTGCCACTAGCATGGGTGAAAAGAGAGGCTAGCGTTTCACGTGCAAGCATGCAGCCAGGGTGTGTGTTAACGCCCATAAAAACGGATATCACTTGTTTAGCATACAGCGACCACAGACGCCATTGTATGTTGTGGAGCCCGAGGCCCCCGTGCACCCATGACATGAAGGACATCTCTCTGTTGATCCATCCGTGGACCGTGTGGGAGATTAAGCCTTTCTGTTTCCAGACAAAATTGCTGCCAAGGCGTTGGATGAGCTGTGTGGTGGCATCATTGGGTGGGTGTGCTTGGCAATAATACAAGACCTTAGAGAACAACAGTTGGTTGACGATCAGGGTTCGCCCTCGTAGGCTCATGCGGTGGACGGCCCCCCAGCGCCCTGCGGTAAGGAGAACGCCTGCAAGCTTGCCCACGTGGTTGGTTTCATCATACATGAAAGAACGTTGTTCAGCCAAGCGTCCCTCGGGTGTGCAGCCGATGGGACAATTGTGCAAAAGGTGGTGATCCCCCGGCTTGACCCAGGTCACAGCCAGGTTGGGGAGGGCGTAGCGTAGGGTGTTGGTTTTGCCGATATGCAGTCCCGTGGACTTGAGCACATTGCATCGTTGTTGTGTGGCAACAGAATAGGTAGTGATATTATCCATGACAGCATGCACTTCAGGCAGAGAGATACAAACATTTGTTGTGTCATCCACATAAGCCGTTTGGAATATACCTTTACCGTTACCTGTCGGGAAGCCCCGAATGCGAGGATCGTTCTGGTGTAGCCAGTAGAGTCCTGCGTGGGCCAAGAGAAATAGAATAGGGGACATGCAATCTCCTTGTGGTAGCGATCGTGAGCTAGCGCCTGTAACGACTAAAAATGTTGTGTTTGCAACAGCCTCAGTATCAACATTAGCGTGAAAAGATCTTTATACCTGGGTTGGAGTCGCGACAGATAACTTCACGTCCAGAGAAGCAATGAAGATGGATCTTCAACAGTTAAGGGAATGAGTCCCCACCCTTGTTAGACACAACAGACAAGTTATATCCAAGTCAACTATCTGTTGAAGTTATAGTTGACTTTTGGCAAGGGTTGTTTGATTGATGAAACAAGGAAACCCTTGAATTACACCATAGCTTTAGCTCTCACGTACGCACACATGCACGGCCGCCCCAAACAGGATAAAAGTCATCGTGCACGCAGCATCCATCCAACCCTAACCCGGAAGGACCAATCAAAAGTGAGGATCACTCAAGATAAGATCTTAGCCTCCGAATCCTCCACACAACACAAAGCCAGCACATACGAAATCTCAAGGACCTGGAACCAAATCCACCAGGTACAACGGTACTGCAGAGAATCTTTGACTGACTAAACAACACCATGCAAAGTACCCTACGTGGATCAGGCCACGACCAATGAGGGTAGAACAATAGATTCGACAGATCTCAACAGGCCCAATATCTATCAGACGTCGAAGCCTCCTAACTTCTCAAATAATTGTCCTAAAGAACTCATAATAAGATTCAACAGTAGGAAAACTTTGGATGTAACATTTGGTTGTTACATATCTCCCCCTCAAGACAGGAACTCCCAGTTCCTAGAAGCCAAGAAGAATAAAACGACAACCTCCACAAAACAACACAACATTAAACAGGAAGTCCACCACCTCTTGGGACAAGCAAGTGGGTTTTTACATCCCCAAAGGGCCTCCTATCTCAGTACCATCTGATCATGTCAACCCTGAATAAGACAAATTCACCCACAGATGAAATGTCATCAAGTGACTAACACACAGGCAACCATGCCTGATAATACAACTGCAAAGCTACCATGAACTCAGAACTGTCGTTGCTGGAAATCTGGACTGGACATCAGAACTGGTCGCCTCCATTCTGGATCCCCACCTCACTCCACAGCCCATCTCCAACCATCCTGGAACCCTTCACAGAGTGAACCAATCCCCCTTCTTCATATCCTTCCCCTCGTTCCAAACACTGGGAAATGCTCCACCATGGACACCAGATCTGGCCAGTTCCTGCTGACCTGAATATCCAAGCAGGTCTCAGCAGCCTTGCCCAACTCAGCTGAAAACCTACTGCACTGGGCAGGGTAGGACAGAGTGACCACAGCCTGTCGGAGGGGATCGAAGACCCAGCCACTGGCAGTCTTATGGCGACATAGCCAGCTGCTATAGGCCCACCACAGCTGTAGAAAGGCCTTGATAGGCCCCCACCTGGCGCCCAAGATGGGTACCAGCACCCTCAAAGGTGTGAGCCTGGCCCTCAGCTCGTTAGGGAACTTTGGTAACTGCAGCCCCACAAAGACTGTGCTGTCCTTGCGTGGAAAACAAGACATCACAGAGCAGTTGGACGACGGGTAAGGTCAAACTCTCCCTGCTTGACAGCCTGCTCAAGTAGCTCAGTGTAGGTCTGGGAATATCCAACTGGCTTGAGCCCTGCAAAGGCGAGTCTCAGGTCACTGGGCAGAGCCTCCATCAAGTCCTGGCCCTCCACCGGCCTCATGTCAAACGAAGGCCACGGGTACACTGCAAAGACGGTGTGCATAATGTAAGCCACCATAGGTGACCCAATCTCACAGAGACTGGGGGGCAGACAGTCAAGGGCCAACTCTACCATACCCTCAGGTACTAGTTCACCCTCCTCCACCACTGTCTGATCCAATGCCTGCATGGCTGTGTACAAGGATTTACACCACTCGCACTGTCCAGGAGCACAATTACGGTGGTCCAAGAACTGCTCCACCTGTTTTGTTGGAACAGCTGACCTGGGCAAGTGTACCACCACCTTAGGGGGTGGAGGAGCCTCCGTAGGAGAGGGGACTGAGACCACCGGGGTGGGGATAGCCTCCTGAGCTACTGGAGCCTCAGAAACTGCAGGCACAGCAGAACCCACAGTTGGAATGTGCCCAGCCCTCAAGTGTTCTGCCATCTGAGTAACCAGACCCTCCACATTAATCAACCTGGTTATCAAGGCCCCGTGACGCTGCTCGTGCCGTTGCTGATCATGTACCATACGCTGGAACAGATTGAGAAAATGGGCTTCCACAAACCCAGCGTCTTCCTGGATCGAAGGGCCCGGGGCTCTGGGGCCAGCGTAGTCGTGCTGAAAGACATACGTAGCCCTCACGTCCTCTTGGGTTCGTGCAGGTGGCCTGGGTGTCCCCTCCGGATGGGAGTCGGCCATGGCTGGCAACCACAGACACAAAACACCAAAAAGAGGTGTTAGCAGTGCTCACTGGGAGCTATGAAGGGGAGCACACCGCTCAGAGCCCATGACATACCACTCAGGCAAGGTGATACCATGACGCTGACAATACTCTAGTACAGCAGAGTGACTGTTGGTGAGATCAGACAACCACAGCCACGTAGCAGTCACCTCTAGCTCTCCCTTCCAGTGTACCTTAAACTGCAACTGTTTGGTACGACCTTTCCCCTTCACCCTGTGAGCCAACAACCGCTCCACTTCATAGATCTTCTCCCCCTCAGAATCCAATTCATAAGGCAAAGGGGCAGACAATCTGCCTGGTAAGGTGTTGCGCCTGTACAGCTTCAGCTGGGCTAGGTGAAAAATATTATTCCTGAGCTTCCAGTGAGAAGGCACTTGGACCTGGACCACTGTACCATAGTGGAAGGTTGCCAACACTGGGTAAGGACCCAACCAGAGTGGTTGCAGTTTCCTGCATTGCTCCTTCTCAGGCAGCACTCTGTTGGCTTCCAGCAACACCAAGTCCCCAGGAGCTACAAAGGAATGACTGGCCACCGTTTGCTGCCAGGCGTAGTCAGGTATTTGTCCTGTGTCCTCAACAGCTGGGTAGCCACAATGCTGTGAGCCTCCTGGAAGGAAGCCAACAACTGCTGGACTGAACCAAGACGTCGCTGGAAAGGGCCTTCAGCGTCTCTGTCAGGCAGTTCCAAGTCGAATGGTGTCAAGGGACACTGGCCATTGCAGATCACGAAGGGGGACATCTGGTGAGGAGCCAGAGGAGAGTTGTTGATTGCGAACTCTATGAAAGGTATCTTCTTGTCCCAGTCCTTGTTGTCGTGTGTACAATAGTGCTTTTGACACTCCCTGACAATTCTGTTCATCCTCTCCACCGCCCCAGTACTGGCACACCTGTATGCCACACCGAATGCCAGCTTAGTGTCTAGGATGTCAAAGAATGACTTCCAAAACCCTGACAGCCAAAGGGGGTCCTGATCAGTGATGATCACTCTAGGCATGCCGTGCAGACGGTAGATCTCCTTCATAAACAAATCTACACACTGTACAGCGTGAGATGAGTATTGCAAGGAATCAGATGGCACATCCTGGACAGCCTGTCCATGACCACAAGGATCCTGTCATTGCCACCATCTGACATGGGAAGACCACAGATAAAATCCATAGTCACACTGATCCAAGGGCGCAGGGGAATGGGCATAGCCATGGGAAAATGGGCGTGGCTTGGTTCCTGACCTTATTTCTCTGGCAGGAGTCACAGGAGTCCACATAGGCCTTAACATCCTGATAAAGGCCAGGCCACCAAAACCTCTGCTGCACCTCATGCAGTAGCTTAGCATAACCAGGATGACACGCAGTCACATCGTCATGGAAACAATGTAACACTGTGGGAATGGCCATCTCAGGCACATACACTTTTCTAGTCACCGTGTGCTCTGCATCATGAGTGTGAACATACAGAACGCCCTCCCAGTATTCTACAGGTCTATTGCCAAAGTTGCCCCTCTGGATAGCTGCAGTAGCCATGTCCTCCGTCTTGGTGAAGGCCTTGATGACGTCCAGCAGGGAAATATTTAAAGGGTTAGGCAACACCAGGTCCTTGTCAGGTCCCAGGGGCTGCATCTGCATCTCCTCTTCCTGCCCAGGGCTAGCCACCAACTGCTTGGATGAGACAGTAGTAGCTATAGGCCCTTTTGACCTTGCCATCACCTGAGAGGCCAACACCTTGGACCGGCCTACCAACACAGGGTCCATGACCCACTTCCTGGGCCTACCTCTGCTGCGCCTAGCAGGGCCTCCCTCACCTGGCTGCTCTGTGGGAGTGGGCACCACACCTTCAGGACTTCTCCTAAGACTGTCAGACAGTGACTGGACACCCTCCTGGACGCCTGTCAACTCTGGGACAGAGCCCTGGTCGATGAGCATCACGGGACCACCGTTATTCCCTACAGGTGGTGTCAACAGTTGAGAAACCTTCTGGTTGTTGGCCTGAGCTCTAGTCAAGGCTCCACACTCTACCACAGAAATCAGGGCAGCACAGATGTCCAAGTCCTCATGAAAACTTCCCATCAAATCCCTCCTCCTGGACAGGGCGTCAGGCACCACATTCTGCGTACCAGGAATGTACCTCACAGAGAAAGGTCCAAACCCCCCCAGGAACTCCATCCATCCAGCCATCCTCTTACTCATCCGGGTCTGTTCCAACACATGTACCAAGGGCCTGTGGTCAGTCATCAGGGTAATAGACTCGTTGCCCTGCCCATCTCTGGCGCTGCTGGCCACAGAAAACTGGGCCCCCTTCAGTAGGTGTTCCCACTTGTGACAGGCCACCACCAATCCCAACAGCTCTTGCTCATGAACAGGGTAGTTACGTTCTGCAGACGTCATACTCCTGGACATGTATTCCACTGGTTGAGGGCCCTTACCATGATCTTGCATTAGTACTGCACCAATAGCACCCTGTGAGGCGTCAGACCTAACCTGGTATGGCAAGTCTGGGTTGGGGCCCACCAACAAGGGAGCAGTGGTAAGCTTCTGCTTCAACACATCAAAAGCTTGCTGGCATGCTGCAGTCCATTCAAAGGGACATCCTTCTTGAGCAGGGCTAACAGGGGACCAGAGATGGCCGCCATGTCAGGGAATGAACCGTCGGTACCAGCCCACCAGGCCCAGAAAGGATCTGACATCCTGAGCTGACTTCAACACAGGCCACTCCAAAACAGCAGAGACCTTGCTGGCCTCAGGAGTCATACCTGCAGCGCTCAGCTGGTAGCCCAGAAACTTCACCTCTTGGCCCCACTCCACCTTGGACCTCTTCACCGACAGATGATACTGATGGATCACCTTAAGGACCTCCTCCACGTTCTCCAGGTGCTCCCTGAAGGTACGAGAGTGTACCAGAATGTCGTCCAGGTAGACGACCACACAAGTCCTGAAGACCACCCTGGTAGTGTCACACAAGTGGGCAATGTCCTTGAACCTGGGGTTGCGAAGGTCAGGTGAGATCTGGGGCAGGGCATTTCCAGTCAGGTGGCCAAAGATGGCATTGACAAACATCTGCATAGTGGCAGGACTGTTAGAGGCACCCATGGGCATTACTGTCCACTGGAACTGTCCCCATGGGGTAGAAAAGGCCGTCTTGGGGATGTCCTCAGTAGCCACCCTGATCTGCCAGAAAGCATGCCTGAGGTCAAACTTGGTAAAGAAGGCAGCTCCTGCAGTCCTCTCCAGCAACTCATCAATTCTGGGCAGAGGGTACCTGGACTTGACAGTCACCTTGTTCAGTCCCCTCAGGTCAATGCACAACCTCCACCCCCCATCATGCTTGGGTACAAGCAAACACCCAGAACTGAAAGGACTGTTAGCTGGGAGGATCAGACCAGCCTCCAACAGGCCAATAAGTATGGTCTTCAGCTCTGCCATCTCTGCAGGGCCCATCCTGTACATAGGCACAAAGGAGGACGAGCACCCTCTACCAACTTGATGACATGTGTGATGGGTCCCTCAGGAGGATACTGGGGCATCTTGTCCTCAAAGATGGCTCCATACCTGTCCAACAAGGCATCATGCTGCTGTTGTTGCTCAGTGGTGACAGTAGAACTGACAGCATTGACAGAATGACCACTAGCAGACTCAGGTTCATTAGGCACCAAATGCAGGAAAAAGATGTGTTCCACTGGATAGGTGGCCAAATAAGACAGAGTATGCTTGGCAGACCACACATGCTTCAGTAGGGCAGCCCGTTTCTCCTCCAAAGTCGGCTCTTGATCCACCCCTTTCGCACCTGCTTCCCCTCCCTTGCCATCATTGACAGCTGTCTGTGTGGAACAGCACTCAGTGGCTGTTCTTCTCCCCCCTGGCAACACACAGGTAGCATCCCACACTGTCCCATCCTTGAACTGGACCACCCTGTCAGGCCAAGAAATAGCAGGATTGGTGTCAGACAACCATGGGATCCCCAAAATCACATCCGCTGCCGTGAGGGGAATGACATCTGCTGTCACTTCCAAAGTCTGGGATGAACAAACTTGGAAGATGAGCTGCACATAGCCAGGTGAGCAGCTTCTCCTGCCATCAGAATACTGCACCATGACAGGTGTGGGGTGGGCCAACACAGGCAACTTCAGCTCCTGCACCAAGGATGCAGCAATATAATTACTGCCAGCACCAGAATCAATCATAAACAAGCAAGCTGGCTGAGCCAAGGGGACTGGCACGTTGAGGAGCCTAGCCTGAAACTTGAGTAAGTGACCTGGTACAGGAGGACCCACAGGGACAGCAGGGTCAGAAGCACCCACAGTGTTCACTGGCCTAACGTCAACAGCAGGCAGGTCAGACCTGGCCATGACAGAAGGATGACCTGGGGACCCAACTAGTTTTTTGACTCAGGTGGGTCTGGGGATGCTCCACTGCCCGATGGTGGAAGCTGCTCAGGTGGTGCTGGAGGCTCATCCTCGTCCCCCCATCCTCCTCATCTGCCAGCAGCTGCATGAGAGCGTTCACCATCCTACGCTTATCCTGTCTGCTGAAGGGCCTAGCGCGGGACTGGAACCTCCCAGAGGGCTGGAAGTTGGGCTGGAACCCTGGCTGTATCCGGTGATCGCCAGCAGGAACGCCAGGAGGAAGGTTGGGTGGCCTGGGAGATGGCAGGGCGCCAAAAGGTCCTCTCGTGGCAGGGGGAAACTGGTCCCGTCTAGGGCAGTCCCGTGCAAAGTGACCTGGCTGGTTGCAGATAAAACAGTTACCCTGGGTGGGATCCAATGCATTGAGTTCCCCCAGGAGGTCATCCAGCTGGTTCAGGGACTTCTTGATGGGTGGCACTGGCGTGGCCACAGGTTCCCACTTGACAGAAAAAGCAGGCACACGACAAAGGGTAAGCACATAAGACAACACCTTGTCCCATTGCCAATCCACGTAGTCGAACTGGGAGAAGTGCTTGTCCACATCCAGTCGCACGTGTGGAGCCATGCCATGCAGTAGTCTGTGAAGTGCCTCTGCGTCAGAGCATTGGGAATCTTGGCTCTAAGGTTGGTGAATTGCTCCACGAACTGTGGCAGCGTCAAACCAGCCTGCGTACAGTTAGCCAGTGCGTCCCGATCCATGCGAAGCTGATCCTGGGGTAACAGAAACCGGCGAAAGCCCAATAGGAGAGAGGGGAGGTCGGTACACGCACGTCCAGCCACAGAACGCAAAAACTCATCAAAACGGTCGCTGGCACTGTCGCTCATCCGCTGCCTAACCATTCTCTTCTGGATGTCCATCGTGAGACGTTCCTCTGCCTTGGGCCCATAGTTGGCGAAGTGGATAGCGAAGACATCCTGAAACTTGGTGGAGAAATGGTCGAAGCTGCGATGGGTAAGGTTGGTCAGCGATAGCTTGTCTACCGACTCCACCTTAGGAAAAGGAACAGTACGAGGATACAAAGACGTGAGCTCCATCACTGGGGCGTGTGGTGCATTCTGATTCTCCGACAATGTCGCAGCCACCGAGAGCCGTGGAGGCTCATGCCCCTGTGCATCTGTCCCTTCATCAACAAAAGGAGCGTCAACCGCATATACCCTCGTATACCCAGTGTTGGAGACGGTTGATCCACGAAAACAGACTCTCCATCGCCCGCCTGCCCTTGCGACTCAAGTTGCTGCACACGCGCAATAGTCCTACCCACACTCTTCTCCAGCGCTTCCGCCACACTTCTAGCTCTCGCAGCTTCCTCACGTTCATGTTGTAATCGAATTTTCTCCGCTGTCAGCTCGTCAGCCGCTAGCCGAGTGCCGTCTCGCCCCGGCACCGTGTTGTAGCCAAAACGAATAGCCGAACCGTATTCGGGTGCTGGCGAACGCGTGTCCCCACGTTGGAGAACCGTGGTACACCTCTACCAATGCCACGCAGGGAGGGCTCGCCTGGTTGCACACCGAGGGGCAAGATGGAGAACTTTGGGCCGACCGACAGCGAATATCTGCGGGAAGCAGACATTAAGGTGGTATCTCCAAATAGTTGACGTCTGGGAGTAGATGATGAAACCCTTTCATCACCGGTCGTCCGTTGAGCTGCTAAAGATGTGGTTGCATCTTCAACTCTCTTACTTGATAACGGTGGTTGTGTCTCCGGGTTACTCATCACTCCATGGGTCGCGCATGCCGGACTGGGGAACGTTAGAGACTTATGGGCTCAAGGCAGTTCTCAGAGCAAGACTGTCACATAAGGATGAGTCACACTCTTAAGAACTGTCCGAATACACAGCATAACGTACCCTCTCTGGGTCTGGCAAGAATTCCATTGTTAATCGTGAACTAATACTGTCAAGACAACCAACACCTAGGTAGAAACCTCCGATACCAATGTAACGACTAAAAATGTTGTGTTTGCAACAGCCTCAGTATCAACATTAGCGTGAAAAGATCTTTATACCTGGGTTGGAGTCGCGACAGATAACTTCACGTCCAGAGAAGCAATGAAGATGGATCTTCAACAGTTAAGGGAATGAGTCCCCACCCTTGTTAGACACAACAGACAAGTTATATCCAAGTCGACTATCTGTTGAAGTTATAGTTGACTTTTGGCAAGGGTTGTTTGATTGATGAAACAAGGAAACCCTTGAATTACACCATAGCTTTAGCTCTCACGTACGCACACATGCACGGCCGCCCCAAACAGGATAAAAGTCATCGTGCACGCAGCATCCATCCAACCCTAACCCGGAAGGACCAATCAAAAGTGAGGATCACTCAAGATAAGATCTTAGCCTCCGAATCCTCCACACAACACAAAGCCAGCACATACGAAATCTCAAGGACCTGGAACCAAATCCACCAGGTACAACGGTACTGCAGAGAATCTTTGACTGACTAAACAACACCATGCAAAGTACCCTACGTGGATCAGGCCACGACCAATGAGGGTAGAACAATAGATTCGACAGATCTCAACAGGCCCAATATCTATCAGACGTCGAAGCCTCCTAACTTCTCAAATAATTGTCCTAAAGAACTCATAATAAGATTCAACAGTAGGAAAACTTTGGATGTAACATTTGGTTGTTACAGCGCCGGTCGCTGACTTGTGTCCGTCTATTAGTAAATACCAAGCCAGGGATTTGATCATACCCATAATGACGGTCATGAGTTGTGGGCCAAATCCTAGTGCGGTTAGAATGTGTTCTAGGTATTCCCAGCCGCACATACGGTCAAAGGCTTTTTCAAAATCCCAAAACAATATGAAACCCTCTATATCGTCGCGCCAGGCTTTTTCCACAATGTCCATGATGAGGGTAATGCTGTCGTTGATGTGGAGATTGGCCCTAAAGCCCACTTGCTCCGGACCAATGAGGAAGTCTAGGACGGTGTATAAGCGTCGTTGGATTAGCGTGTTCTTCCGAAAATTGGCTCCGCCGTAGAGTTTCAACGGGCAAGTTGCAAACACGCACGTTACTTGATACGTACCATAGTACGGACAGGAACGTACAACGGGGCCGTCGCGCCGAACGGCGGATTTCAGCCCTCGAAGGTAGGGCGACACTGATTTTCGGCAGTTTGTTGGCCTGTGTTTTTGAAAGTTCAAATCAAATGTCGCGGACACGAGTGCTTGCGCAGTTTTCGGTGCTCGTCATGGTGGCCATACATGCCCTCGGCCCGCAACATTTGTGCCGGACAATAGTGACAGGGTCAGGGAATAAATACTCAACTCATACCTTTGGCTGCGTCAATTCTATCTAGAAGCTATTGACGCGGTTGGGCAAGGTTGTTTGCCCCTTTGGCCTCCGTTTTAAAGTCGGCGATACCTGTAGTGCGATGAGGTTTTGCCTGAGGTTCCACCAAGCTTTTTTTTTCTAGGCCTTTTTGGTACGATGAGCTAACTGTGCTATGAGGGATCCTAGCTGGTGTCGTTATTTTGGTATGCGTTGGTAACCCTTACCCTTTTGGTCATTAGGGCAAATTTTCATCATCATCGTGCAGATTCCCCAGGCTTCGATGCCAGTTCAAGGACAACAAGCCACGGAACCTGCCCGGGAGACGTCAACTGTTTTTCCTTTGCCTGCGCAGGTAAAGGTAGGACAGGTTAACGCAGTTCCCACTGGTTCTGGCGGTGTCGCTCGCTCGGAACTTCCGCCAGGGAGGGAGCCCAACCTGCGTCCGCCGCTATCGATGGTCGTGCCGCACGACCGACCATCTATTTTCCAAAGGGGCACTTCCGTGGCGAAGTGTACGATTCAGCAAACAGCAGGTTCGCAGAAGGCCATTTCTCATCCGGATGCAGTTTCCTGCTATTATTCCTTTACATCATGTCATTCACATACCCCGCCGAGCTTCGTACAATTTTTTGTGTGCCGAATGAGCAATCAACCTCGGTAGATTTTTTGGCACTTGATGGAAGTACAAGGTGTAAAGCTCCAAACCAGTATAAGGGATCAAAGATCAGGCGGAATTCGCATCTCAGGTTGTCTTCGCAGCTTCAAAATCAGCCTGCATTATCTGGGCAATGCAAAAGGTTTTTCTATTATCAATGAACAAAGCTGTCAGAAGTTTCTTCGCAGTTGCAATAGGTCAGTGCATGGGCAACTCTACTACACCAGTTGCGGAGTTTCGAGTTTTTAATGCCCAGTCTTCTGTTAGTTTTTCTATCGCTGATATGATTCTTTTGAGCGTTTATGGTACCATGGCCTACTCCAGCAAGGGGCCTACTTTCCAAGTATTTGAAATACCATGGTGACATATGATTACTTAGCAGTGCCTAATGTTTGGGCTGAAGACTGAATTCCATTTAAACCTTCATCCTTATGTGATATTACATTCGAGAATCTTGTTGTGAGAATTCTTTTCAGCGTGACCGCAGTTTTGTGGAATACTTTTCCATGCGAGGTATTGACTTTCTGTTTGTACTCCTGACCTTTTTAGTTTTTCAAACAGTTACCTATCTGCCCATGGGTTTGCGTGCAATGCGCACTTTCTCACGGTGTGCAAACTCGTTTTCAAACCGCCTATCTGGGCCAGAATCCTCATGGAAATTGATATTGTTTGGCATCGGGTTTTTTCCCATGGGGGGGTGGATGGCGGACCCTGCAACATGCACAGGTGCGAGCGGCACAGGCCCTGCTGGGGGATCTGCTGGTACCAACGTGGCTGCTGGCATCCTTGGCAGTAGAGTGGCCGGTCCAACGGTGTACCCTATGCCTGGCATCGTGGCGTCAGCGCGGGCAGGGATCCCCGCAGCGTTGCCAGTTGTCACCGCCTCGCCGATTGCTGTCCCAAGGGACCCCCAGGACAAGGCAAAGTACTCCCTGCTCCAGGCGCGGGCGCAGGTGCAGGCGCAAGCGCTGGCAGCCGGCGGCCCCAAGCCCCTGGCATCCATTTATGGCAAGCCAAGCCAACCCAGGGGGGTGGATGCCCTGGGGATGTCTATGCCGATGGGCTGTGTGGCCACCAGCAGCGTTGCGGATGGCAGGTCTTTGGTCCGATGTTCCCTTGCAGGTGGCAGCACAGTGAGCCAAGGCACCCCCGCAGTGCCTTCCCTGCTCCCCACCTCCAAAGGCGATGCGGTGGCAGGCGCTAATGGTGTCTCCCTCGCTCCAGCTGGGACAGCTGTCAGCGCTAGCGAGCCCCCCAGGGTGCCCTCTCCGCCCACAGGGGTGGCGAGTGCCGACGCCGGGGCCAGCAAAAAACCTGTGCGCGCGCCAGGGGCCCAGACGTACATGGACGGCGGCGTTGCCCCGAAGACGGCGGCGCAGATCTTCCTGCAGCAGTTGGTGGGTGCGGAACGTTATAAGGCACTCACCCAACAGCAGCAGCACCAGCAACAACAACAACTTCAGCAACAACCACAGCCATTGCAACCGCAGGCATCGCTTCAGCCGCGCGCACCACGGCCAGGGACGGTGTCCAGCAAACCCCAGAGGAGGCCAACGCCGCCAGGTGGTCCTGGGGCCCACCGGCTGGCACCGCGACCATCAGCAGATGCCAGTGGTGGCACATACACAGACTTGAAGCACTGGCAACCACATCCTCCAGCGCAGGTCCAGTACCGTGCGCATGTTGCAGGTGGTTATGCTGACCCCAGTCACCCCCCAGGGGTTCCCACTGGGGCAGCCTCTGGTGCCTTGGACCCGTGGCGGGCAAATGGACTGTCGCAGGGTGCCGGGGAGGCAACCCTGGGGGTGCACCCTGGCACCACCTCGGATGTGGCAGGCATCGGGTCCGCGTATCTAAAAACACTGGCCGCGCAAGCGCTCCCTAGTCACCAGGGGGAGCAGGGGTGGGGTGGGGCGGGCCCACAGCCACGGAGGGTGGCGGCGGCCAGCGCAAGGAACGGCGTGGTGCCAGGGTCAGGGGGGGGACCTCCCGCCAAGCGGTGCAAGCAATGCAACTGCAAGAACTCCAAATGCCTTAAACTGTGAGTTTTCTTAGGCTTCTTATTGATGGATGACTTGTTTGGGCACTACTAGTGCTGATCTGCTTCATGCACCTCTTGGCACTACTTTTCGTTACAGGCTGTTATCTTCCTAGGTCCATCGGTAGGATAAACCTGGTGGCTGGCTGGTGCTTGAGTTCGCACGGGGCTTTGGTACATTTTTGGTGGTAAACTTTGGTTTTAAACGGTTACGCGGTCGACGTATGCTAGTTCAGAGTGTGTCGTGATGTGGGACCTTGCACGTCTTTTTGAGTGTCTCGTGCTGCTTACCATCACTAACCCTCGCTAACGTTCACGTCATGGTCCAACGCTTGACCGTGGGGATGTGCTGTGGCCACCTACGCTTGGGCCGCTTGTCGTCTTTTCGGTGGCTGCTGGTGCGCCCTTGCTTCCGTAAGGTGCCTTGTGCATCCCAAAGTGCCCGTTTTCTTTTCCTGTTGTGTACCGGGACGGGGGCTGGATGCTCCACGGTTGCTTGCTGTGCCTCACCGGCAAGCCACGCAAGATCCACTGGCTGTCTTGTTTGTAGGCACCTTATGTCGGTCCTTTGCCTGTTTTGAGGTTCTAACAGATTGCGTAACTGCTGCTTTGACTGTTTTCTCATGGTTGCCCCCTTTTTGCTTGGTGAAACCAGGTACTGCGAGTGCTTTGCGTCGGGCGTCTACTGCTCCGGCTGCAACTGCCTCAACTGCCACAACACGGTCGCGCACGAGGCTGCTCGCCAGCACGCGATACGTGTGACGCTTGACAGAAACCCGACCGCCTTCCAGCCCAAGATTACCACCGCGACGACTGGCGCTGGGCAGGGCGGGGTGGCCAACGGGGCGGGGGGCAAGGAGGCCTCTTTTGCTGCGGGCCATGGCCAGGTGCGGCCGAAGGGCAAACATGGGCAGGGTTCGTGAGCGGTGTGGGCTTCCCATGCCTCTCAGCTTGTTCATCTTCATCCCTCCAATGCACTCCCTTTGTTACTACAACCTGCTGCCCAGGCCGACTGCCCAACCCGACCTACCCACGCAGCCTGTCTCTGCTTTGTGTGTGTGTGTGTGTGTCTGGGGGTGAATTCCTGTCCCTTTCTGTTCCTGCCCACAGGCTTGCATGGATCTCCGACGCCACCTCGGCAATATCCAATGCACTGCCTCCCTCCACCATTTGCAACCCCAAACCCCATCTTGGGCCCTTGGTGCACGTACGCCAGCACTTGCAATGGGCATGTGTGTTCACTTTGCCTTCCGCACGGTTTTCCAGGCAGCCCCATTTCCTTGGCTGCATCGCTGACTGAAGATTACATGGACAAGCTCCCAGTCCGCGGAGCTGGCCAGATATGCACTATGTCATGGTATTGGTTGCGGTTTCTTTATGGGACTTGTGTGGGTCATGGGTCACTGCATGCTTGTCTATGTGCCCGGGACGTTCTCCGACTTTCAACGTGTTCTGCGTGCTACGGTGCCATGAACTGCCGCTTATTTCGTGTGGAAGCACCACGGGGTAGACACGGGCTTACCTGCCGGACGGCACCCCACGCACTCGTATGGCGTCACAAGGTAGTAACCGCATGTGCCAATGACCTGCGCGTGCCTACCGCGACCGGTGACCTTGATTCCCACTGCCTCTGCCACGGGTCCGCGTGCACAGCAAGCCAACGGGGCGGCCGAGCCACTGGGGGGTGGCCACGCCAAGCACCACAAGGGGTGCCAGTGCAAGCGCTCGGGCTGCCTCAAGAAGTACTGCGAGTGCTTCCAGGTGGGCTGGTGTCGTCGCTGCATGTACCGTCTGTGGGGGTGGGGTGGGGGTGGGGGTGGGTTTACTCTCCATCTGGGTGTATCGGATCCTCAATATAGCACAATAGCGTACATTATAGTACACAGGATATAGCACAGTAGCGTACATTATAGTACACAGGTAGACCCGGCGAGGGCCGAGCCCCCAACTATTTTGGACTCCACTATTGCAGAATTCTATTCAAGTCCGGCTGTGCAGAATCTAAATTCCCGTGGCCCGTCGCGTCGCCCGTGGCCCAGTGCCCATGGCCCGGTACTGGTCAGTGGCCCGGTGGCTACTGGCTAGTGCGAGTTGTGGCACGTTGAAATTCTTTTCGTCCCTCCGATGCTGAAATTTTTTGCCCGTGGCTACTGGCTAGTTGCCCGGGGCTTAAGTAGTGGCCCATCGCCCGTCATTACTTACGTCCCTTGTTGAAATTGCCCGGGGCTAGTTGCCCGTGGCTAGTGGCCCGCCGCCCATTGCCGCTGAAATTCCTTCCGTCCCTCGTCGAAATTCCCCATTGCTAGGTATTTGCCCGTTTGTCCGTCGCCTGAACTTCCTTCCATCCCTTTTTCCTAGTAGTCACGTGCTTCTTCGCTGCGCTCCGGAGAGGAGGCCGCTGAAGCGGCCGCTTGCTTCGCTCACTTGGCGCTTCGCGCGTACTGAATCTGCGATTCGTCTGTCGATCTCCTGAGTACGCCCTAATGGCTGATTTTTCAGCCACGATTCACTACCTAATTAGGCGACAAACGGTCACCAAGTCCTCTTCATATAGGTGTAGGGATCTCTGCTTGAGTTTTGGGCATTTCTTGGAGCCATGGGGTTTAGTACATTTTACAGTCGGAAGGACCCTGCCAAGTATAGTTTGTATTTCAAATGTTCACGGAGCCACTGGTTTGGTAAGTTCGATAGGCTGGTCTTTGGCTGCAGGTTTTTCTGAGAGCTATCTGTGCTACCATGCACCAAGGGCATGTCACAATATCCAAACAGAGTGAGCAGACTAGGGCCGATGGGAGCGCAACATTACCAGGATTACAATGATTCTGTTAGCTGCCCCTGCCCCCATCATGGCTTTCGACCTCGTATTGATGCCCATGCCCCCATGGGGCGCGTGCGTGCGTGCGTGTCTTCTGGCGCGATGGCCTGCCCGGCCACAGGCTGGTGTGCTTTGCTCCGACAACTGCAAGTGCATCGACTGCCGCAACTTTGGCGGATGCTCGGGGGGTGGGTACCCGGGTTCGGCCACCTTCCACCGACGGCCGGGGCTGGACGGTCAGCACCCCTTGTCCCCGCTCGACGAAGAGGAGCCGCTCTGGTCGCTGAGCCTGGTGCGTGATGGTCACTGAAGCCTGATGAGCCATGGCCGCTGCCTGCTGGTGCGCTGCGGTTCCATCAACACGGTGCATAATCATCTGGCCCTCTATGTCAGCGGCTCCTTGGCCCACTCTACAGCGGGGCCCATGGCACCGATTGGGCTGGTGAAAAGGAGCCACTTCAGTAGTGGCCATCACGCAAGGTATTGGGCATGGTGGGTGCTCACAAGGATGGCGTTGCCTTCATGGTGCACCGGGTTGCATGCTTCCCACGTCTCGGCCGCGTGGTGGCAACGATTGTGGGCTTGCCACAGCGCGTCCACGTTGAGACCGCGGCAGAAGCGAGGTGGAAGAAAGCCTTTCTCCGCGCACTGTGGGATGGGACATTCTGTGTACTTTTTTCAGATCCTCATATCCTAGTGAACTCATCCATGGCGACAGTGGGCCATTGAGCTTATGACAGTACGGTGGCCAGTATTTGCGAGTAGGCGGTCGACAAGGTAGGCCTAGACCCTGTGCTGCCTTGGCAGGGACAGCAAGCATGCGTGTCCGTGACATAGGCAGCAGTTTTGCAAGGCAGCCGCGTAGCATCCCACACTGATGGAGTTGCTAAATCCCATCTCATTCATGGGTTTTGTCTGTTCAAGGCGCAAGAACAAGGCCACTCATGGCGCGATGGAGCCCTGGGCCACCCTCCGGCAACGCCCTCCCTGCCCCCCCCCCCCCCCTGGCATTGCAGATGAAGGCGGCCTCTATGGCGGCTCCCATCGACATCCCCGTTGCAAAGTGAGTCCGCGGGTTAGATGCCTTCTGGTGGCTTGTGGTCATGCAGCCAAAGGTCCTTTTTCTTTATGGGCGTGGATGTGTTGGTTGGGTGTGAGTGAGCCAGCCCATGCTGCTGTCAACGGGCTGGGTACAGCTGTCCTGCAATATACCGCGGGTGCTTGGCCCTGCAAAGCCCTGCAGTGCTTCTAGAGCACTTCTGCCTCTGTCCTCTGGGGCCTTTGTCGTACAAAAGCCAGGTGGGGTAGCCCACGGGGCCGTGACAACCAAGTGGTTGCCCTGTGGTCTCCATCACCTTTTTCGTCACTACAAGGGGAGGTATTTCCCGCTATCCTGTTACACATGCGTAGGGCGTTCACCAGCTCACCCAGAGGCCCTGACCATGCTCTCAGGCATCCCACTGCCTTTGCGGGGCGAACGCGGACACAACCCGTATGATCTGGGTCAGCGGTCCGTTCCTGGGACCCATTTGAGTGAGTCTGTCCCGCACATTACCTGTGTTTCTGTTCCGTCACGGAGACTTTGTCCACGGATCACCCTCACACAGCGGTGTTCTTGGTTCACCCTCGTCCCCCAGTGGATGGTGCCACGACTCCACCGGGCTAAGCTTGGCAATGCCCCTGTAACTGCTTATCCTTGCATGAGGTATCGTGATTGCCACCTACTATTCACATTTTTTTATAAGCTGCTAGCGCTATTGTCCCCCAAAAAAAACGTTTAACACATTGGATCGTATGCGGATGTGGCGCCCCACTCTCATAACGCATGCGTTTGCCCGTCCCACACAACACTTTCCCCCTCTCCATTTGCTGTCGTCGCGGTGGCTGCTGTGCCTGCGCAGCAAGAAGTTCTTCTCTGGCGTGCTCACGGAAGACAGCATCAAGGACCTGTGCCGCCTTTTTGTGCGCCTGGCCGCCAAGGTGTCGCGCATGATGGAGGCGGCCGAGCAAGGTGAGGCAGCCATGCGTGGCCGCACCGTGGGGTAGATGATGGGGGTGGCTGCCCAATACATTTGTGTTGTGGGTGGCTGGCCATTTGCAAATTTTTCATGCAAAGGGTGACCGGGCCATTTGTCAACGTTTATGTTGTGTGTGGCGGGGCCGATTGTTCAGTAATTCCAGGTGGCCCGTCTTTGATGGCGCGACTAATGCTGCTGTCTCACGGTGGTAGCGTGTGGCAGCGGAGGCAAGCTCAGCATAACGCAATGGGCTGTACGTTCTCAAACACATGGGAAAGCCGAGTCAGATCACTGCCATAATGTCTAGTTCTGACCTGATCGTGGGAGTCTTCCCCTTGTCCCCAACCCATCGCGGCGCGTGCAGAGCGCATCCTCAAGGAGAGCCAGCAGGAGGATGCCTTCTCGCTGGCCGCTGCACCACCAGAGCGCGCAGTGCCAGCATCAGATGCGTCGGACAGAGCCCCCGCAGGTGCAGCTGTCCCGGCATCCGCAACAGCCGCCACGCCCATGGCTGCCAGGGCCACGGGGGAGGCGGCGTTGCCAACTGGCGCCTCAGCACTGTTTCCTTTGCCGTCGTCGCTGATGCCTGGCATCCCCATGGACCCTGAGGCGGCCGCCCTACTGTGCTACGAGGGTTCCCACGACGCACTTGGGGGGGGAAGGAGCGCGGCGCCTGCTGGCATCCCGCCGGAGCATTCCCCATCAGAGGCCGGCCCTGGGCGACAGGTGACCGGTGGGGGACAAGCAGAGCCGGCAAGCGTGGCCAACGCACCCCAGCCGTCAGCACCAGAGCGAACAGCTGTGGCTGCAACGGCCCAGGCCGCAAAGGGGGTGACGGATACGGGGCTATCTGGCACGCAGGCAAGCGCGGGCACGCATGCGGGTGAAGACAGGCCAGCAGCCGGCACGGAGCCCGCAGCAGGTGGCTTCTTGTTAGGCAAGCGGACTCGAAGTGAGAGCCCCCTGGAGGTGGCAGAGCCTGGCGCCAAGAGAGGTCACGTGGAAACAAACTTGGTGGCGGATGCTGGCGGTGCAGCATCCCAGCCAAGGCAGGACGCCACCCGAAACGAAGCCACTTTGTCGCAGGCAGCCATCGTGAAGAAAGAGGCCGAGGACGGCACCGGCCAGGACAGGCTGTGGCTGCATGCTGGCATCCCCGCGGCGCAAGGCGGTGCGGATGACGGAAGCCGGCGCGGCAGCGGGGGGTCCCAGTCCTCACGGGGTGACCGCGCGAGTGACGACGGCAGCAGCGGCGCCGCGGTGGACAGTGCGCGCGTGTCCTCGGGCGGCTCGCCCCACATACCGAGCACAGGGTCCCTCTCGCTCCTGTGCGAGGAGTCGAGCTCCCTGTCGTACCTGGACATGCCACCGAGGGGTCGTGGGTGCGGTGGTGGCCCTGGCGGTGTGGCTGCTGGCAGCATCTTTGCGCCGGTGACGATGGCCAGTGAGGACGGGGAGCGTCCCGTGTCGGTGCTGTACGCGGCGCAGGAGAAGAAGGTGCTGGAGGAGATGAGCGAGGTGCTCAAGAAGCTGGTGGGCATCACGCGCACGTGGTCCGGTGAGGAGGGGCGCGCACCGGGGGTTGTGGTAGGGATGGTTGGCGCGCAGAGCTGGAGGAGAGGGGTGGAGTGTTGGAAAAGGGGGGGGGCAGCGAGTGGACTAGGGCCTTTGTATAAAGATTGTTGTGGGGCGTGGCACGAGAGACTTTTTTAGCTGCGTGGCGTTGTTGTTGTGTTGTGTACCATCCACACATGTGAGGTGCCCCGCACATGGCCCTTGCGTGGGTGTTTCCCAGTAGAGATCGGCAGTTACGTGCAGACGTTGGTGGCCTGCCATGTGCTTGGGTGTTGGGCAGTATGCGCTGCTGTCCTGCTTGGCTTTCTTCGGGGGAGGTCTGCTGCACTGGGGGAAGGGGGCATTTTTGAAAGCCATCTTGGCGGTCAGGAAGGGGGCGGCTGTTTTGCATTCGAAGAGCGCTACGGTTATCTGCAGTGGCTGTTCACACGGGCTACAATTACATTAAAGACTGCTTTGTATGTTGTTAGCCTTAAGTCGACAGCCACCCTGGCGTTTGACCTGGACAGGGTCCGGGGGGGGTGCAAGTTGTGCTGGCCACGCACTACTGGTTAGTCTGAACGGTTCTCCAGCACGCCACATGTCCCGCACGCCTACGTCTTCAAGGCCACACTCTGCTCCGTGTCCCTGCTAGCATGGTGTGCCCTGCACTCGTAAACTAGCTCTCCCGGGTGGGTGCCGTACAGTAATGTCCTGTTTGTGGGTAACTAAGGTATGGCTTATGGATTTGTGCATAGTGCTGCCATGCTTTTTTATCCTGGCATGACTTGAAAGCGATCTGATTTCGTGACTGCGCGGTTTCTTGCTGCCGCAAAGTAATTACTGTAACGGCAGAAGCGTTTTTTACTAGCTCCATTTGCGACTTACGTACCTATAGGAGTTCATTTCCCTTTCATTTGATTAGCTTTCTCCTGATATGTGCCGGCGTAAATTAAAGGGCATTCTTGGCTGCAACGCTTTCTGACAACCGCCATAAGTGGCTGTGTTGCATCCCATGTGCCCCGCCCTCCACATGCCACAACCCCATTGGCTGCAGCTTCTTCAGCTTTGCAGGTGTGCACAGCGAAAAGCATGCTCTGACCAAGTTGTCCAGGCTGCAGGCACCTTGAGAAGACAGGAACTTGGACAGCGTTCACAGCCAGTGGAAACAGGAGTCCAGATGCATCAGCCATGGGAAAACGAGGTGCTGCGCTGCGCCATGGCCTATGCCACAAGTCTCACTTGAGGAGTGAACCTTGTCATGCGGCCAGAAATTCTCAATAAAGATGACAAATGGCTGTTCAATCTACTAATGGCTCACGGACAAGATGGCCGCACGGCTGGACGGCACGGTTTACAGGATGCTCCGACAGGTCCTGAACGTAGGGTTTTCAACACATAGGTCGTTAGCCTCTTTGTATAAGGGTATGCCTCGCATCACGGACGAGAATCGGCAGCGTAGGATAGAATTCGTAGAACATCTTGCTCGCACCAGTCAGGTAGACACCGCCATCGGTCTGGTCGGCCCCCAGCGGCTTGGCCAGCCAGGGCGGCATATCCTGACCTGGCCTGGCCCCAAGGACATTCCTAGAAAGATTGGTAAACCTGGCATGAACTATACACAGCAGTTGCTGGCCGACCTAGTGGTCCCAGCCCAGTTTGAACACTGCATTTCCTTCCAGCTTAGCATGTGGCCCATGCCTATGCGATTAAATTAAACTGTAACATATCTCTGTTGGGAGTACATGTAGCACATATCCCAGAGATGGGGCATATGGCGTTTAATACATTCTGGGCTACTTCCTGCAAGGGTAGGGTGTAAACTACACCTGCTCTGGGTGCACAAAGTGCACCTGCACCACTATGTATTCCAGCACCTAAGGTGGGGACATCGGGGTGGAAGATCATCATGGCTAAATAATTAATTAATTAATTAATTAGACTCGTGCTCCCGTTGGGGAGTCACGGAGCATTAACCCCGATGGATCGATGGATGGATGGATGGATGGATGGATGGATGGATGGATGGATGGATGGATGGATGGATGGATGGATGGATGGATGGATGGATGGATGGATGGATGGATGGATGGATGGATGGATGGATGGATGGATGGATGGATGGGTGCAAACAGTCCGACCGGTCCAATCTATCTACATCAACTACCTACAACATCTATCTAAACAACATCACTAACTACAACATCTATCTAACAACATCATGCTACCCTAGGGGAGCTGTCTGGCGTGCCTCCCGCGGGTTTGCTCACGCGGGCGCTTCCCCACGAGGGGGGGCTCGTTGTCCTCTATGACCTGGGCCCACTTGGCCTTGTCCATCATCTTCTTCCAAATCACGGAGAGGCCTAGGCCCCCCATTGAATTGAATTGAATTGTAACATAACTCCGTTGGGAGAATTTGATTTCGGCGGCAAGTGTCTCCACCTCCTCCGCATGTGCGGCAGTATATGCTTGAGTAAGCCGTTCCTGGTACGGGTACAGGTCCTCCCCGCGGCGGCGGGCCTGCGCTAGCGCCAGCCGGGCGGCAACCACCCGGGCGTCGCACAGGTAGAGCGGGGCTGGTCGGGCGCAGGGTTGCTCGGGGAGAAGCTTAGAGCCAAGCTCCACCGATCGCATGAACAGTTCGTACTCAATAAGGGTGGCGTGAGATATACACCGCGATCTGCGTCCAGGTACATCAAAGGTTGCGCGTCCACGAAGGCAGACCTGATTGCATCGCGGCGTATCTCATCCTCTGACCACTTCTCCCTGCGCCCACGGACGGGGCGTAAGCAGGTCCAGTCAGGGCGGGGCCGGGGGCGGCGGCGCGCAGGGGCCTGAAGACGTAGGCGCAAGGTTGCGGTGACCATGCGGTGATCCGATGCGACACTGGGGGTGGTCAGCGTACGGGCATCGATGACGGAAGAGCGCCAGCTGACTTTGCGCACAAGTATGTAGTGGCCTCCTCACGTGGGCCGGGCCCAGCCAGGTTAGACGCCGCAAGGCCCGCACTCTTCAAAGAACAGCTCGTAGAGGACATGGGGGGGCTAGGCCTCTCGCTTATTTGGAAAAAGATTATGGACATGGCCAAGTGGCCGGCCCAGGTCATAAAGGACAACAACCCCCCTGCAGTGGGGAAGGAGCGTGTTTGCACACGTGGACGGCTTAATTAATTAATTAATTAGACTCGTGCTCCCGTTGGGGAGTCACGGAGCATTAACCCCGATATGGATGGATGGATGGGTGCAAACAGTCCTACCGGTCTAATCTATCTACATCGGCTACATACTACATCTATCTAACAGCATTCTAACTACAACATCTATCTAGGCAGCCGCACGCTGCCCTAGGGGAGCTATCTGGCGTGCCTCCCACGGGATTGCACACGCGGGCGCTTCCCCACTGGGGGGGGCTCGTTGTCCTCTATGACCTGGGCCCACTTGGCCTTGTCCATCATCTTCTTCCAAATCACGGAGAGGCCTAGGCCCCCCATGTCCTCTACTAGCTGTTCTTTGAAGGTGCGGGCTGGTGTGGACGGCTTACTAGACAAGACCCCTAGGGTCGCGGGCACCGCATCGATCTATAAATTAAATTAAATTAAATTAAATTAAATTAAATTAAACTATAACATGCCTCCGTGGGTAAAGACTATGACCGAGCCATTATGCTCCGTCAAGTCCGATGTTTTTTGCAACGTCACCCACATCTGTTCGGTGCTGCCCCTTGGCACAAGCTCTACAAACAGGTCGTGGACCGGCTGGATCGCATAGTATCTCCGCACATCTGAACCCTGTGATGCCAGATCTCCTTTGCGGCCGTTCCGAGCTTGGCACTGGATTCGTTGTCCACATCGTCGCGTCGCTGCCGCAACACGATGTTTTCTGGCATCCGCGGGCTTTTGGTTCCCGCCGCACATTTGAAAGTGCTGTCCTCCGGCTTTTTGCCTTTGCACCGTGTGCAGTTCTTGGACGTTTGGAATCATGGCATGGCTAACGTGATGACTGACTAGCTAGACCTTTTCAGTGGTTTTCCATTTGCGGGTATTTCCTCGTAAATGGTGGGAGAGCGATCGCAGCAATGGTGCTCACCACTAGACACTCCCGGCCAGCTAGGCTCGAAACACACGCCCTGATCAAGCATGCTGTTTCCGGCCCCACCGTCTAGGTCATCTAGTCGCTCCACACGTAAGCCAGCCATAATTTCAATGCACAAGGATACACATTTCCATCACCATTCATCTTCATCATCCTGAACGACTCGAAAACGCGGAAAAGATAACGGCAGGCTCGAGCTACCATGGTCCGGATTCTCCCGATTTCTGGCCTGCGCTGGTTGTCTCTTTGATAACATGCCTCCGTGGGGAGGTCATGTAGCACATATTCCATGATGGATGGGGTGGGGGGAGCCGCGTGATCGAACTATCCTAACTCTAAGCTATCTAGAAAATCCTAACTACACTACTCATCAAAACGCCTCCGCCGCTTGGGGGGAGGTGGCTTGCCCACAGGGTCGGGCGTGTGCGCCTTGACAATCTTCTTCCACCGCGTCTTGTCCTGCATGGCAGTCCAAAGACGGGAGAGACAGTGGATGCGGTGCTCAAACTGGGCTGGGACCACTAGGTCGTCCAGCAACATCTGAACGTAGTTCGTGACAGGTTTCCCTACCCTTTTGGGAATGTCCTCGGGGCCAGGCCAGGTCAGAATGTGCCGCCCTGGCTGGCCAAGCCGCTGGGGGCCGGCCAGACCAAGGGTGGTGTCGACCTGGCTGGTGCGGGCAAGGTGTCCTACAAATGCTAGATATCCTACGCTGCCTAATCTCGTCCGAAACACGAGGCATGCCATGATACAAAGACTCTGATGACGGACGCTCGGAAAAACCTACGTTAAGGACCTGTCGGAGCATCCTGTAAACCGTGCCGTCTAGCCTAGCTGCCAGTTTGGGTGGGAGGGTCCACGCCTCGGCGCCATACGTGAGCACCGTGAGGACGAGGACCTTGAAGAGCATGCGCTTGCGGTGCCCGCCCAGGCCCTTCGAGCGCCAGTAGGGTGTGAGCGAACGGAGCTTGGCCCAGGCAAGGCCAATGCGGGTGTCCACATCGTCGGCGGTGTCAGGTCGCCAGCTCCCCAACAGCTTGAAGCTAATTTAATTTAATTTTAATGGATGGAGGTGGGCGGAGCTGCGTAATCGAACGAACCTAACTCGAAACTATCTAGTCTAGAAAAATCCTAACTACACTATTCAGCAAAACGCCCTATACTACTGGTCACATTATGCACCCTATACTAACCCCTTCAAAAACCCCTTAATTAATTAGACTCGTGCTCCCCTTCACACGCATGACACCATCGTCATGTGACTACCTAGTACAGCTACCTACTACATTAGCCGTGAGGGCCGGGATTTGCTGATATTCATTTTCCCATTTTTCATCTCATGGTCTATGATTGGATAATAAATATACCCGGCCCACCCTGGGCCCACTTACACCCCCCCACACATGACGTTTAAGATTGGGGTCCGACCAATCCAAGGCTCACGATCTTAAAGAATCTTACTACTGTGATTCGATGCTACTAAGTTCTACTACATTCTACTACAATTATACTACTGGTAGAGGCCAAATCCAGAGTCTCATGATCTTAAACTGAGAATCAACCTCTCTTGCTGACGAGCTCAAGAACCAGCTTCTTACCCTCATGGGCCTGGTAGGTGAGGTAGAACTGCGTGGGTGCCACCGCCTTCCCCACTCACGGGACAAGGGGGCTCCCCCACCAGTCCTACTCACCTTCCCCTCCCCTGAGGATAAGCAGCGGTTCCTCTCTCGTCGCAAGCGGTTGCACGACCTCACCTGGACGCTGGATGACGACCTCACCCCCGCTCAGCAACAGCAGCGACGCGACCTGTGGCCGGAATACCTCCGCCATAAGCAGGACCCCCAGAAGCCCAAGGTGTACTGGAGGGGCGGGGACCTGATGATCAACCACAAGATGTGGACGCCCCCAGCGGGCTAGAATAGCAATAGCCCTAGCTTGTAACCATTGGCGTCACTGCCGCTAAGGCAGCCATGCCTAGATGTCGCCTAGCTGTGCCAACACACCTAGTCACGTGCCGCCAACGCACGGTACACAACCAGCCATAGCCTTAGCCTAGTCCTAGTACAGCCATGCTACGCCCTGGCTATGTTCAGATTACTTGCCCACGCTCCTTGCTATGATATGCTCACATGGGTCTTATTGCACCCACAGTTTGCCGGATCGTTAGCCTGTCCTTTTAGCTAGCCGCGCCCGATTGCAGCTGTGGCATGCCTTTGGCATGAAGGAGACTGGGGGTCTCTGCCCTTTCTCCTGTAGTGCACACACAGGGATTAAAAGCACTTCGGTGCTCCGTGACTCCCCAACGGGAGCACGAGTTTAATTAATTAATTAATTAAACTGAGAATCTTAAACTTGTGTGTGTGTGGGGGGGGGGGTACCCGAAAGTGTGACCTTTTGGCTGGGCTGGGTGCACTTTTGGCGGGGCTCGCCAGTGGGCGCCAAAGTCCTGGCGCCGGGAACCGAAGGTTATCTACGGTCCACCCTGTAATAACCCTGTCGGACAACCGGCGCGGGAACTTACTCAACTCAACGCTGTTTCTAAGGGCTTGGGTACAGTACAGTACAGTACTGTAGTACTTACACGTCTTGCCAGTTGGGTTAGAGTTGGGTGCCGATGCTTAATTGATTATCTTTTTTTTTAGACTATGTTTTTTTTTTAGACTATGTTTTTTTTTTTTTAGACTACCTATATGTTTTTTTTTTAGACTATGTTTTTTTTTTTTAGACTATGTTTTTTTTTTTTATCTATTCATCTTACATCTTATTCTTAGCTGAACGCCCTCGATGACGCTAACTAAAATTTGTGACGCTATGGTGGTGCTTCTGTACGTGCAGCATTATTATTGTTGCCGACACGCATAAGTACCAGTGATTTGAACATTTTTATTACAGCCCAATTCACTTCGCTAGAAAAATCTTTGCATTGTTATTAATTACATAATTTCGTTGACTTGTATGTATGAAAGAAGACATGCACAGGAATAGCCACCGCCCACAGTATTAGCTGTAAGTTTTATTGACGCGGCTTAACAGACGGATGGATGGGCCTCGCATGTTGCAAGACAATTGCTTCGGCTGCGTCAGAACCTGAACCACTTGCTGCCAGCGCAAACAGCTGGGACGCGAGCAAGAAGAAGCGGCAGAAACTCTTCGGTTTCTCTTCCCGGAAACCTGTACGGCGCCTGAGAATGTAAGTACCATTCCCGCAGTCAAATTATATCCCCTTCCTACTGTGGATATCTTATTGGAGAAAGGCCACATGCTATGTGCGATGTTAAGGTAACAGAAGGAAATCACAGTATGCCGGCAACGGAGACATCCCAATGTTATCCTTGTAATGGAAGCATAGGCAGTTAAGGGCGACGGGAAGAACTGATGGATGCATCGTTCGTGATGTGCATTTCATGTATGCCCGTGATGTTTCCTAGCAACGAAGCCGTCTTTCTGGCTTCCCAGCAGACAATTTGCAGATCGGGCTATTGGGGGAATAGATTCCCTGCGTGCCGTGTTTCTGTGGTTACGTCTTTCAGCGTGATCTTGAACCAAGGTATGGCATATCCACTTGACCTGAGCAAAGGATCCATCGCATTGCTTGGATGGGCTCAAACCAAGCCTGCACTTGCTACCGGGCCACCTGGCAGATGGTCCAGGGAGCCACCATGGCTAGGCACTGCCCAACACTTGGCATGGTTGTTGAGAAGGCCATCCTTCACCATTTCTACACGTATGCTTCCGTGACGCTCCTGTGCATATTCTACATGTATACGTGCCTGCCAAGTGTCCCTAGGGAATGTCACATCATTATCACCATTACCACCATCGCCGCCATCCCCTATCCTCCATGTCCCCCACTTTCCATATCCATCCAAGTCCCAGTGGCCTTGTAGCGACGCATGCTGCTCCTTTGTGACAATGCGGTCAGGTCTAAGGACGGCGCATGATCTTCTTCTCCCTCCAATCCGGACCCAGGCTCCCCACCCCCAACCCTAGTCGTTACTGCAACTGCATGCCGATGCTTCGTGCCGGGCCAAGGGTCCGAACGATGCTGCCAACTTGTCCTTGTGTGGAGATGTCACCATGTTCTCCTGGCATGCTTGTGGCCACCCTTAGGCATGCAACCGTCACCGCGCATAGCCCGGGCTTGCTGTCAACCCGTACATGATAGTGGTTGCTCAACCACCCACCCACCCCTTCATGCCGCGTGCCAACCCCCCAGCGCCATACTGGGCCTGGACGGCGTCGGCAAGACCTCGCTCGTGCTGCACATACTCCAGGAGAGCGAGCGCACGACCGATGCCACCAGTGAGGCGAAGCAAGCAACAAAGGAGGGCCGGGGGGGGGGCAACCCACACAGCGTGGGCGCCACCAGCCAAGGATGGGAGCAGCGAGGGGCGCAGGGGTTCCTGAACGGCGTGCCCAACGGTGCGAGCCGCGTCGGCCACCAGGGTACTGCTGGCATCAGCACCCACCTGAGTGCCTCCCCTGGGTGGCAGCCGCCGGCGCCGGTCAACGGCACCCCGCCCGCCAGCTCGCAGGGTGCCTCGGTGCTGCAAGGTGCCGCCTGGGGCCATGGGGCCATGGGGCCCAACGGTGCAGGTCCCGCACCACCCCACGCCACGCCTTTGGAAGGTGCCAGCAACTGTGGTGCCCACCACCTGTTGCCTCCAGGGGTTGGCAGCGGTGATGGTGGGGGCGCCGTGGCCAACGGAGCAGCTGTGCTGGGAACGTCCCCGGGGGTGGAGGCTAGTCCGCCCTTCCTGCCCGCCCCCACCACGCAGCTGATGCGTGTCCAATGCACCGTCCACGGCATAAAGGTCACACTGCAGGAACCGCCCGCGCAGCGCAGGTGAGTGCTCGGCCCTGCATCACCTTCTGCATCGGCCCTGTACGATGTGCAATGCAGCCGTGGCAGTTCCTGTGTTTGATCGTTCTACGATCTTTTTCCACCCGGTGGGGAGGCAGGTGTTCATCTGCCAAGTCTGCATCCGTGCATCCATCCGTGCGTGCGCGAGGAAGGGAGGGAGGGAGGGAGGGAGGGAGGGAGGGAGGGAGGGAGGGAGGGAGGGAGGGAGGGAGGGAGGGAGGGAGGGAGGGAGGGAGGGAGGGAGGGAGGGAGGGAGGGAGGGAGGGAGGGAGGGAGGGAGGGAGGGAGGGAGGGAGGGAGGGAGGGAGCGAGGGAGGACACATTGAGTGCATGGACGCACGTGTGCGTGTGTTCTTTGGTGGTTGTGGGGTTGTTGCTACGCCGGCTACCAAGATCGGGATATGGCAGGAGGGATGTGGGTCATCGCGTGCTTGTATGCTTGCATCCGTGTGCTTGTATGCTTGCATCGTGAGATGCCGATCAACCACCTCACGGCACGGTAAGGATGGAGGTGGGGTGAATTGGATGTGTTCAGGAACGGTGCTGAGTCTGGCAATTTTTTTGAGTGCAACTCTTGTACTTGTTGTTCACATACAAATGTCATTATGGGCGCATCGTTATCGATACTTGAGTAACCATGGATATCATCATCATTGTTGCTGTGCAAGTTCTACTAGTGCCCATAGCTGTTCCTACGCAAAACAGAATCGCTGTGCAATGCCCTTCCTACTGGCGCAGGGGCATGGCACATCAGGTGGCTCCTTCAACCATTGTATGGGGCTCATCATCCACGTCCCATGTGCTGCCAGGCATGGCCCTGTCGGCACATGTGTGAGCTGGCAGTCGGCCACTGGGCTGCCCCCTCACCTCATGTTGCCCCCACGTGGCGCCTGGCCCCTCAGTACCATGCATCGGCGCCACGCTGCTAATGACATTGTTGTGATATGCCAATGTCGCACACCTTCGCGTCGGCAGTGCTTTCCTCTTGCCATACGCCCGTGACCTTCGTGTCAGGGACCCCTTCAGTGTGTATTTGGTCCTTTTGTCGCGTTTTCCGCTCCATTGCGCCCCACCCTCAGACGGCCTCGTGTCCCCCGGCCGCGCCCTCTGTGGCTGCTTGCTCCTTCTCTCGTTGCTGCTCACCCCCTTCCGCACTTCCTCCTCTGCACTCTCTTCCTCCCCCTTTCCCCCATTCCTCCCCCTTGGCCTCCTTCCCCTGCTCCCCACCCTCCCCACCCTTACCCCCCCTTTAACCCCCTTACTCCCCCCCCAGCGCGCGCGAGCAGTGGCCCAAGCTGGTGCGTGGAGTGGACGCGGTGCTCTTTGTGGTGGATGCCACCGACGTGATGCGGATGCCAGTGGCGCGGGTGGAGCTGTGGCAGCTGGCGGCCGACATGGGTGAGCGCAGTAAACACAGTGATGAGCCGGGCCATGCTACAGTAACCATGGGTGGGGGGCACGCACTATGTTGCGTGGGGCCTTGCTAGTGTGACCAGGGGTGAGATTGCACATGCATGGCTTCAAAGTAAAGCCTTCAATGCTATTGGGACTGGGAATAGCGACCTTGAGGCATGGCTGTGAGTGGGTGATCTGTTGCCTAACACGGACAGAGGGGAGGGTCACCTTTATCGTGTCAACCCCTTGCACCTACCCACCCATTGACGGTGTCCGCCGTGTTTTTATCCTCTCTTTCCAGCGCTCATGTCTCATCTGTGCTCACCCAGCGACACCCCACAAACCCGAACCTTACCGAAACAAAACAACGTGCAACGCCGCAAACCCGACGGGGCACTATCTGCTGCGTGTCATGCCACAGCCGAGGCCGGCGTGACGTGCTCCATTGTCGCGAACAAGCAGGACCTGCCGGGGGCGCTCGCCCTGGGGGACATCGGCACCGCCATGAACGTGCCCGAGCTGCAGGGGGTGCTCCAGGCACCCTGCCCCATCTGGGGTTGTTCCGCACTGCAGGGCGGCGCGGCCTTGTTGCAGCCCATCCGCTGGCTGATCGCGCTCGGCAAGGGCGAACCGCTGCGCTCCAAGAGTGCCAGCGAGCCGCCGACGGGGGAGCACGCAAAGGCGAACCTGGGGCGGCACAGCACAGGAATGATTGTGAGGACAAAGGGCCCGCTGGGCCAAATGACGCGGTCAAAGACACAGCTATGACCTCATGTGCTGACAGCTTATAAATAGATGCAGGGTTGTCTTGCTCGACAGTCTTATTTTAGAAATGTAATAACGTTCGCCCTGATATGGTAAACTGATATTAGGATGGACATTCTTTGGGCAAGGGATACAAACAGTATATATACCCTTCCGTCACTCCCCAACGGAAGCACGCGTTTAACTAATTAATTAATATACCTGCCGAACGCCTCATCCACCGGCCCCTCAGGCTGGCGCTACGAGCACCTCTCCGTGATGGCGGGCCATGGCGGGGCGACCGCACTCTTTGAGGCTGCCGCCGACTTGGCCGCGGGGTCCCTGGCCCCCGCGGCGCGCCCTTGGCTGGCTGGGGCACACCTCATTGCCCTCCTGAAAGACGACGTCCCCCCGCCTGCTGGCCGCGTTCGTCCCATTGCTTGCAGCGAGGTCGTACGCAAGCTGGTGAGTAAGGTCATCTGTCGCCAAAAGGCCCCCGAGTTTCGCGCCTACTTCTGCCCCAACCGGAGTGATACTGAGGAGTCCATCGCGGCCCAGCTTGGCGTCGCCACCAAAGGGGGCAGCGACATCATCGTGCACACAGTTCAGGCCTACCTAGAGACGCATCCGACCCATGTGGCGCTGAAGGTGGATTGCCACAATGCGTTCAATGCTGTCACCAAGGCCAGCATCTTTGAGGCCGTCGGCGAGGCGTTCCCTGACCTTCTTGCGTGGACAGCAGCCTGCTACGGCGAACCCACTCAACTCTCCTTCCTCATGGAGGATGGGACGTTCGCCGACGTCGCTTCCCGCACGGGAACCCAGCAAGGTGACCCCCTCGGCCCCTTTTACCTGTCTGCCCCGCTGCACAAGGCTCTCCAAGGTGCCCACGCTGCGCACCCGGATGTCGTGCTCCTCGCCTATATGGACGATATCCATGCCCTTGGCCCGGCCGACGCTGTGGTTGCCGCCCTGGCTGCCCTTGAAGTGGCCATGGCGGCCATCAACCTTCGGCTCACCCTCCCCAAGTGTGCAGTCTTTTCGCCCCAGGGGGACTGCTCTGAATTCCCCGCGGCTATCCCGGGGGCATTGGCGCGGGCGCGTGGTTTCTCGTGCCTGGGCGTCCCTGTGGGTGACCCTGACTACGTCGAAGAGGAGCTCCGGGCCACCGTGGAACAGCGCACCCATGTCCTCGAGACTTGGGCGCGCCTCAAGGACCCCCAGACCAAAGGGCTCCTCCTCTGGTTTTGCGCCCACCCGCGGGTGGTTCACTGGCTCCGTGGCGCTCCCCCCCACTTGGTGCGGCTTGCCGCGGAAGGCCATGACGACCGCGGAAGGCCATGACGAGCGCATTCAGGCCGCCTTGCACGTGCTCCTCCCCGGCCCTAGCCTGCCAGCTCACTCCATGCGCTTGGCCACCCTCCCCTGCCGCATGGGCGGGTGTGGGCTCACCCGCGCCGCCCGCCTCGCCCCCGCCGTCTTCCTTGGCTCTGTTGCTCAGGCCTGGGCGGAGATCCGCCGGTTGGTCCCCAGCGCCGTCAGCGCCACTCCCGACTTGGTCACCCCATCCCCCTTCCCCTTTGTGCAGGCTGTGCAGGATTCTTACCTCGGGATCCAGCAGGCTTGCGACCTCGTCCGCCCCGCTCAGGCCGTCCACCGTCGCCTGCCCCGGGGCACGCCCGGCGTGTCCACTGTCGTCAGTCCTATAGTGTCTTCCCTGCCTGCGTTCATGAAAAACAACAAAAGACCCACGCGGGTATATTACACTGTGCCGACTGGATGGGTCTGCATGCGAGCTTGAACGATCAGGGGAAGGCTTGGCTTCACTCCGTTTCCCTTGAGGGGAGCGTGGGGTCCGCATTCCTGCGCGCCCTCCCCATGAGCCCTTTGTTCACACTGGTTCCGGCCCTTTACGCCATCGCTCTCCGCCACCAGCTCTTTGCCCCGCAACCTCTCATCACGGCGGGTGCGTCCTGCGGCAGCTGCGGGCTTGCTCTGGATACTACTGGGACGCACTACATCGCGTGCATGGGTGGCCAGCAGAACCAGAACTGGTTCCTCTATCTCCATACCGCTCTCCTCCGGGTGGTGTGTGCCATGGTTCGGTCGGTCTTTCCCCACTCCACCATCAAGTGCGAGGACGCGGATGGGGCCGCCCTCTACTCACCCAACCAGTCCGCCCCGACATTACCGTGCTTGACTACGACGGGCAGGGTTGCCACCTGCTCATCGATGTCTCCGTGGCTCGGCCGCTTTCCGGTCGCCACATCCTCCGGGCGGCTGTGGATGCCGGCGCTGCTGCCGCTGTGGCTGAGCCGGAGCGCGACAAGTGTGCCTCCGCTACGGCAATGTGGGGCCCCACCGGGTCATCCCCTTTGTCCTTGAGGAGTTCGGGGCCATGGGCCCCAAGACAGCGGAGTTTTTCCACGAGTGCTGCCAGCGCCGTGAAGACCGCCTCGACCTCGAGGGTCAGACCGCCCCGTGGTCTGCCCGCACGTGGTCCTCGTATCGGCGGCAGCGCCTGTCACTCGCCCTCACTCGCACCGTGGCTGATGTGTTATTCCGCCTCACCCGGGCCGACTTTGTCGCGACCCATGCGGTCTAGATCCCTTCCAGGCCTGCATGGTGGGCCGGCAGCGATGTTGCTGCGTGTAGTTTTGTGATGTATAGTAGTTAGTTGTACCTTGTGCAGCTGGCGTGATCCTTGGATGTCCGTGTCAGATTACCATTAATTTCTTGAGGGCTATTCTCCCAGTTATCGGGTTTTTCCTTATGTTGCATGCCTATCTCACCTCCGTAATCTGTCATTCTCGATGAATATATATATTCATTGAGAATGATAAATTACGGAGGTGAGATTGGCATGCAACAGAAGGAAAACCCCGAAAAGAAGAAGAACCCTGAAGAAATTAATGGTAATCTGACACGGACATCCAAGGATCACGCCAGCTGCACAAGGTACAACTAACTACATCACAAAGCTACGTATGACACGCAGCAACATCGCTGCCGGCCCACCATGCAGGCCTGGGAGGGACCTAGACCGCTTGGGTGACAAAGTCAGCCCGGGTGAGGCGGAATAACACATCAGCCACGGTGCGAGTGAGGGCGAGTGACAGGCGCTGCCGCCAATACGAGGACCACGTGCGGGCAGACCACGGGGCGGTCTGACCCTCGAGGTCGAAGCGGTCTTCATGGCGCTGGCAGCACTCGTGGGAAAACTCCGCCGTCTTGGGGCCCATATGGCCCCGAACTCCTCAAGGACAAAGGGGATGACCCGGTGGGGCCCCACATTGCCGTAGGAGGCACACTTGTCGCGCTCCGGCTCAGCCACAGCGGCAGCAGCGCCGGCATCCACAGCCGCCCGGAGGATGTGGCAACCGGAGAGCGGCCGAGCCACGGTGACATCGATGAGCAGTTGGCAACCCTGCCCATCATAGTCAAGCACGGTAATGTCGGGGCGGACTGGTTGGAATCATGAGTAGAGGGCGGCCCCATCCGCGTCCTCGCACTTGATGGTGGAGTGGGGAAAGACCGACCGAACCATGGCACACACCACCCGGAGGAGAGCGGTATGGAGATAGAGGAACCAGTTCTGGTTCTGCTGGCCACCCAAGCACGCGATGTAGTGCGCCCCAGTAGTACGTATCAAGAGCAAGCCCGCAGCTGCATGCCGCAGGACGCACCCGCCGTGATGAGAGGTTGCGGGGCAAACAGGTGGTGGCGGAGAGCGATGGCGTAAAGGGCCGGCACCAGCGTGAACAAAGGCCGGGCTCATGGGGAGGGCACGCAGGAACAATTAATATACAGTAAAAAATATAATTACTTACATCAGAGTGAAGGCACCTACGTAAAAATAAACAAAGCCAACGCTACTGTAACAAGAGATACCACGACAAAACAACTATACAGCCGGCATGGGACACTCGATCCACACCGCGGAATGAAGTAAAACAGCATAATAACCGTGCTGCGCCGCAAAGTCAGCTTGTGTGCGGCGGAGCAAGAGGTCAGCCATAGCCCGGGTAATCGCTACCGAAAGGCGTTGGCGCCAATACAATGTCCAGGTCCGCACTGACCAAGGGGCCCGCTGGCCCTCCAGGTCCAGGCGGTCCTCCCGGAGCCGGCAGCACTCCTTAATTAAAGAAGGCGGCGGTCAGGGTCCCCATGGCCCCGAACTCCTCCAAGACAAAGGGCACCACACGGTGGTGCCCGACGTCCCCATAGGCCGTGAGCTTGGCCCGCTCAGCCCGATCCGCCGTGTAGCCCGCCGCCTGGGATGCACCAACCACATATGCAAAGAGCCAAGGGGCGAGCCACGGAAACGTAATTAATATCAAGGAGACAACCAGCGCAGGCCAGAAATCGGGAGAATCCGGACCGTGGTAGCTCGAGCCTGCCGTTATCTTGTCCCGTTATATATTCATTGAGAATGATAAATTACGAAGGTGAGATTGGCATGCAACATAAGGGAAACCCCGAAAAGAAGAAGAACCCTGAAGTAATCTGACACGGACATCCAAGGATCACGCCAGCTGCACAAATTATATATTTAAAAATATAACTACGTACATCAGAGTGAAGGCACCCACGTAAAAATATACAAAGCCAACGCTAACAAGGGACAATATATATTTGCACACTGTCCTCCTGACGGTGGTGCTCGCCATGATTCGGTCGGTTTTCCCCCACGCGAACATCCGGTCCGAGGATGCGGATGGCGCTGCCTTCTATTCCCCCAACCACCGGCCTGACATCGTGGTGCTGGACTTTGAGGGGGGTGGCCGGCATCTGCTTATCGACGTTTCGGTGGCGCGGCCCTTGGCTCTTAGCCACGTGGCTGGGGCCTCCCTCACGGCAGGTTACACGGCGGACCGGGCGGAGCGGGCCAAGCTCCTGGCCTACGGCGACGTCGGGCACCATCGTGTGGTGCCCTTTGTCCTGGAGGAGTTTGGGGCCATGGGGCCCCTGACCTCCGCCTTCTTCAAGGAGTGTTGCCGGCTCCGGGAGGACCGGCTGGACCTGGAGGGCCAGCGGGCCCCATGGTCGGCGCGGACCTGGACGTCATATTGGCGTCAGCGCTTGTCGGTGGCGCTGACTCGGGCCATGGCTGACATCATGCTCCGCCGTACGCGGGCTGATTTTGCGGTGCAGCAGGGCTATTAGGTTCCTCTCGTTAGGAGTTTCCATTGGTCTTATCGTAGTATAGAGATTTTACATGGCTCTGTATAGAGGTTTATAGCTGGGCGTTTGCTTTGGTTTGAGTGATTTCACTCTGCTGTAAGTAATTATATTATTAATATATATATATTGTTCGTCACCGCCATCCGGGAGGCCTATGCTGAGATCCAGCAGGCCTGTTCTCCCGTCCGTGCCGCTCAGGCGGTACAGCGCCACCTCCCTCGCGGCACTCCCTCGGTCGCCTCCGTTCAATCTCCCGCCGCATTCCCTGCTCGCGTCATCGATAAACACCAGAAAACCTACGCGGGTATTCTGCACACGGCTGATTGGATTGCTCTTTTCGCGGACCTCAACGCCCAGGGACGTGCGTGGCTGTTCTCGCTTTCCTTGCGGAGTGTGGGCTCGGCGTACCTTCGTGCTCTTCCCATGGCCCCCCCATTCGCCTTGGCTCCCAGCCACTACTCGGTGGCGCTCCGGCACCAGCTATTTGCCCCGCAGCCTCTTGTTCCGGCCGGGCGGCCTTGTGGTAGCTGTGGGCAGCCGCTGGATCCCACGGGGACTCACTACCTTGCCTGCATGGGGGCCAACAGAATCAGAATTGGTATTTGTATTTGCACACTGTCCTCCTGACGGTGCCGGTGCTCGCCATGATTCGGTCGGTTTTCCCCCACGCGAACATCCGGTCCGAGGATGCGGATGGCGCTGCCTTCTATTCCCCCAACCACCGGCCTGACATCGTGGTGCTGGACTTTGAGGGGGGTGGCCGGCATCTGCTTATTGACGTTTCGGTGGCGCGGCCCTTGGCTCTTAGCCACGTGGCTGGGGCCTCCCTCACGGCAGGTTACACGGCGGACCGGGCGGAGCGGGCCAAGCTCCTGGCCTACGGCGACGTCGGGCACCATCGTGTGGTGCCCTTTGTCCTGGAGGAGTTTGGGGCCATGGGGCCCCTGACCTCCGCCTTCTTCAAGGAGTGTTGCCGGCTCCGGGAGGACCGGCTGGACCTGGAGGGCCAGCGGGCCCCATGGTCGGCGCGGACCTGGACGTCATATTGGCGTCAGCGCTTGTCGGTGGCGCTGACTCGGGCCATGGCTGACATCATGCTCCGCCGTACGCGGGCTGATTTTGCGGTGCAGCAGGGCTATTAGGTTCCTCCCGTTAGGCGTTTCCATTGGTCTTATCGTAGTATAGAGCTTTGACATGGCTCTGTATATAGGTTTATAGCTGGGCGTTTGCTTTGGTTTGAGTGATTTCACTCTGCTGTAAGTAATTATATTTTTAATATATATATTGTCCCTTGTTAACGGAAAAATATATATATATTAAAAATATAATTACTTACAGCAGAGTGAAATCACTCAAACCAAAGCAAACGCCCAGCTATAAACCTATATACAGAGCCATGTCAAAGCTCTATACTACGATAAGACCAATGGAAACGCCTAACGGGAGGAACCTAATAGCCCTGCTGCACCGCAAAATCAGCCCGCGTACGGCGGAGCATGATGTCAGCCATGGCCCGAGTCAGCGCCACCGACAAGCGCTGACGCCAATATGACGTCCAGGTCCGCGCCGACCATGGGGCCCGCTGGCCCTCCAGGTCCAGCCGGTCCTCCCGTATATATATTAAAGCAGGGCTATTAGGTTCCTCCCGTTATAGGCGTTTCCATTGGTCTTATCGTAGTATAGAGCTTTGCCATGGCTCTGTATATAGGTTTATAGCTGGGCGTTTGCTTTGGTTTGAGTGATTTCCCTCTGCTGTAAGTAATTATATTTTTAATATATATTAAAGCGTGCATGGGTGGCCAGCAGAACCAGAACTGGTTCCTCTATCTCCATACCGCTCTCCTCCGGGTGGTGTGTGCCATGATTCGATCGGTCTTTCCCCACTCCACCATCAAGTGCGAGGACGCAGATGGGGCCGCCCTCTACTCACCCAACCAGTCCGCCCCGACATTACCGTGCTTGACTACGACGGGCAGGGTTGCCAACTGCTCGAGCTCATCGATGTCACCGTGGCTCGGCCGCTCTCCGGTCGCCACATCCTCCGCCGGGGCGGCTGTGGATGCCGGCGCTGCTGCCGCTGTGGCTGAGCCGGAGCGCGACAAGTGTGCCTCCTACGGCAATTATGTGGGGCCCCACCGGGTCATCCCCTTTGTCCTTGAGGAGTTCGGGGCCATGGGCCCAAAGATCGACGGCGGAGTTTTTCCACGAGTGCTGCCAGCGCCGTGAAGACCGCCTTGACCTCGAGGGTCAGACCGCCCCGTGGTCCGCCCGCACGTGGTCCTCGTATTGGCGGCAGCGCCTGTCACTCGCCCTCACTCGCACCGTGGCTGATCGATGTGTTATTCCGCTGCACCCGGGCCGACTTTGTGGCGACCACGAGCCACGAGCCACGAGCCACGAGGTAGCCATGGCTGACGGCGGAGCTCATAACTTTCACGTTTGATCGAGCCCCGAATTCAGCTGTGAACATCACTATCCCTTTGTCTTTCTAAGACGCACATGCTGATATAATTTTCCGAAGCTATTACGCAAGATATATGACGAGCAAACGCTCCTCGACGCAACGCAGTTTGGCGGATGCGCTAGGCCATGAAAATACGTCTGCAGCTCCGGCTGCAGCTTTGCCCTCAGGTCCGGCAGGCAGCGGTGACACTAGTCGCGCACTGGTGGTCGCCCAGATCCCTCAGTCCCGGGCTCAATGCCTCGCCATCGGCATCGCCCGACCCTAAACGCACCCGCTCCGCCGACAAACCACTGAGGGTCTTCACGCCCCTCAGAACCGCGCTTTCGGCCTGAACCTTTCAAGGTCGATCCATGATAACGACTGGACCAACATGTCCCCGGCAACTGCCCTAGCTAGCTGCGTTGCATCTTCTACGGGGACTACGCCTCGCTTTACGACCTGTGCCTCCATCCCCACAGCATCGACCGCCTCATCTGCTCCGGCGGACAGCAGCTGGTGGCACAACACCAGCGTTCTGTTCGGGTGCAACCGCCCCCACCTCCAGCACACCATCCTCAACTCCCTTCTCATGCGCTCTGATGGCGAGATCTGGGCTCCATCCATCTCCGCCCCCACACTCTGTTCCATCCTTACAGAAGCCTTAATTCCAGCAGCACGTGACCCCCCTTGCTGCCGACGTAGCAGCACTGGGCGGTATACGTTGGCTGCTGAGCTTCCTCACCTTTCCACCACCGCCGCCTCCACCTCCACTGCCCTTTCCGCCTCCACTGCCGACATCACGGCCCAGCTCCTCGACCTCGACCAGCACCTCCAAGCCACCGCCACCGCCCTTGAGAGCTTGCATGACACCGCCGGCCTCACCGCCCAGGCGGTGAAGGACATCGCTGCCCAGCCGGCATCTGCTGGCCCGGCCGGCGATGCTCCCTCCACCTGCATGGGCGGACTTGCTTAAGCATCATACCATGCACCTCCACCACCTCCACCATCGCGGCACAGCTCAAGCAACAAGCGCCCTTGACCTTCGCGAGGAAGCCAACATCACCCAGCGCAGCCACAACGTCATCGTCAAGCACTTCGACCAGCCGGCAGGTGAGACCTCCACGAGCCTTCTCACGGCATTTAAGCACGACATTCTTGCCCCCATGCAACTCTGACACTGGTGAGCTGCGGACACTAGGAACTCAGATCTGAGATTTTTCTCAGTTTTTCTCAGTTTTCTCAGTTTTCTCAGTTTTCTCAGGAAGGCTGCCTGAGATTTCCTGAGATTTCCTGAGATGTCCTGAGATTTCCTGAGATTTCCTGAGATCAACTGAGAAAAATCTCAGTTTTCTCAGGAAAACTGAGAAAATCACCTGAGAAAACTGAGAAAACTGAGAAAAAACTGAGATCAGCCTGAGAAAGTCGCCTGGCCTGAGATTTTTTTTTCTCAGGAACGAAATTTCTCAGGCGCCCGGTTTTTTCTCAGGTTGCTGCCTGAGAAAATCTGAGACTGAGAAAATCTGGGAAACTTAAGGCCTGAGAAAAACTGAGAAACCTCATGCACACAGAGAAATCGCATTCATACCACGCAACCAGAAATCGCTTTGATTACAAATTATAATAATTTCTTGTGCAGTTGGAGTACAGCTCTTCAAGTTTGCTAAGAACATCAATTTCAGTCACTAGACGAATTGCTACAATCTGCTTCAGCGTAGCTCACTTTTCCATACGCCCTTGCACTTCTCCTCGTTGGTGCAAGGTCGCCCCGGCTAGGTTCAGCCACATTCTTGTGCTGCCTACCCCCTCTCCCCCTCTGCCCACGATTCCCCCGCGTAGGTTCAGCCGCATACTCGCGGCCATCGCCACCACGGGCAGAATCAGCAGCATTTTCTGCTGCAGGCTGCCTCCTTCCTCTCCCCCTCCGTCCACGCTTCCCCGTGCAGGTTCAGACGCATTGTAGCTGCATGGCTCATCACTGTCGCTGCTAGGTGGAGCCACATCCTCTTGGCTACCATTATCACTGCCGCTGCAGATGGAGGAATCAGTTTCTGCTGCAGGCTGCTTACCCCTCCTCTTCCTTGGTGCAGGCATGCCATCCTCGCTGCCACACTAGGAACGGAGTGTTGACAAACTTTGACAATTGTTTGTCAAGAATTGTCAAATAGTTCTAGTGTGACCCGCTGGCTTCGCACAGCCAAAAAAAAAAAAAAAAAAAATCAATTTTTGGCGGTAGAGAGACCATGGAGGGACTGCCCGCTGCCCACTGTAGACGCATACTGTAGTTCGTAGAAGCGTACTCCTTCGCTGCACTCCGGAGAGGAATCGTGACGGACTGACGGTCTCCTTCGCTGCCCTCCAGAGAGGAGGCCGCTAAAGCGGCCGCTCGCTTCGCTCGCTGGGAGCTTTGCGCGGATTGGTTGGCAGTTCTTCGCTGGGAGCTTCGCGCGGATTGGTGGTCAGTCAGTCCGCCCCTTCTGGATTGGCCGCGTACTCGGTGATGCCCTGAATAGTGTCGGATTACCTTACATTGCCAAATTAGTAATATAGATTCTTGACATATCAACTGCCATGACCTTGACAAACCTTGACAGAACTTGACAAAAGCTTGACATGGCAACATCAAAGGCTTGACAAACCTTGACAAAATGTTGAAAGGTTGACAAAACCTTGACAATCTTGGAAATATCAACATATCAACACGGAAAAACATGTCAATACACTGACAAACCAAGGTGATGTGTCAAGAAATGTCAAGACGTTAACAAACGAAGGCCAAAAAAATTGTAAACATGACAAAATGTCCACAAATGTTAACATGACAAACGTCAACATGACAACCAAAGGCGTAGCAAACTGACAAATCAACACCACGCACAGGTAAACTTATTTCATTAAAATCAACAAGTTCAAAAGACCACCTAAACCGAGTCATCATCATCATCATCATCATCATCATCATCATCATCATCATCATCATCATCATCATCATCATCATCATCATCATCATCATCATCATCATCATCATCATCATCATCATCATCATCATCATCATCATCATCATCATCATCATCATCATCATCATCATCATCATCATCATCATCATCATCATCATCATCATCATCATCATCATCATCATCATCATCATCATCATCATCATCATCATCATCATCATCATCATCATCATCATCATCATCATCATCATCATCATCATCATCATCATCATCATCATCATCATCATCATCATCATCATCATCATCATCATCATCATCATCATCATCATCATCATCATCATCATCATCATCATCATCATCATCATCATCATCATCATCATCATCATCATCATCATCATCATCATCATCATCATCATCATCATCATCATCATCATCATCATCATCATCATCATCATCATCATCATCATCATCATCATCATCATCATCATCATCATCAAAATCAACATGGCTGCTACCTTGCTGCCTGAATTGCGGTTTTCTGCATTACATTAGCATGACAAACTGTACTGACAAAACACATGAAGGAGAAGTGCACTCAATCACAGTCCGAGGGTGGCGGGCAAGATGCACAGCCACAAGCATCTTACAAATGCAGTATAACATCCGCGTAGGGCTGTCCCAGCGATCATTGCTGAAATTAATGGACGACTTTCTAGAAATTTACCGCAGGAGACTGTCCAGTGCTACAGCGATGTGACGAGGGCTCAAAGCCTACAAAATCTGTGTCCGCAGGTGCCCTCCCCGCCATGCTGGGCTGGCCGATGTGTGCGCCATGGTTGTGTTAGGTAGATTGCCTGCATGCAAGGGAAACATGCGTGATCCAGCAAAGCAGCAAAGGGAACACACAACGATCTTAAGTGAGATGAATACCCGACGCCTTGACGCGCCAACAACGTTGCATTACCTAAATCAGTTGTGTGTAATGAGACGGCGTGAGAGCACAGCAGTCGCGTGGCTGTTTGTGAGTGATGGCTTGATTTTTGGACCGAGAAAGTGAGATAGTAAACAGAGAGAGAGAGAGAGAGAGAGAGAGAGAGAGAGAGAGAGAGAGAGAGAGAGAGAGAGAGAGAGAGAGAGAGAGAGAGAATGGGCCTGGTATTCTCGCCTAAACTGTCCCTATGTACCTCACAAGATGTAGGGAACTGCGAAACCACAGGAATACCTAGAAAAGAGCGCTTCCTGGCTCACGAAAAACTCGCCGATTGAGTGCTTGACGTTCACGTTTGATAATGCTGAACTGCGTTATCAAATCATCTGCGTTATCAAATCATCATCTGGCAGAGTCACGTCACTTGGTTGGTGCCGGGCCCGCTACAAAAAACGTAGCGGGCCCGGTGATGTCGCTATTACACCACCCGACTTTACATCGAGTCACTGTGAATGATATATATATGGCTGCCATGCAATATATATTCGCCTTGGCTCCCAGCCACTACTCGGTGGCGCTCCGGCACCAGCTATTTGCCCCGCAGCCTCTTGTTCCGGCCGGGCGGCCTTGTGGTAGCTGTGGGCAGCCGCTGGATCCCACGGGGACTCACTACCTTGCCTGCATGGGGGGCCAACAGAATCAGAATTGGTATTTGTATTTGCACACTGTCCTCCTGACGGTGGTGCTCGCCATGATTCGGTCGGTTTTCCCCCACGCGAACATCCGGTCCGAGGATGCGGATGGCGCTGCCTTCTATTCCCCAACCACCGGCCTGACATCGTGGTGCTGGACTTTGAGGGGGTGGCCGGCATCTGCTTATTGACGTTTCGGTGGCGCGGCCCTTGGCTCTTAGCCACGTGGCTGGGGCCTCCCTCACGGCAGGTTACACGGCGGACCGGGCGGAGCGGGCCAAGCTCCTGGCCTACGGCGACGTCGGGCACCATCGTGTGGTGCCCTTTGTCCTGGAGGAGTTTGGGGCCATGGGGCCCCTGACCTCCGCCTTCTTCAAGGAGTGTTGCCGGCTCCGGGAGGATCGGCTGGACCTGGAGGGCCAGCGGGCCCCATGGTCGGCGCGGACCTGGACGTCATATTGGCGTCAGCGCTTGTCGGTGGCGCTGACTCGGGCCATGGCTGACATCATGCTCCGCCGTACGCGGGCTGATTTTGCGGTGCAGCAGGGCTATTAGGTTCCTCCCGTTAGGCGTTTCCATTGGTCTTATCGTAGTATAGAGCTTTGACATGGCTCTGTATATAGGTTTATAGCTGGGCGTTTGCTTTGGTTTGAGTGATTTCACTCTGCTGTAAGTAATTATATTTTTAATATATATATGGCTGCCTACAGCACCGCGCATGGTGTCCAAGTAAAATTATGGCGCTGCCAAGGCTGCGTACCTGCCGTTATCGCCTTGGTCTTTGTCACGGTGGCGTTCTCCAATTCACATGCAACGTCCACTTCCTGTGCCAGCTCTGGCGCGGCGCGTGCCCTTCGGGCTGAATTTCAAATTTCCGCGTGCAGTCCGTTGGAGAGGGGCGCTGCGTCCGGAGTCCGGACTTAGGGAATTCGGAGGCTGCTGGTCGCACAAAAGATCGTTGTTGGCTGTTGAGTGATGTCCGACTGGCACGATGGAGAGGGCTCCATCACATTGGCGACCTCACCAGTGGCCCACATGTACCGACGAGACCTGCATCTCGAGCTTGTCGGCCCTCACGCTGCAGCTGTCACCATGCGAGACGCCCTGAGACTCTCGGCATGATTTTTCCCGTGCAATATCACGCCCTCGATTCGCAGCAAGGCCCGTCTCCTCCAATATGGCCGACTGCGGGCTGTGCCGTAACAGGAAATGTCCGGGTGATGGCAGGCAGTGCCTACCCATCCCCCGCATGCACCGCGTCAAGCAATATTTCCACTTCCGCTGCTGCTGGGCACCGGGCTACTGCCTACATTTCTTAATCGCTCCATCGCCTCCTCCATGGTGCCTCGCTCCCTGCGGCCCCTCCGCCACGCCGGATATCCATGGCAATCAAGCCTACCGGCTACCACCATACCGGCCACGAGCCCTTGCTGCACCAAACGAAGTGTGCGGCCCCGAATTAAGTGAAGTACACGGCAGGACTGGGAACCACCTGAAATTACATCGGGGTCTCCAGTGGACTTGGCGTCACATCTTGCTAACGTTGTCACTGTCGGCAGTTGTCAGTTGCTGTTGGTTGTTGCATGCTGAGGGTTGCAGATGTTCTAGGAACAGCTGGTCCAATGTTGCTATGCATGCAGTTACTCTTGCCATTACGTGTGTCCGTGTGCCTCCAACCATCCCGCCACAATGCCAGCACCCTCCACCCCGCTAACTCCCACTCGCCCCACTCCCCTGCCTGTTCCATACCCGCCCCACCCACAAATATACGTCACAGACATCCACATGCCGTTATCCATCCCCACCTGACTACGGACTACTCTCGCCCCCACGCTGAGGTCCCCCACAACACCGTAACACCGCCCTCCTCCCCCAAACCATCCGATGACCCACCCGACCATCCACCTTGAGTCCCCCCAAACCAACCTATCTGACTACCACCCTTCCGTATTACATACACCACCTTCCACACCAACATAACAAACCACCTACTAAACAAACCTACCGCCCCACAACGAGGTTCCCCTACACCACTGCACCCCGCCCACCCCGCCCCCCGCTGCCCCAACATACGATGACTCCACCCCACCATCCACGTGAAGCATAACCATCCACCCCGGCCTCCGGGGCAACCAATCAGCTGTCCACTCAACCATAACTGACACTGCTGCACCGACCACCGGCAAGCCCGCCTACGTACCATACCCAAGCCACCCACGCAACCCAAGCATCCCCAACCCTCACACGAACCTGTGACCTACGCACGAGCTACCTACAACTGCGACTCACAACTACTACATAATCAACCCATAACAATGTCCCCCATGACCCCCGCCAAAGGGGGGGGTCCCCCCAATAGTCCAACACACACACACACACACTCTACAATACCCAGGACCACGAGTACCCACCCAATTCACCTCCCACAACGGTATCACCCACGAGTCCAGTGCCCCACCCATGTCCACAGCGACACCCCGGAGACTTCACCACGCCCACCGACTGCACGCACGCACACCTAGCTGCACACTCCCACGCACCTACCCTCGCACGCACGCATGCACGCAGCCATCAACCCACCCACCAAGGCACGCCTGCACAAACGCACACATGCACAAGTGCACGCACACGCACACATAGCTGCACACTCTCACGCACCCACTCACGCACGCACGCCTGCACACAGCCATCAACCCACCCGCCAAGGCACGCCTGCACAAACGCACTCATGCACAACTGCACGCACTCGCCCACGCACGCACACCTAGCTGCACGCCTGCACGCAGTCACGCAATGCATGGCAGCATGCCCGCCTTCTATATCATTCTTGGAATATCATGTTGCATATGGCATTATTATCATGTTTGTAAATTTAACTCCTTGCTTTCTGTATGCTTTCTTTCTTTGGGGATTACTTGATGCAGATCGTGGAGCATACAAGCTCGACGAGAAGACGTACACATCAATATTGAGTGAAACCACCGTTGCTGGGCTCTGGCATGCCAGCTGTTATATGGCCATGAGCCATCAGCTAGCAATCCAGAAATAGGATGAGAGCAGTTTTGAGTCGATGTTTTATATTTTGATGGTATTGAAACGATGAGTCACAGAATGCCACAATGAAACATAAGTTCATTACTATCAAACAGCGTGATGCCATGAATGCCACGCCTAATACCACAAGATGTGCTAATAACGTATTTAATTCATTAATGAATTGTTGGATTTATTGCATGATGGTGTTATGCTTGTTAGAATACACATTTAATTCTGGCAATGGCATGCCTGAGAAAATGCCCTGAGATTTTAAGCGCCTGAGAAAATGCCCTGAGATTTTAAGCGCCTGAGAAAATGCCCTGAGATTTTAAGCGCCTGAGAAAATGCCCTGAGATTTTAAGCGCCTGAGAAAATGCCCTGAGATTTTCAGCCTGAGAAAAAAAAATCTCAGTGTCCACGTAAAATCTCAGTTTCCACTTAGCCCTGAGATTTCCTGAGATTTCCTGAGAAAAAGCCAATTTTCTCAGGCCAATCTCAGGAAATCTCAGGTCACTTTCTCAGGAAATCTCAGGAAATCTCAGGAAAATCTCAGGAAATCTCAGGAAATCTCAGGAAAATCTCAGGAAATCTCAGGAAATCTCAGTTTTTTTCTCAGGAAATCTCAGGAAATCTCAGGAAATCTCAGTTTTCTCAGTAGCGAGTTCCTAGTGGATGTCGGCTGACAGTCCGCCTCCCCCGCGCGCGGGGGAAGGCTGGCCCGGCACCCGTGCTCCTCACCTTAAGTACATGGCGGACAAGCTGTCGTTCCGCAAGAAGTTCTCGGAGACTCGCTTCACGCTGGACGACGACTTGACCCTGGCCCAGCAACAGCAGCGACGCGAGCTATGGCCGACCTACCTTCAGCTCCGGCAGAGCGCAGGGGGGAAGCCGGTATACTGGAGGGGGGCGGTCATCCACGTTGACCACAAGCCATGGCAGGCCCCTCCTGCCACCTCAGACTAGGGAATATATACCAGTAGTGTAGATTAGTCAGGCTTAGCCTAGCATGTGGCCCACGCGCATTAATTAATTAATTAATTAGAAACATAACTCCGTTGGGAGTATCTGTAGCACATAGCCCTTGAGAAGGGGCAGATGGCCTATAATACATTCTAGGCTACTTCCTGCAAGGGTGGGAATGTAAGCTACCCTTGCTCTAGGTGCACCAGGGCACCTGCACCCTCATGATCTATCACGCTATGCCCAGCTATAGGGGGAGCATGTCATGTGGGGAAGATCATCATGGCTGTACAAGAGCTAGGGCATGGCTTCTCGACAGAGAGCATCTCTCTGCATGGCATAGCATGGCTAAATTCTTAATGCAACATCCATGGGGGTCCCATTATAGGCATGGCTTGGATAAATTCTGAAGGCATCATCCATGGGGGCCATTATATGGGCGCACATGCGTGTGGGCCACATGCTAGGCTAAGCCTGACTAATCTACACTAATGGTATATATTCCCTAGTCTGAGGTGGCAGGAGGGGCCTGCCATGGCTTGTGGTCAACGCGGATGACCGCCCCCCTCCAGTATACCGGCTTCCCCCCTGCGCTCTGCCGGAGCTGAAGGTAGGTCGGCCATAGCTCGCGTCGCTGCTGTTGCTGGGCCAGGGTCAAGTCGTCGTCCAGCGTGAAGCGAGTCTCCGAGAACTTCTTGCAACATTTAGGAACGACAGCTTGTCCGCCATGTACTTAAGGTGAGGAGCACGGGTGCCGGGCCAGCCTTCCCCCGCGCGCGGGGGAGGCGGACTGTCAGCCGACATCCGCAGCTCACCAGTGTCAGAGTTGCATGGGGGCAAAAATGTCGCGCTTAAATGCCGTGAGAAGGCTCGTGGAGGTCTCACCTGCCGGCTGGTCGAAGCCGCTTGACGATGACATTGTGGCTGCGCCTGGCGATGTCGGCTTCCTCGCGAAGGTCAAGGGCTTGTTGCTTGAGTTGTGCCGTGATGGTGGAGGTGGTGGAGGTGGTGTGATGCTTAAGCAAGTCCGCCCAGGTGGAGGGAGCATCGCCGGCCGGGCCAGCAGGTGCCGGCTGGGCGGCGATGTCCTTCACCGCCTGGGCGGTGAGGCCGGCGGTGTCATGCAAGCTCTCAAGGGCGGTGGCGGTGGCTTGGAGGTGCTGGTCGAGGTCGAGGAGCTGGGCTTTGATGTCGGCAGTGGAGGCGGAAAGGGCAGTGGAGGTGGAGGCGGCGGTGGTGGAAATGTGAGGAAGTTCAGCAGCCAGCGTGCCACCCATGACCCATTGCTGCTATGTCGGCAGCAAGGGGGGTCACGTGCTGCTGGAAGGCTACCATGAGGAGGGAACGGAATGGGGGGGCGGAGATGGATGGAGCCCAGATCTCGCCATCAGAGCGCATGAGAAGGGAGTTGAGGACGGCATGCTGGAGTTGGGGGCGGGGGCACCCGAACAGCTGGCTGATGTTGTCCCAGCGACGGCCGTCGGTGACGAGGAGGTGTCCGGTGGCGTGGAGATGGAGGCACAGGTCGTAACGCGAGGCGTAGTCCCCGAAGAAGATGTAGTGCACAGCATCGCTTGGAGAGATGGTGGTCCAGTCGTGATCATCGACCTGGAAAGGTTGGAGCCGACAGCGCAGTTCCGAGGGGCGTGAAGACCCTCCTGTTTTGTCGGCTGAGCGGGCGCGTTTAGGGTCAGGCGATGCCGATGGCGATGCATTGAGTCCGGGAGGTTGCTGGGCGACCACCAGTGCACGACTACTGGCACCGCTGCCTGCCGGATGTGGCGAAGCGGCAGCCTCAGCTGCCGCATTGTCATGGGCGAGCGCATCCGCCAAACTGCGTTGCGTCGAGGGGCGTTTGCTCGTCATATATTGCGTAATAGCTTCGGAAAATTATATCAGCATGTGCGTCTTATTAGAAAGACGAAGCGATAGTGATATTCACGGCTAAATTCGGTGCTCAAACGTGAAAGTTATGAGCGCCGCCGTCAGCCATGGCTACCTCGTGGCTCGTGGCTGGAATGGATCTCTCCACGTGCGTGTGCGCCCATAATGGCCCCCATGGATGATGCCTTCAGAATTTAGCCACGCCCTGCCTATAATTGGACCTCCCATGGATGTTGCACTAAGAATTTAGCCATGCTATGCCTATGCAGAGAGAAGCTCTCTGTTGAGAAGCCATGCCCTAGCTCTTGTATAGCCATGACAGTGATCTTCCCCCCCCGTGCCGGGATCCCCTTAGTTGGGTTGAACCCGAGACAGCATGGTGGTACCGGTGCCCTTGAGGCACCTAGAGCAAGTGTTGCTTACATTCCACTCTTAATTGCAGGAAGTAGCCCCGAATGTATTAAAAGCCATATGCCCCTTCTCCGGGATATGTGCTACATGTACTCCCAACGGAGTTATGTTACTAAAATTAATGCGGTCTAGATCCCTCCCAGGCCTGCAGGGTGGGCCGGCAGCGATGTTGCTGCGTGTCGTAGTTTTGTGATGTAGTAAGTTGTACCCAGTTGTGCAGCTGGCGTGATTCTTGGATGTCCGTGTCAGATTACTATTTCTTCAGGGTTCTTCTTCTTTTCGGGGTTTTCCTTTTGTTGCATGCTAATCTCACCTCAATGCTTCTTCCCACAGCAGGGCGGTTGTTGTCTTCAACTACCTGGGCCCACTTGGCCTTGTCCTGCATCTTTTCCCAAATCACGGAGAGGCCTTGGCCCCCCATATATCCTCTATCAGTTTCTCTTTGAATGTGCGGGCCTTGCGGTGTCTGGCATCGCTGGGCCCGTCCCACCTGAGGAGGTGCCTGCCCGGCTGAGCGGGTTGCACTGAGCCCTGCGGACGTGCCACGAGAAGTGTCTACCTTGTTGGTACGAGCTAAGTGCTCTACTAGTTGCAATCTGCGCTGCTTTATGGTGCTAGTGATCAGTGGCAGGTGGCCGGGATTGACACCCCTTACAACAATAAAAGGAAAACAACTCAGTGTGTGAGGTGAGAGGATGTGAAAACTTACCTATAGTCGTGACAAATGTAGAGCAGCCCAAAGATGCAGATTAAAATAGAGGGTTACCAAAATTTTCTGGAGGCAAACCAATTAGCTGTAGAGCCGGTAACTAATCTATCTTTGTGAGTCATCTGCACCCACATTACAGATAAGCCAGGAGGCTGCCCGGGCATCCTGACACAACGTTGGACTGCCATGCGCCCAGGAACAGTTGTGTCATCGGATACGAAGCCCGTACCCAGTTTTAAATTGAAGTGCGTGTATCCTTGCGATCATACATGCAGTTCTTGGACGTTTGGAATCATGGCATGGCTAACGTGATGACTGACTAGCTAGACCTTTTCAGTGGTTTTCCATTTGCGGGTATTTCCTCGTAAATGGTGGGAGAGCGATCGCAGCAATGGTGCTCACCACTAGACACTCCCGGCCAGTTAGGCTCGAAACACACGCCCTGATCAAGCATGCTGTTTCCGGCCCCACCGTCTAGGTCATCTAGTCGCTCCACACGTAAGCCAGCCATAATTTCAATGCACAAGGATACACATTTCCATCACCATTCATCTTCATCATCCTGAACGACTCGAAAACGCGGAAAAGATAACGGCAGGCTCGAGCTACCATGGTCCGGATTCTCCCGATTTCTGGCCTGCGCTGGTTGTCTCTTTGATACAATATTACCAGCAACATATGAGTTGTTTGGGTCAGAATAGGGGGGGGGGGAAAAACTCGCCAGCATCAGAAGGTCGGAGGTCGTGTACTACTGTGCCCAAAGAACATGGCAAGCAAGAACTGACATACTGCAGAAAACAGCTGTTGCGGCCTTGCTACTTCAAAAATGTGCCAGGAACAGCAGGTACCCCTTAGCTGGGCATAGCGTGATACACCATGAGGGTGCAGGTGCCCTGGGGCACCTAGAGCAAGTGTCGTTTACATTCCCACCCTTGCAGGAAGTAGCTTAGAATGTATGATAGGCCATATGCCCCCTCTCAAGGGCTATGTGCTACATATACTCCCCACGGAGTTATGTTCCTAATTAATTAATTAATTAACATCAGGTACCATATCTACCACAGGTCGGACAAATATAAATGATATTTGGCCGTATTTGCGTATTTGATCTATAAATGTTGCATATTTAGTCCACTAAATTAATCCGACGGTGAACCCCGTTCGGCAAATAATAATCTAAATTAATCTGAACGTGAAACCGGCTTTGAACAAAATATTTAGATTAATTTGAACGTGAAACCGGCTCTGACCAAAATATTTAGATTAATCTGACGGTGAAACCGGCTTTGACCAAAATATCTAAATTTATCTAAATGAATATTTAAATTTATATACTCGTGCCGCCAGGGCCTTTAACTTTAACATCTGAAGTCTGAACTGGCCGCGTCTGCGTCCTGCCTCGCGCGCCATCAGGAAACTGAGCGGGAAATGCATTTGCCTTAAACTTGCATGTAAGTGCCCAGCACAGGTCGGACACGGAGATTTGAGACGAATGGCCTTTCGGCAAAAAATATTTAGATTAATTTGAACGTGAAACCCCGTATATAATATTTAAACTACATTTAGATATATTTGAGACAAATGGCATTTCGGCAAAAAATATTTAGATTAATTTGAACGTGAAACCGGCTTTGACCAAAATATTTAGATTAATTTGAACGTGAAACCGGCTTTGACCAAAATATTTAGATTAATTTGAACGTGAAACCGGCTTTGACCAAAACATTTAGATTAATTTGAACGTGAAACCGGCTTTGACCAAAATATCTAAATTAATCTGACGGCGACCGGTAAGCAGCCAAAAGTATCTAAATTATATTTTATTTATATTTGTCCGACCTGTGATATCTACGGTTTAATTGTCCTAGGTAAAAAGGCGCCTAAACCTGCTGAATCACCAACAACAATAGGAACGATGTCACGTTTACAACACACTAGGCTGTGGGAGGCGCGTCCATTTGAAGGGCCCAAATTTGGATGCACCCACGCCACTTCCATAGCCGTAGTACGAATCCGCATTGACAGTTACGCGCAGGTACTCCATGGGGAGGGTTTCGCCATGCACGACAATGCGGTGGAAGTTTGTGACGGGCGCCAGGGTCCCATACTGTGTGTTCTGAGGCAGGTACACGGCGTTTGTGTTGGCAAACGGGTTATCCGACTTGAACTCGTGCGAGTCCCCGTGCAAGGCCAGGACGGAGCGGCCAAAGCTGCGCACGTGGTTGTAGATCGCCTGCACGATGGGGGTGTACCCCGACAGCTTCGACGGGTCGCCCTTCCAGAAGTCCGCCTGGTACATCAGGACGATGCCCTTGGTGTCCTCCTCCCACGCGTGCGCAAACGCTCGGTCGAGCCACCGGATGGTGGCCCCCGTGCGCTCCGCGACCGCGTCCAGCTGGCGCTGCGTCTTGGGCGCGCCGTGCCAGGCGTCGCCCTCGTTGTTGGACCCACCCGGGATGTTCAGCGCCACAAACAGCACGTCGGCCTCCACGAACATCACGTGCTCCAGGTACTTGGCGTCCGCGGGGTACGCGGGGTCATACGCGCGCGACTGGGACAGCACGCTCTTGTGCCTGGCCAGGGTGGACCCAGGGCGTGGGAAGAAGATGCGGCGCACCAGCTCCAGGTTGTCAAGCGGGTCACCAGGGTAGTGGCTGCCGCCGTCCGCCACAGGGTCATAGTATGAGTCACAGGGACCCAGGTTGCCCGTGAGGTTCAGGCATGGCCACGGGCTGGTGGTGGTGTACGTCCAGCCGCCCTCCTTGGCGTTGTGGCAGTCGGCCCATTCATTGTCGCCCGGGGTGTACACGAGCGGGACGTTGAACTCCTTGAACGCGTTAAAGACCCTCCAGTTGTACGCCTCGTAGCAGTGGGAGGAGCCGGAGTGGATGTCGCCCACGTGCAGGACAAGCTGCAGCGCGTTGTCCTGGTTGATCGCCTGCACAAACGCCGGCATGGCGTCCAGCTGCGCGTGGTCTGCGTTCCCGACCCCGTAGGGAAGGTCACCAATCGCCGCAAACGTGAACACCCTGGCGTCGCCGCACCTGGGGGCGCGCTCCAGGTGGAACTCGTACTCCACCGTGTCAAACAGCACGAGCGTCCTCACCTTGCTGGTGCCCGTCACGCCCTCAAACCCACGAGAGCCAGAGGACCACGTCTGGGGGCTGGAGAACGCCGGGTAGACCGCCCCCCAGTGGACCAGGTCCACTGAGGTCAGCGTGCCGACGGCGGGCACCTCGAGGACGTGGGTGCAGAGCAGCTGCCACTCATGTTCGGTGGTCACGCAGGTGCCCACAAAGGTGCCGTCAAGCGGCTCGTACGCGGCCCCCTCGCTCTCCTTGAGGTCGAGGTCGACCCGGATGAAGACGCTGCAGGCAGGTGTCCAGCGCTGCGCCAGGCTGGTGGAGCATATACATATCGGTAGTTTGCCATGCACCATTGCACATAATAAGTGATTCGTTCAAAGCAGGCCACGAAGGTAGAGCGGCAAAGCGTGAAGATATGGAGCACAAGCACGAGTTATCAGCATTCCATACTGCTTTGTGCTTCATTTCTAAATTGCCAGTCTCTATAACAGGTTTGGAAGGTTTAACTTCAAAGGGCCAAAGTGAGAACTTTGCTTGGAAAAGCTCCGAGGCGAAGGGAGGTGGAGCAGCTACGTAGTACCACCAGAGGCACACAGCCCAAGTAGACAAAGCCGACAGCACATTACTGTCGCCCTCCTATTTCCCCCCCCCCTCCCCTCCCCCATAACCCCCGTAAGGTGCCCTGATTCATCTAGCAAAGGGATTGCAGACACCGGCCAGAACGCATCCTCAGCCAGGTAGACATTTTGTATTCCATCCCAAGTAGGCTGTATTCACTAGGACTGGACAAGGCAGCCAGCTAATGATATATATAATAGCTTGTACTATACTATGGACGTAGCAAAGTGAGTACAAACAACGTTTGCATGATTCACACAAACTACGCATGCGGTTTGCATTATATGCTTAACCTATTACGGGCAGAACGCGTCAGAGACATGCCGTTAGTTAACAAACTGACGGATCACACCTCGGACCATCTGAGCATAACACCATCAACCGAAAGCAGCATTAGCGCTCTACTGACACGAAAGAATTGTGATATGCATGCCATTCAAGTTAGCAGTGATGTTTCACAAGGTAGGCCCGTACGTAAGTTCTCGTTAAGCTGTCTCGTCAAGCTGATCAGCCTCGCGCTGATTAAGAGATAGCAAGTAAATGAAAATTAAGATAACAACGACAAGTGCACCACCTTTTGGTAGCTGTAGCCCCACCGTCAACAACTGCGGCAAGACTGTCAGGGACTGAGTTCTGACTGGCCGACGGGTCGGGGGGGTTGGTCATTCAAGGGCGCATGGCGGGTTAATTAACTGCTCAATTTTTACCTTGGGACGCTGCACTGGTCTGGAACAAGGGTATCCCATCGAGAATTGCTTCCTCGGAGCGAGCCTCGGAGAAAGAAATTTTTCTGCCCACAGATCTTGGAGTCTTCGTGAGCGCCAATTAAAGCGAAGCACGCAGTTAATGTTGCCAATAATGCAACCCCACGTGACAACCCTGACACTCCCATAGTTACGATTATTGAGATGACTCTGCTTTAACTATGTAACCAATAACTTCAGATGTCAGGGCGTTGACGGCGTTGGGTTTTTACTTTTACGGCCGAATTCACGGGGGGGTTTACTTTCTTACTCCGTCTCGCGGGGTTGATCCTCGTGCAGGGAAACATCAAACGGGCTTCAGATTTCAGAATCCTGGCGCTGAGAAGGTCGACGTTGTTGGATATTCCAAGTTTCCAAATTCCAACCCCGAAGCGACCAGGATCTGACTGATCTGACGCATGACGGTCCATCCCCGCCCAACGGCTCCCCGACCAGGAAGACCGAAAAAAAATTACATCAGGGGAGGGGTCAGGGCACTTTTCTGGCGGGAAACCATACCTAGGCATGTGCTAAAAATCCAATGATGATTGGGGTCCATAAATATCAAGGAGACAACCAGCGCAGGCCAGAAATATATATTTTAAAAATATAATTACTTACAACAGAGTGAAATCACTCAAACCAAAGCAAACGCCCAGCTATAAACCTATATACAGAGCCATGTCAAAGCTCCGTCTATACTACGATAAGACCAATGGAAACGCCTAACGGGAGGAACCTAATAGCCCTGCTGCACCGCAAAATCAGCCCGCGTACGGCGGAGCATGATGTCAGCCATGGCCCGAGTCAGCGCCACCGACAAGCGCTGACGCCAATATGACGTCCAGGTCCGCGCCGACCATGGGGCCCGCTGGCCCTCCAGGTCCAGCCGGTCCTCCCGGAGCCGGCAACACTCCTTGAAGAAGGCGGAGGTCAGGGGCCCCATGGCCCCAAACTCCTCCAGGACAAAGGGCACCACACGATGGTGCCCGACGTCGCCGTAGGCCAGGAGCTTGGCCCGCTCCGCCCGGTCCGCCGTGTAACCTGCCGTGAGGGAGGCCCCAGCCACGTGGCTAAGAGCCAAGGGCCGCGCCACCGAAACGTCAATAAGCAGATGCCGGCCACCCCCCTCAAAGTCCAGCACCACGATGTCAGGCCGGTGGTCAACTGGGGGAATAGAAGGCAGCGCCATCCGCATCCTCGGACCGGATGTTCGCGTGGGGGAAAACCGACCGAATCATGGCGAGCACCACCGTCAGGAGGACAGTGTGCAAATACAAATACCAATTCTGATTCTGTTGGCCCCCCATGCAGGCAAGGTAGTGAGTCCCCGTGGGATCCAGCGGCTGCCCACAGCTACCACAAGGCCGCCCGGCCGGAACAAGAGGCTGCGGGGCAAATAGCTGGTGCCGGAGCGCCACCGAGTAGTGGCTGGGAGCCAAGGCGAATGGGGGGGCCATGGGAAGAGCACGAAGGTACGCCGAGCCCACACTCCGCAAGGAAAGCGAGAACAGCCACGCACGTCCATGGGCGTTGAGGTCCGCGAAAAGAGCAATCCAATCAGCCGTGTGCAGAATACCCGCGTAGGTTTTCTGGTGTTTATCGATGACGCGAGCAGGGAATGCGGCGGGAGATTGAACGGAGGCGACCGAGGGAGTGCCGCGAGGGAGGTGGCGCTGTACCGCCAGAAATATATATGATCTATGATGACTGTAGGTGTAAGTTGGCGATGCCATGGTATCCGGAGACGTCCGTCCTATAGTCAGCAAAATTGGTGCGAGAGGTCCCCAGTTCGATTCCGGTCGGATTCATTTGCAGATCGCGTTTTCCGCGTTTTCCGCGGCCTGGCACTGAACGCAAAGGTTTTCACCTTTGCGGAGTGTCTGATCAGAATATATGATCAGATATAAATATGATGAAAAAAAAAATTCCAGCCACTTGGGGGGGTACTGTACTAGCCCCCACCATACTACACCGACGGATAACGCGCTAAAAATAGAAAAGACGCTATTTTAGTCACATTTTTCCTACGGGGCAGTACTGGACAAACATATTGGGACCAAATCACATATTCCCATATAGTTCCCCCACTTTTGAGAAATGCTACCTAATTTGAGCACAGAATAATCATGTTTAGACACATTCAGTTGATGGATTTTCCCGCAAAAAGGGTACTTTTTTCCACCAAAAGAAATAAATCAAATCATGATAAACACATGGAATAGTGCCAAATCATATATTCCCAAATCATCATATATAGTGCCATCTAGTCATCTAGTCGCTCTACACGTAACTCCAGCCATAATTTCAATGCACAAGGCTACACATTTCCATCACCATTCATTTTCATCATCCTGAACGACTCGAACACGCGGACAAGATAACGGCAGGCTCGAGCTACCATGGTCCGGATTCTCCCGATTTCTGGCCTGCGTTGGTTGTCTCCTTCTTGATATATAGTGCCAAATCATATATTAATTATAATATTTATTAATTAGGAACATAACTCCGGTGGGAGTAAATGTAGCACATATCCCAGAGAAGGGGCATATGGCTTTTAATACATTCTAAGCTACTTCCTGCAAGGGTGGGAATGTAAACGACACTTGCTCTAGGTGCACAAAGGGCACCTGCACCCCCCAGAGTCTCAAGCTCAACCCAACTAAGGGGAGCCTGTCATCAGGGGGAAAGATCATCATGGCTATACAAGAGCTAGGCCCGCATGGCTTCTCAGCAGAGAGTAGCTCTCTGCGTGGGCACAGCATAACTAAATAAATAAAGCTAGGCAGCATCTGGTGTGTGGCACATCATGGGCACACATGTACATGGCTAAATAATGCTCTTGAGTCAACTGGTATCAAGGAGACAACCAGGTATAGTGCCTGTAGGAGCGTACATGTACAAGGCCACGGTCTATCTATTCTACACTACTACTGCTGTATTCCCCTAAGCTGGGGCGTCTGGAGTCGCGGGGGTTGCGGGGGTCGCGGGGGTCGCGGGGGTCGCTTGCCAGGGCTTGTGGCCGACGTAGATGGTTGCCCCCCGTCCAGTACACCGGCTTCCCCGCCGCGGGCTGCCGGAGTTGGAGGTAGGTCGGCCACAGCTCGGACCGTCGGTCGCCGTTGTTGCTGCGCCGGGGTCAAGTTGTCGTCCACGGTGAAGGGAGTGTTCTCGAGCCGCTTGCGGCGTCTGAGAAACGAAATCTTGTCCGCTGGGCTCTTAAAGATTAGAAGAAGCGAGGGCGCCCCTGTCTTACCCCGCGCGCGGGGAAGGCGGTGGGCGACCAGCTTCATCTCACCAAGAAGGCCCATGCGATCAAGGATTTTGCTCTCAAACGCACGTACGTGCAAGCTTCTAGGAATTCTCACCTTCCTCCATGTCGAAGTTCTTGAGTATGGCGTTAAAAGGCTGCGCTTGGCGAGCTCGGCCTCCTCGCGGAGGTCGAGCTTCTGCTGCTGGAGCTGTGCTGCAACGGCGGAGGTGGTGGAGGTGGTGTGCTGCTTAAGGATATCCGCCCAGGTCTGGGTGGGAGGTGTCACGTCCGTGAGCTAGATCATCCGCACACAGCGAGGATACGTACATTATTGCGATGGCGGGTCGCTCGGTGCTGCCATGGATACGGTAGCCAAGAATGCTTGCGCAATATAGACAACTGGTGTGGGAAACACTTACGGAGACGTTGTAGCGCTGAAGCAGTTCAATGTCAGGGGGTTGTGGCATTACCCCGGCCGGATACCAACGGTTCCAATGCGAGTCGACTCAACAAGATACCATATCGGGCCAAGGGCACTGCCGGTACTCTTTTGTGTTGTGAATGTTCGTGTCGTAACAGACCCTAGCCAGGCTCAGGTTATGAGTGCCAAAGGACGCAATGCAGGAATTGCTGTGAAGCAATTCGTTTGATAGCGATGCTATTCGTGGAAGTCGGTAAGCTAAGCACGCACTTAATTTCATCTTGGTGCAGGCAATAGCTATGTGACAGGTCACTACAGGTGACAAGGGTTGGAATGGCATTATTACAGTAATGCAGTATAGGTCTTGTTGATAGCAACAGACCACATCGGGAGCAGTCAGCGTAGTAGGGACGCTGCCAGTGCGTGAGTTACGCATGGAGACTGTTGCGTCCGACAGAATCAGCACACCAGTAGTTATTGGGACACTGAGATGCGCTGGTTAGGCTATGCTTGGAATAGCGTGGGCGCTCAGGCAATATAGGCGCGACGCACAGTCAGGACTTGGATGAGACAGGTCCTGCGCAGGACAACGTTATGTGGGTTGTCTAGGGATTAGGAATTAACCCTAGGGCGTGGTGGAGCCTAGGCTAGAGGGGAGGCGGGATTGTGTTTCTGGCAGGATTTCAACCTGGCTACCTCTTATGGCACAGATGCCGCAGCTTACGACAATCCTTTACACGTGTCATTTGAAGCGTCGATTGCGTCGCCAGTCATGAGTGAAAGTGCAGATCGTGTGAAAGATATTATATGCTGCGACCTTCAGGTTTGGTCGTTCGACACTCATTACTAGATATGACGTGGACAGAAAAATGCTTGGATTTGTGCCTGATAAAACGGGCAGTGAGGCGGCAATTTTAGTTTGCCATGATGCCATTTTTTATATGCTCTTATTATGTGTTGTGAAAATGTTAGGACGGCAATTTTCTGGAATGCGGCTTTGTTGTGTCAGGAATCACGACAAACGTTTATCGTGTTCTGACAAGCGTGTGTCAAGCGTGTGTTGCTTTGGTGACTCGTGTGGGCTTGACTACATGTGTGGGAAAGAGACACCGGCAGCGTGTAGTCTCTTTCATGTACCTTCATGTCGAGCCTTCGTTTGTCCTCACATCTTGAGGCAAGGCTTGTTGACATCCGTTTCCTTGTGTACATAGGGTGTGTTCGTCCTCAGTCGTGGGCAACACAATTGCGGATGTGATTGTACAAGGTCGACTACCAATATAAATAATTAAAAAGTGCAATTCAAGTTGCAGCTGTGAACCATCTGATGTATCCATGAGACAAGTCACGAGGCTATCAGTTTCTAGAGCACATCTCAATAGGCGTCCTTAGATGGTCAGTTAATTCGTGGCCAATCAACGGGGGGCTAGAGCGACGCATGGTAAGTGTCTGCTCATCCTTTACATGAAAGAGACTACATCCATCTGCAAAGGATCCTGGACGCAGGATTTAATTGAAAGCTTTTAGACTTCAAATCAGATAGTGATAGCAATTGAGGAAAATTTTTCATTTCAGCAAAGAAAGACGGTGTGCAGTTTTCTGGGGAAGACTAGCACACATAGTGGCCTGATCAACCATTAGTTAGTCTTTCAGATTAGACCGTTGCAACGTAGTAGTGGTTGTGGCAGTTTATGTCATATCACACTAGGTCGGTCACAGGCTCACAGCGTTTTTGGCAAGCTACGCCGGCTGTGCCAACATGCACGGGCGTCGACACCGACGGGCAGGAGCTCTCCAGGGTCGATACCAGTATCAACATGTCAGGAACTGACCCCACAGCATCAGGCAGTGGTGGTGGGTCAGCGCCGGCAGCTACGGGCGGTCAAGCGACTGACCCACTCAGCGCTCTTCTCGGCACTAGTGCGGACACCGCTTTGTTAGGTAATGGAGCGCCTTCCCTTTCTTCGGCAGGGGACGGTGGTGCTCTTACCCAAGTGCATGCTGCGCCTGCTGCAAGAGCAAGCGGCAGAGCTGGCGGCACTCCAAGCTCAGCAAGCGACGCAGTTATCGCAACAGGCGACGCTTGTTGAAGAAACAGTGCGACTTGCTTTGGAGCGCGCGGAATCTGCGGCTGAAGCGAGGCGTGCTACGGAGCGCGCTGAGCAACGGCGGCAGGCGGATCGAAGCAACCACGGAAGCTGCACGCGCCTGCCAAGCTGCGGCCCAACGCGACACCGAGGCCAGGCAGGCTGCCGACGAGGAGGCCGCTGCCGAGGAAGCGCGGCGACATGAGGCGCTGCGCGACCAACGCGGGCTGACACTTCGACGAAGAGCGCAGCGCCGGGGACAGGTCCGCTACGCAACGTTGAACCCAGTCAGCCACGCGCCGGACCAAGCGGTCAACGGCGGGGCGACGGGGAAATGGCGCAGGAGGATAATCGAGCTGCAGCCAAACGTAGGGCGGGTAGGCACCCGGTCGACTGCCGACGCATCTTATACGCTGGGGGGTAACCTACGGGCAGTGACCCGGCCAACCAAGGCACGTTATCGTGGCGCGGCGGCCGGGTATGGTGCAGCCCCCAGGGGGGGAGCATCAGGTGGCCTGTTTAGCACAGGTCGGCCACCCATGACGGCGGCAGCAACGCCGTTGGGTGGCACCGCAGGGCGGCCCAGGCTTGGCGGCACTCGGTCAGACTTCGGCTGGGGCCAAGTCGATCGGGAGCCAGCCAGCATACCATGGGGTGAGGGCGACGACGTCCATGCAGTGACCCCACCGCATGCCGTACGGCGTGCATGGCAAATCCACTCGTGTGCCATCGCTGCCCAAGGTGGAGCTTCGCGAGAAGTTCACCTCAGCCGGCACGGGTGCGACGTTAGAGGAAGCCTATGAGCTCTTCTGAGCTCATTGTAACACCTATCGTTACGCCTCAGGGTATATGATTCCTCTTCGCCATGAGATGGTGATGGATTTCATTCACCTCTTTTTCCATGACCTGACCAAGAAGAAGGTCCAGGTTTTGGTCCAGCATTACCGAGCGCTCGTGGACCGGTGTCATCGCACGGACATCTGGTTTGCGCTCACGGACATGGGCACACCGGATCTCGACTCGATCATCTTCGATGTCGACCCGGCAGAGCAGCTGTGGCAGCAACTGCGGCTGGAGTACCCAGTTGAGCACGTCAACTTAGGCCATCGCGGAATGGAATGGAGCGTTCACCGTCGCCGAGGGTGAGGATCCGGCTTTCTCCCTTGACCGGCTTCTCGCGTTTGCGGGCAAAGTGCCTGATTATACGCAGACCAAGGCTTGCCGGTTGTGGCGGAGTGCAGTGCCCCTGCTGGCCATCGATCTTCCAGAACCGCCCTGTGGGGAGTGGACTTTGGTGACTCGGCTGTGCGGCATTCAAGAGGTTACTCAGGAAGCGTGCGGAAGGCAAGAATTGATACATATGGCAGTGACCTACGTCTCCCAAAGATGTGGCAGCTGCATGTGCATGGGACCAGGCCAGGCATTTCAGCTTTATAGCTCACCTGAGGTTCCCAAAAGCTGATTGGCCAGGACATATAGTGATGCAGGAGATAGTTGCATGCAAACGCGACAGAGGAGCATCGCCAGCCGGGCCAGCGAGGGCTGGCTTGGCGACAATCATCCTTCACCGCCTGGGCGGTGAGGCCTGCGGTGTTTTGCAGGACCTCAATTGTCAGAGGTGAATTTCACCCTGTGTCAGTGTGCCCAACTGCCTGTTTACATTTGTAGTGTCTGGCCATCATGTTGTAAACGGAGGTATTAGGGTTGCGTCCCTAACAATCGCACCCGCCTGCCGTCTTTCTGGCCGATAATTAAATAGGCTTGGTAGGGCCCGCCGTAAGCTTTCCGGCACAACTTATAGCACTGAATATAGTGCAGTATAGCAAAAGTTATGTAGTGCCGAAGTTGTGATTCCGGAACAATACTTTGCGTACCTTAGGTGCCGACGGTACTATCCTCGGCCGAATATTCCGTGTTGGATATTTCGTATGACTGAATCCAGTTCTAGATGCATTGTATGCCGTGTTAGTTGCTTGACATCTGGCGTTCTCCTAATCGTCAATTGTATAATCGACAGCTGGCAACTTGTGCAGAATATTCTAGAACGTGCACCGCTGCCCCAATGTGCCTTGATAAGGAAGTGACGCACCTACGTTGCACTTACCTTGCAGTCCGAGCCCAGTGTGGCTATGGATGCTATGGTCCCCACCCGGGAACCGCACCATGGCTTTGGCGGTGAAATGGTGGCAGTCCGTAACCTAAATATGCAATGAATAAACTGTCTATCAATTGTCTCAATCAGTCTTGACAACCAAGGAATTAAATGAAAATTTCTGACATCAATGGCGATGGCGTTGTCCTTGAGGCGCTGGTCGATGTCGCGGAGCTGGGCGGTGATGGCGGCGGAGGAGGGGGTGGTGGCGGTGGAGGAGGCGAGGAGGGTGGAGGTGGCGGTGGAGATGGTGCATGGAGAGGAGGGGGAGCTTGGCAGTCAGCGTGCCGCCCATGGCCACCACATCTGCAGCTAGCGAGAGGGGCCACGTGCTGCTCGAGGACCTCCTTAAGGAGTGAGCGGATGGAGGATTCGGTCAATGTGGTGGTGATGGGCTGGGGGGGGCAGAGCTCCTCGATGGAGCGGCCAAGGAGGGAGAAGAGGGCGAATGTTTGCAGTCGGGGGCGGGGGGCGGTGAAGATGTAGTTGAATGGGCGCCTGTGAAGGAAAGCATTGACGAGGCGACCCTGGTGGAAGAGCTGCTTGCACAGTTCAATAAGCGAGGCGGTTGATCCCCAGAGCACGTACGTAGCTCAGGATCTTGTCGTGGGTGAGCTTGTCAAAAAAGCCGGGCTATAGCTGCATGGCGTCAAAGTCGAGCTCTTCCCAGGTCGGCTCAGCAGGGCGACTGCGCTTGGGCTCAGGCGACGCTGCGGGCGCGAGGTGAGCCCGGTGCGCTGAGCGACCACAAGGGCTTGGCTAGTGGCGCTGCCCTTTCTGGGCTCAGTGGAGGGCGAAGCTGCAGCCGGAGCTGGAGACGTATTTTCAGGGCCGAGCGCAGCCGCCAGGCTGCGTTGCGCGGAGGAGCGTTTGCTCGCCATAATATATTGCGTGATAGCTTCGGGACATTATATCAGCATGTGCGTCTTAGAAAGACGAAGCGGTTGTGATATTCACAGCCGAAGTCGGTGCTCAAACGTGAAAGTTATGAGCTCCGCCGTCAGCCATTGCTACCTCGTGGCTCGTGGCTCGTGGCTTTGTTTGATAACTGGGGGGACATGCAGCCCCAAACTTTCAGGTCATTCTGACAAGCGCAGCCCTATTTGATGGATATTCCTAGATCGCCACCTGTGATGACGCTGACGGAGGTTTTAGCTATAGTATTTAACCACACTAACACCCCTTTATACATCTAAGCCACGTGAAAACTGGCCAAACCACATACTACCATCCTCTGGCGCCGAATAATAGGCATGCCGTACAAAATGGCTGACGGCGGTATGGCTGACGGCGGAGTTCAGATCTTTTGCGTCTGAGCCCCAAATTCGGTCAGACCACTTGCATTCGATGCGCTTTTTTGAGACGCACATGCCAGTATAATCGGTTACGGCTGAAACGCGGAATTGCCAAAGTTACGCACGAGACAAGCAGCTATGACGACCCCAAAAGCAAAACGGGGCTTGGAAAAGGAGCTTTCCGGCTCCCAGCCCAACCCACTTGCCATCGTCCTTGCCCAGCCGCCTGGGCTCGCAACATCGCCAGCAAACCCATCGCCAAGCGCCTCGCCCGAGCCCAAGAAACCCTGCCACGAACACAAATGGCGAAAGTACCTACCTGATTACGACCGCTTTTCTTTTCAGCACTGGCTGAGTTGAGTAAATCTATAGCCCTAGGATCTGGCTCTAAGTTCCCCATGTCCGTCCGCACGCCTTCCGCTAGCGTCCGCTAAGCCGCCGGCTATAATCCGGCGGTCCGATGCGGTCGACCGGTCTAAGGGCGGCGCCTAGGGCCGGCGCCACCTAGGCCCCAGTCCGGGGCCTTATCCGGGTCGGTACGGACAGCTAGCTTGTCCCACGGTTACGGCTAACCGGATAGGCTTTGCTGGCTAAGACATAAACCAGTGGTTGGCCAGCTCCGACAGCAGTTCTCTGTGTTCACCTTATCCCAAGCTCAACGCGACCGACCGCCATAGCTCAGCCGGTCGGGGGCTTTAACTTGTATTCATAAAAATCCCGATGGCTTCCGGTACACGGAGCCGCACGGGCGAACACACAGATACGCCAAGTGGCGAGGCCGCAGGGGCCGTCCTGCCACGCTTTAGTGCGGACGAGGCCACGAGGTTGTAGGGTTTTCCACGCATAGGTCATTAGAGTCTTTGTATCACGGTATGCCTCGTATTTCGGACGAGATTAGGCAGCGTAGGATAGCATTTGTAGGACATCTTGCTCGCACCAGCCAGGTCGACACCGCCCTTGGTCTGGCCGGTCCCCAGCGGCTCGGCCAACCAGGGCGGCATATTTTGACCTGGCCTGGCCCCAAGAACATTCCTAAAAGGGTACTGGGAAACATGCCATTACCTATACCCAGATGTTGCTGGACGACCTAGTGGTCCCAGCCCAGTTTGAGTACCGCATCCCCTCTCTCTCCCTTCTCTGGACTGCCATGCAGGACAAGAAGCGGTGGCAGAAGATTGTCAAGGCTCACACGCCAGCCCCTGTGGGCAAGCCGCCTCCCCCCAAGAGGAGGAGCCGTTTTGATGAGTAGCGTAGATAGGCTTTTCTAGACTAGATATAGCTTAGAGTTAGGTTAGTTCGATTACGCGGCTTCCTCCACTCCACCCATCCAACCTGGAATATGTGCTACATGATCTCCCAACGGAGGCATGTTATAATTTAATTTAATTTAATTTAATGCACCTAGAGCCGAGAGCTGTCTATCTGATGTATCTACCTGATCTGTGCGGGCCAGGTGCCCGGCTAGGCCCAGCAGGCACCTGTGCCTAATAATGTGGGAAACATAGGGCAAATCAGCGTACAAATCCTCATTACTAATGTGCAAACCAAAGGGGATGCAAACCATGGGCCTTGCGCAGCATCTTGGTGACGGCGCCGTCGAGTCGTTGCTCCAGCTCCTGCGTCAGTGTCCAGGTCTCGGCGCCGTAGGTCAGGATCGTCAGAATGACGACCTTGAAGAGGTCACGCTTGACGATGCGGGGATGCAGTATAGGGATGCAGTATAGTGGTCCGGTATTTCCAGGTCGCGCAGCAGCCAGAAACGGACCTGATGCTAGCGCAACGCCTGTACCACAGCCTCATCGTGGGCCGGCTGCATCTGGGCAACGAACGCATCCGCATTGAGTCGGCAGCCTGGATGGCGGGCCAGCCTGGCCCCATCCGGGTGACCTTCGCGAATGTGGCCAGCAAGGTGAAGGTACTCCAGGCCCGCAAGCTCCTAGGTGGGAGAAACGCGCCGAGCCTCGACGACCTCCTCTCCCCGGCCCAGCTAGTCATCAAGAACGGTCTGCTGGGCAGCGACGTGGCGATCAAGGCCAGGCATCAGGAAGGCCAGAAGGTCTACGTCCGCCTCGTCCACGACACCCCCGTGCTCTTCATCAACGGCCAGCGCACGGAGGCGCAGGCTCCTAACAAGCGGCACAAGTCGGGCCGTACCAGGCCCGCCCCAGCTGCGTCATCATCGTCTACGCACGTCCCGGGTATGGATGGCGCCCGGTAAGGGCACACCCTCGCAGCCTCGCGGTACAATAGGCTTTGGGCACAGCCTTTATAAACAAGCCCCTTTCCATCCTCATGTCGCACCGTGCGAGCATGATCAGGATGCAAGGTCGCCAGGCACGCCACGGTCAACCTTCCCGCCAATTTACCAGCCACACACGCCTCCTAGCCCGCCTTGAGCGGGATGAGGCCCAGTCGACACGCCGGCGACCCCAGCCAGGACGGAGACGACGCATATCCGTCCTGAAAGAAAGCCTCCATGCGTTGACAAGCATTAACCCCAATCGCCACCCTCCCCCCCCCCCCCCCACCCCCCCACCCCCACCTCCAGCACTACCCTTCTCCACACCCCACCCCCACCCCCACCCCCACCCCCCCGCTAATAGGGCAACGGCCCATTCTTGGTATTGCAAGTTTTAACGTGCGCACCCTCCCTGCAGATCCTTCTACGAGCGGCGGCACCCCAGCACGCCAACGCGTCGACGAGCTGATCGCCCTGTGCGCCGACAACAAGATCGCTGTTCTTGGAGTCCAGGAGCACCGACGCACCGTTGACCCTCAGCACGCGGTCAACGGTCTGCTGGTCGACGACCTGCGTGCAGGCTGGCGGTTCCACTATGGTGGCGGCGACGCGCCGGGCCAAGGTGGTGTGGGCCTCTTGTGCTCGCCGGCAGCATCAGAGCAGCTCCAGTCCATCGTGCTGCGGTCCCCGCGTGTGCTAGTGGCCACTTTTTCGGCCACTGAGGGCCATTCACACCACACGCTAACCGTTATCGTGGGATATGCACCACATGCGGGTCGAGCTCAGGCGGAACGTGAGGCCTTCTTCGACGCCCTCAAGGAGGAGGAGGCCAACATCCCAGCTCGGCACTTCCTGGTTATGCTGCTCGACGCCAACGCCACGCTGCCAGTTGGCACTGGGGGCGCTCAGTATTCCCCAACCAACACGACAGCCAACGGTAACACGCCTTTATTTGCGAATCTGCTGGCAGAATCTGCGCTGGTTGCATGCAATGCTTCTTTCGCACGCCCCGCTGAGCAGCTGGCCACCTTTTTTGGGCCGTCGGATCGGGTGGTGTGCCTTGATTATGTCTGCGTACGTCGGGCTCAGCGCCCCTCAGTTGTCGATGCTCGCGTCCTGCAAGATTCTGTCAGCACGGTGGAATCTGATCATCGTCTCGTGCTCGCTCGCATCAGATTGCGGTTTCCTGGGGTGAAACCGTCGCGACAGCTGGCACCTCAGCCAGATCTGAAAGTGCTCCGGATTGTGCTGAAGGATGCCGACAAGATGTCAGCAGCAGAGCAGGCCGCTATGTCGCACAGGGATGATTTCCTGGCCGTATTCGACGCCGGGGCAGCCGACAGCAGTTACACGCCATTCCGCCGCCGGGGATATTTCAGTGATCCTCCGTGGTGTCGCCGCCAAGTATCGCCTGGCTGCCCGCACCCTCCCCACCTTGCCTCCGCGCCGGCAGCTTGCTGTCCACCGTCACGCACCGACAGTGGTCGCCGCCAGGCAGATGCTCCGCCGCAACAGAGATCCGATCGCCAAACCTGGGCTGCAAGCAGCTCTGAGGGCCGCCTACGAGCAGGCTGAGAAGGCAGATGCTCAGCAGATGGTCAAGGACCTGCGCAGCTGCCAGCAGAAGCACGACGGCAAGGGGGCCTGGTTCTGGTACAAGCGCCTCGGGCACCCGGACGGCCTCGGCCGGCCCCACCGCCACGACGTCCCCGGCGCCCCAGCCAAGCGGCTTCGTACCTGGGCCACGGCCACGGCCGAGGTCGTGGGGACAGCTGCGCCGCCCCCACCCCTGCTCCCAGCCGCCGCCGCCCGCCCGGCCGCCCTGGCCGGCCCCGCTGGGCCCCCGGCCCCGCCTAGGTCAGCGGCGGACTACCTAGTCCCCCCGCTGGTCGGCCCACTTGGCGACCCGTCTGACATGCCTCCTTTCACCTCTCGCGAGGTCACGGAGGCGGTCCAGCGCCTGCGTTATGACGCAGCCACCGGCTCTGACGAGATTCCGGCCGCAGTTGTAAAACTTGCAGCCGAATTCGAGGACACAGGTGTTATGCTGCTCTTCCGGGACATCTGCAACCGCCTTCTGCTGTCGTCGCAACCACCTCCAGCGGCCTGGCAACACAGTTTTCGCACGATGCTGTACAAGAACAAGGGGTCGCCTGCCGACCCCGGCAACTACAGAGGGGTGTGCATTCAAAGTGCCCCCCTCAAGCTTCTTATGCGGCTCATCCTGAACCGCCTGCGCACGGCCCTGGACGGTCACCTCAGCGAGACTCAGCACGGCTTCCGTTCAGGTCGCAACACAGTACAGGCGCTCTTCGCTACTCGCCGACTGGTGGAGGAACTGCAACGCCTTCAGCCTGGTGAGTCCCCTTTGCACCTTGTGCTGGTGGACTTCATCAAAGCCTTCGATTCGGTTTTCTGGCCTGCGCTTTGGGACATCCTCGAGTTGTTCCGGATCCCCCGCCCCCTGATTGCTGTCATCCGCAACCTGTATGAAGGGTCCACCACTTCGGTGCGCACTTCTTACGGGACCACGCCCCCATGCCCTTTACAGAAGGGTGTGTGGCAGGGCTGCGTGCTGTCGCCCTACCTGTTCATTATTGTTGTCGAATACGTAATGATTCAGGCGCGCAAGCGATTTGCCCGCATCGTGGGCAGGGAACCAGGAGTGCAGGTTGCTAACAAATTCTGGCATGGCGGTGCGGACACGGAGATTCGGCTAGCAGACATCATTTACGCAGACGACACCACCCTCTTCGAGGACACTGAGCACGTGCAGACATGGCTTGACTGCCTGGCTCTCGAGGCCCGTGCAGTGGGGCTTGAGGTCAGCAAGAAGACAGAGGCCCTGGCGGTTGGGCTCACCAACTCACCGCCGCCCCTCTATCTCCTAGACGGCTCTCGAGTCCTGTATCGGGACCGCGTTAAGCTGCTGGGCAGCCTGCTCCCCAGCTGCGAGGTTGATGTGGACCATCGCATCTCCCTCGCCTGGCACGCTTTACGCCAGTACCGGGCCCTGTGGCGCAAGCCCCTGGGCAAGATCGAGAAACAGGACCTGTTCAAGGTCCTCGTCCTTCCTGTTCTCACGTATGGGGCCGAGACGTGGACCCTCACCGCCGACCTGGCCCGCAAGCTGGACGGCGCGGTCACCAACATGCTGCGTTCCATTTTCAGAGTAGGATATGCTGCTCACGTCCGCAATGAGGACCTGTACCAGGGCATGCCCTATATCACCAGCACCATTAAGCAACGACGCCTGCAGCTAGTAGGGCACCTAGCTCGCACCAACCAGGTAGACACCTCACGTGGCCCCCCCGCAGGACTGCGACCAGCCCAGCCTGGCCGGCACCTCCTGACGTGGGCCGGGCCCAGTGATGTTAGACGCCGCAAGGCCCGCACCTTCAAAGAACAGCTAGTAGAAGACATGGGGGGCCTAGGCCTCTCCGTGATTTGGAAGAAGATGATGGACAAGGCCAAGTGGGCCCAGGTCATAGAGGACAACGAGCCCCCCCCAGTGGGGAAGCGCCCGCGTGTGCAATCCCGTGGGAGGCACGCCAGACAGCTCCCCTAGGGCAGCGTGCGGCTGTCTAGATAGATGTTGTAGTTAGAATGTTGTTAGATTAATTAATTAATTAATAGACACGTGACTGCGTCACGTGAGCATAAGTCCTCAGTGGGAGGGGAACATGGGATGGAATGGATGGTATAAGCTATCTAGGTCCTAGTTACAGGGGTGTGGACACCGCGGCCCGAATCGCTATGAATGCCATACTTGGTCACACGCGGAGCCCCCACAGGCTTGGGGGTGGTCTCCTTCATCACTACTTGCCATCTATCCTTGCGCACCATCTGCCTCCATATTACAGACAAACCAGGAGGCTGCCCGGGGGTGAGCCCGTCACGTCTAGTGTAGCACATGTCCATGCCGAGTCTATCACGAAAAGTCCACGGGTGGCGACGGTTGTTAGATAGATTAGTGTGTAGCTGATGTAGATAGATTAGACCGGTAGGACTGTTTGCACCCACCCATCCATCCATCGGGGTTAATGCTCCGTGACTCCCCAACGGGAGCACGAGTCTAATTAATTAATTAATTGACGATGCGGGGTAGGGCGGGGTTGCTCCACCAGCGGCGGTGGTCATGGAGGTGCGCCCACGCCATGCCGATCCGTGTCGTCATGTCGTCCTCGCAGTCGGGAAGCCAACTGCCGAGCAGCTTGAAGCGGCCTGAAGGAGGGTAGTTGACCTCGGCATCGTCTAATAGGCGGAGTGTGGGTGGGGGCCCTGCCATGCCGAGGGCCAGGGCCTCCGTTTTGGGGCTGATTTCTGGACCAACCGCCCGAGCCTCGAGCGCCAGGCAGTCCAGCCAAAGTTGGGCAGACTCCGGCTTCTCGATGAGCGTGATGTCGTCGGCATAAATGAGGTCAGCCAGTAAATTCTGCTTGGTAGTCGGCCCCCCTTCTCCAAGCTCGTTCGTGATCGCTAGGCCAGGGGCACGGCCTGCAATGCTAGCAAAGCGAGCACGTGCCTGGCGCATAACATAATCCACTACAATAATAAACAGGTACGGCGACAGGACGCAACCCTGCCAGACGCCGGTCTGCAGTGGGCATGGCGGGGTAATGCCGTGTTGAGTGCGCACCGAAGTGGTCGACCCCTCATACAGCGTGCGGATGACGGTAGTCAGGGGAGTGGGGATCGACGCGAGCGCGAGCAAGTACAGCCCATAGAGCGTCCCAGAGGACAGAATCAAAAGCCTAGATGAAGTCGACGAAGATCAGGATGGCGGGAAACTCACCAGGTTGCAGGAGAGGTTCTATACGCGTTCTAAAAAAAGCTTACAACGCAAAAAACACGGGTTAGAGTTAACTTAGTTTTCACGGCTTCGCTCACCCCCCCCTCCCCATAAGCAATGGAATACGTGCTACATGATCTCCCAACAAAGTCATGTTATAAATTTGAATTTAATTTAATGGGGGGTAGTACCATAGACAACTCACCAGAGATATTATTTAGTGGCCCCAATCATATTTCAGCATTGCGCAAATGAATTACAAGTGATATTCGCGTAGGTCAATTTTTAAGGGTTTAGGGCTGCCACCTCCCCTTAACCCGTGTTTTTTTACAACGCGATACATCGCGTTGTAGGGTTAGAACGCGATGTATCGCGTTGTAATCTGACACGTGGCAAACCTATTAAACATGCGATTTTTGGTCTGAAACTTTCAAGATAGGTCAGAAACATCTCATAGAATTCAAGAAAAAATCCTGGTATTTTTGGTATTTTTTTTGTGACAGCTGCAAACAAATATGTACCACTGAAATCAGGCATTTTCGCGGGACGAAGGTGAAGACGACGGCGATGGCGGCAGGTAGATCTCGCCAGTTTTCGCGCGAATTTCAGTGGCTGTTGGGTAGCACGACCATGATGATGCGTTCAAAGGTTGATAATTAGGTTTCTACGAGTTTGTTGAGGTACTGGGGCAAAGGAAACGTAGTTTTTTCCAGTTTCTCACCCAACTTTCATGCGGAAACCCTGGAAACCGGCATACATATTATTACGTCAAGACTCGGGTCTGCTGCGGCACCATGCTTGGTATTTCCATGGTGTTTCGACTTCTTAACACATGTTTATTCATTCCGAACGCCCGGACTCTCGGCTAAACCGAGATTTGTGCAGACTTTTATTGGATAGCTCCGGGCATGATGGTGCCTGCAAATAGCGTAAGGCGTGACCGTGGCTATTGCTACGGTATGCTGTATTTTCCTGGAAATGGCCTCTGCCACCGGCTCAATAGTGCTTGCAGGCGTAAGTATATCGTGTTTCTACCTAGTTTCTGCCAGTTTTCCACTTATTTCTACCGACCTCTGCCCAGCCTCTCTAAGACCGCCATCCTACTCGACGTTGCTTGCATGTCAGCCATAGCAGGTTGCAGTTGTGCAGTATTTAGGTGCTGTATGCGTACGTCGTCAAGCCGTGCATATATCGTGAGGATTGGATGTTGATGGTTTATACTGCGTTGATTGTGCAAGAAGATCAGCTGGGTGCCCATAATCATGGTGTATAATCATGTGTTGTTAGCATCTTGCCACCATTTGCTAGCATGCATTCCAGCGTCATCTTTGCCTGCATGTAAGCTCATGGATCACTCAACCTATCCAAGCCTTGCATTACACGTGCCTCTTTCTTTCAGTATTGCACGCGTTATGGAATGAAAACCCAGCACCTCCATTCCCACGAGGCATGTGCTCAACACGTTGTGAGAGTGGATGATGCTTTGGCTATGGCTGCCTGATTCAGTCATATTAGGTCATCCAGTCATGATGTTTGATGCATGTTTGATGCTGTATAACTTATACAACACCTTTTTTCAACGTTTTGACCCTCCAAGCTCACTATGGCCCCGTTTATGGGGCTCGGGTCGTTGCGTAATGTTGTCAAGGGCTCTCATGTTTCCCACTGCGTTGTACTGCGTTGTAATTGTGATGCTAATGAAAAATAGCTCCAGTGGCCCAATGGGCCTGAGTTTTGTTTCACAGAGCCTGCATATGTTGCCCATAGCTCGTGCAAGAAGCCAGATTTTTTTCATGAACCATTTGTGAATAAGCGCATGACTTGTGACCTAGGGTCAAGAAATCGCGGTCATGGTCAGACCCCCCTGTATTCAAACCAGTGTATCTCTCTAATGAATAAGCAGTTTGTAGGTCTGAGTAGCTCAAAAAATCCTTTGATTTATGGGCTTTCAGGAAAGTATATACATGACCATGAAAAAAATTTTTCCTTAGGTGCTATACGCGTTCTAAAAAAAGCTTACAACGCGATATATCGCGTTCTAATTAAAAAAACACGGGTTAAAAACGCCCCCAGCTATTAGGATAAAAATAGGATATTAATCCGGGGGACTTCCGAGCTAGTCGAAGTCAAGTGTGGAAACGCCCTCACTCTGCCACAACTCCTGGACAGAAAACACGGGACATCCTGACATGCAAATCTTCCCCTGTTAGTCATGCTAATATCTTATGCACCCCTAGCAACTCTGGTGCAGCATAGAACCACGGCTCAGCATGAATCCTCCACACACATGTGCCAGCAGGGCAGCCCCGCGTCAACCATTCATCCAGCCCAGCCACCAAACGTTATTAACACTGTCGACAGCGTCGGCAATGCACGGCTTCTCGCGCAGCAATCATGACGCAGGGGCTGCCGGAGCAGCAGCAGTGGCGGCGGCCGCAGACTTGCGCGCAGCACGGCGGCGCGCGTAAGACGACGAGGGAGCCCCCGAGGACGATGCACCCTGGGCCGCACCCTCCTGGGCCACGCGGCGGACCACACGGGTGGCCCGCTTGGCATCACTGGCGGTGGTGGTAGTGGCGGGGGCCCCGGCTACAAGGCCGCCCTTCTTGGCAGACACGGTGGCGGCCGCGGCCAGCGCGCTTACGCCCGCCATCAGCTGGCTGTCCTCCGCCGGATAGCCCAGCCATGCGCGGCGCGAGGGCTCGCCGATGCGGATGTTGATGAGCTGCATCAGCGTGGTGCATGAGCGCACGAGCGCTAGCGACTGGAAGCTGGTCAGCATCCAGCGGTCAAAGCCTGCCAGCAAGTTGTACCTGGAACATAGGACAAAGGGATTACAGCAGCGACGCAAGGCAGGGCAAAAGTAAGTGAGATGTGCTGGGAATCAGCTCCGCCAGTACACGAAGACACGGCAATGAACAAACACAGAGATGCCAGGATGCTCAAAATGCGTCCTACATCAACAAACCTCATCTTAAAGGCACCCTCGACCAAGGGCAACACAAAGCAACTTTTAAAATGCGCAAGGGACTTGACCTACGCATTTCAAAAAGAACAACTGTTGCTATTCGGAGACTGCCAGCGCTGACATCGCCCATCCCGTTGACTGAATCAGCCCCGTCCCCTTGATACTGTCAAATGCAGAATACGCTATGCGGCAAGGCACACAAGACATCCACCCTGCCGCGCGACCATACCTGATGTTGCCTGACAGGCCCATGAACGCGGCGTAGCCCAGCGCGGAGCGGCCCACGTCGCCTGCGGGCAGCGCCGGCTGGTACTCGCGTGGCCGCGTCGCCAGCAGCGCGCTCTGCACCAGCCCCGACACCGCGCCCGTGGCAAGGCCCATGCCCGACAGCAGTGCCGCCGACAGGGCAAAGCCCTGCGCGCGCGTGGCCAGCGTGTAGTTGCGCAGCGGGCCCGAGCGGTCAAACACATGGTTGGGCAGCGCATGCAGCGCCGACTGCCAGCCGTACTTGTGCGCCGCCCCAAAGGAGCGCGTGGGGGCCACCGTCCAGACCATGGCCGCGTTGGCGGCGGCGAGGGTGAGGATGTTGACGGCGGCCAGGTCCCACTCAGCACCCAGCTTGTCACCGCGCGCCTTGACCTCCTGCTGCACCGCAGTGACAAAGGTGATGGCCTGCTCGATGGCCAGCTTGGTGGCAAAAGCCGGATCGGCCATCAGCCGGCCGATGAACGCGCGAGAGAGGGGCGCGGGCGTGGCACGGGCGACGGTGCGTGCGAGCGTCGGGCGGATGTCCATCGCCAGGAAGCGGCTCAACTGCGCCGTGCTCACCAGGCCCTGCGCGCGCGACATGGAATTGCGCAGGCAACGCAGTCGGACACATGGCGCAGGAACGACAACGGTCAGGGGACGCGGCTGCAGGGTGGGGAGAAGATTAGACAGCTATCACATCCATGAGATGCGTCCTCATAGCATGTCCGTTGGATACAAACCACTAGGCATATAAAAGGGGTTGGATGGATGCCAACATGAAGCAGGGTGTTCAAGGGCGTGGGCTGAAATGGACCCAGGGCTATCCAGGGACAAAACAGACAATGTCCACGACACCACGGTGTGCACGAAGCCACGCGGGCCATCCCTCCCCAACATCAGCCTGCATGCAGCACGCACTAGCAACGTCAGCTCAATTGCCACCGTGGGCCCATGCCTGGCCATGAAAGCCGAACAATTTCAGGTGCGCCTCTTCGCGCCAGCGAAGATCATCGATACCATAAAAAGGACACCGTGCCACAGCAACTATTTAGGCAAGGTGTTGCTCAGCAAGCAACCCTACCGAGTGCAAAACAAACCGCATCGCCACGCAGCGCACACGTGTCCTGCGCGCGGGGAGCCTTTGTGTGTGCAACAGGAAAGGAAAAGACCCCGGCCACACGCGCCACGGCAGGTGCTTGACGCCACACCCTGACCACCCCCGCGGAAACATGAGCCTTAAGTACGCTAGGCTTGCGCAACTGGCAGGGGTGCACTATGCACATGCAACACGCAACAGGGCTTCTGTGATCAGCTGGAACCGCTGGTGTGCCAGAAAAATTGTGGTACTGACACTAGCTGTATCAATACACGCTTCACACCCGACCTGACCCAGGCACGTAAAGACTCCAGGCAGGAGACCACCGACAACACGGGGCCCCAACAACACCTGTACCACAGTACCGCAAGCCCTGCTTTTGGGGTGGGGCTACCAGGAATGGGGCGTGCAAGACGCAGTGAGGACATGCAAGACGCTTGTTACAGGCGCGTGAAGTGACCACATTCAAACAACACCGACATGGGGATGGCGGGTCCCATGCGCACAAGAGGCTTACCACCACGCCCCTCGCATGCACAGGGTGGATGCCAGCACACAAATCTGCAGCACACAAATCTGGGTGACTGCTAACCCGAAGCTTTAGTGACTTTGTATGCCTCCTCCTAACACCAGTACAGGACTAGCTGACATCAAACCACATCACAGAATGCGACAAAGTCGCACCAAGGCTAAAATAGTGAGGCTAAGATAATGAGACAAAGATAATTACTCCGAGCATAGCACAAGCCCACAAACATGAATAAAAAACTAGCTAACAACGATGAGGATTAAACGCACCATTTCAACGGCCTGGCGGAAGCCGACCGGGAGACTTGTGATCGTCCGGTACCATTCTGCGAGGACACACTGGATGGTCTTGCGGTCAAACAACTCGGGCAAGACGACCCGCCGCCGGAAAAAACCCTCCTCACCATCATCCCCATCCTCTCCATCATTCATGTAGTCATCATCATCACCGTCGTCACCATCACCGCCCCCGCCGTTGTTGATAATTTTACCCCCGTTGTTGCCACCACCGTTGTCATCCGTCTGCATCCAAGAATGGCCGGGCGTGTATCCAAATTGGAGCAAAGTGGCATGTTAGCCCACGAAATGCATAAACAAAGAAGGATGGTCCAAAAGGACCAAAACACGCCATCAAGATTCGCCAGCAAGGTGACTGAAAACAGCGAAACGGCGATCCATACTATCAAGCCCTTCACCTGAAAGCCAAGGTAAGATAAGGATCAGCTGAGCCACAACGCCCCTCCGCAAGGGAAAGTTCATGAGGACCTGGCCAGTAATGTGAGCAGAAATGATATGCTAATAGGGAACCCTAGTCATGCATACATACTTTAGCGTCATATTCCGGCGTGACTTGCGATAGGTCCAACTTCGATTTTTCGAGAGTGGCGCCCTGGAAAGCCCCCATGCCACCAGCCATCATGTGCGACGGTATGACCACCCTGGAAAATGCGTCGGACACTCCGTTGCTATCGGAGGAATTTGGATTCACTAGCGCCCCATCGCTAATTGCACGAACGGTGGTACAGGGTTGAGTAATCTGAAGCACCACACTCGCTCGTCTGCAACGACGCTTGAGTTCCCCCAAAGACGGGCTGACAAACGCCCGCGCACCAGCCACGTCGTTTTCAGGGTCGTTGCTAGCAGAGCCATGCCTGTTCGTGCTAACGGTAGGGAACTGCTGCGAAGATCGCGCATGGGCTAGCGCCGGAGCGGCCACCCCAAGCGATAACGACGTCACCGCTGCCATTCGATCTTCACCCTTCCACAGCGAAAAGCTACAAGATTAAAGACACGCACCAAAGGAACACGTTCCTTGGGCTGTCTGCCTGAATTAAGAGCCAAGATGAAACTAAAATTCAAGGCGCAGCTTACGATGCACCCCAGCCACAATAGCTGTTATCAGCGTCGAAGACGCTGTGGAAAGGGCGACCTCCGTCTCACAGCGCAAGCTTTGAGGTGGTTCAGAAGCTGCTCGCTGATTGGCTGCGCGCAGAGTGAACGGTAGCGCTTGGTTTATTGGTGTGTGGAGACCGGAGCCGACGACGCGCGGGTGCAGCGGTCATCATCTCTAGCGAGAGAATCTCGAGCTCTCCAGTCAATTCTACAGTGTACTCTTGGCCTCTAAAATTCCAAGGCTGAGCAAATTTCAAGCAAAAAGACAAAATCTCGGGAAACATTGAAATAGTTTGGTACCATGCACAGCCATGCACCGCATGATTGTACCGGAATCCCGGCAAACATTGATCAAAACCTTTGCTGGGCCGCGCACGAAACTTTTCCTCAGGTGCTCCCTGGTACAAAACTCCGCATATATTTCGGCCGCCACGCGTCTACCCAACAGACGTTTTGTGATTCTAACCGTAGCAGTACAGGCATTCACGCCTTAAGTTGGTTGGGTTCGAGGTTTTTGAGGGGTCAACCCAACTTGAGGCGTGAACCCAACTTAAGGCGTGAACGATTCTACTAAATTCTACTGATTTGAACTAAAGATAATTAAACATACTATTCTGAACTACTTTGAACTCAGAATGCCGAAACCCTATTGAACCCAACTTAAGGCGTGAACACAACTTAAGCCAACCCAACTTAAGGCGTGAATGCCTGTACCGTAGCCCTGCAAGTCAGCCGCCGTACCCGTCACCCTGTGCTAAGCACGCTGCAGCCAGACATATTGTCTCGCAGGCCTGTCGCAGGCTGTTTGGGTATCTTGCAGTCCTTGCGGATGGATCCCCCCAATTCCTCGTGCCATATTCCAACAGCGGGTACGGCCGCTTTAAGGCTTGCCCATGCTCCACGCCCGGGCTACACAGTACGCACGCTGCCCGCTGTCCCCCCGAAGAATACACGCTGAAGGTCTTGGTTTGCCTCGCTACTGTAGCTTAGAAAACAGAAAAGAGCCTCGCCGCTTGCAATGCCGAGAAAAATTAAATTCGTGTCTTCCGTTTTGGTCTGCTGATAAACATCTTTTCCTCGCGTTTAAGAGTATGAAATTACGGGCTTGGCGGGATAGCCCGGTTTAGTTTCGAGCATGGGTTGCGAGGGTTAGGCTTTCGGTACCTCATGGCGTCAAATTCTCGGCTCGTACAGGTCCGGGCGTTGCTGGTCGCGTGATTTCCGATTAAGGTCGGCAAGATAGAGAGGCAGCAGGGAGCTTGGTACATCGTTAGATCCGTGAGAGGTATGGCATGGACTTGAAGTCAGTGATCGTCGCCAGAATTTCCAGGATATGCCTCGTTACATTCCAGCTCTTTCCGCCCGCGGGTAAGATTGCACGAAGCACATCGTTGGGATGACGTCGTAGACGATCCTGTCATCCTCGATGGGTACGACTTCCAGTACCAGACGAAACAACGCGTCGCAAGGCCGTGCGGGCGCCCGTAGAGCGCAGTCGACGACGCCCACGAACAATAATGCCGCCGACGCTCAGCAATTGCAGGCCCAGAATGCCAGGCCCCAGCAGACCATGCCCTCCTCTATGGATAGCCAAGCAAATGGCCGAGCCCCTCGGTATCCTCCGTATGCTCCCGGGACTGGCGGTGCTACTGCCATGCCCCCCAATCCACTGGGGGGATATTACCAGTACGCACGGTATGGAAATCAACGGGTGGTTCCAGTAACCCTGAACCATTACGCTGGCTGGGGAGGGCCCCAGCCGCCGCACCCTCCGCCGACGATGCGTGCCGAGTCGGCGCCGTTGCGTGTACCCGTGGAGATGCAGCGCACGGCGACGCTTCGCAACGACATGAACCTGAACCCGAACAGCCTCAAGATTTCTGAGGACCCTGTGGACCCTGGGTACTACAACATATCATTCATCTGTGATTGCTCCATTGCGTACAGGTACGGACCCTGTCGTCGCTACAAGTGTGCATGGGAAGGCATGCCCCTTCCGCTGCTGTGTTGATTCAACGTGGGTGCTGCCCACTGCCCTGCCACGCAGGTGAACCAGCCATCAAAGGACGACCCCCGCGTGGTCTTGATGAGTGGAACGGTTTTGTGTCAAGGTGTCAGGAGGGAGGAGGGAGGAGGGAGGAGGGAGGAGGAGGAGGGAGGAGGAGGGAGGAGGGAGGAGGGAGGAGGGAGGAGGGAGGAGGGAGGAGGGAGGAGGGAGGAGGGAGGAGGGAGGAGGGAGAGGGAGGAGGGAGGAGGGAGGAGGGAGGAGGAGGAGGGAGGAGGGGGAGGAGGAGGGGGAGGGGGGGGGGAGGGAGGAGGGAGGAGGGAGGGAGGGAGAGGGGGGGGGGAGGGGGTTGCAAGCTGGGAGGTGCGTTGATTGTTTCTCGCGCGTGTTTGTGTGAACGAGGGCCAGGGTGCGCGCATCCATGAGGCAGCGAGCACAGGCATTGCATTGTAAGGGCTTGTCGTCGCCGCATGCCATCCGACCCGCCCCTCTTCCGACCATGGTGCCCACGCGGTGGGCGGTAACCGGGGGGGGGGGGGGGTGCACGAGGGCATGGGGGAACGGGGGGGCACGAGGGCATGGGGGAAGGGGGGGGGGCAGTATACTCATCGCATTATGCGGACAAGCAGTTGCCAAGCACACGATGGTGGCCTGCGGCGGGGCCATGTGCTGCTGCCACCTGGCAGCATCCGGCGGGGGTAGGCATTGGCTCGGGAAGTGCAAGTAAAGGGTGCGGCAAACAACGCGACTGCTGCAGGTCGTGTTGTCAGTAGCGCGCGGTACTGTGAGGATGCCTGTTGGTAGCTGTAGGTCACATCGGTGATGGGCCGGGCTTATTCATCGGTTTTGGTTGTTGTGCCTGCCCTCGCGTGCCCACGGCCTGCCCTTGAGGGCCCACAGCGTGGCATGTCGTGGCCGGTGGTGGCACTGGCCATGGGGGGTGGGGGAGGGGAGGTTTGCCGCGCTGGGGAGGGGGGCGGTGAGAGGACGTTGTAGCAATAGCATGTGTTATGTCTCGAAAAACCTACATGCGATGCCATCTCTGTTTGCACACGTGGGTGGCCACACAGGTCTTGCACCGGCCACACAGGTCTTGCACCAGCCACAAAGGTCACATGCAGCCTCCAGACTTGCGTGCGTGGCCTTGCAGCGTCCGTTGTGTGTGCAGCCGTGGGCACGTACGCTGGGCCTGTGACTCCCAACCCCCCATGCGGGGCGCGCCCCCCCTGCCATGTGCTTGCTGGGGCTGTGTTGGCCCCCACATCACCCCCACCCACCGCAAGACCCGCCTTGTGCTCCCCCGTGTAAAGTCATCCGCCTGCTCACCTCCACGCACTGGACTCACACGCACATACCCTGTATTTGCACTTTGCCCCCTGTCGCTGCTCCCCTTCTCCCCCCCGCGCCATGTGCCACCTTTCAGCGTGTCCATCTTCTTCATGGCCAAGGAGCAGGCCGGCAACGCGCTCGTGTGCCTGCCCACGGACACGGAGCCGGTGCAGTTCCCCGCGCCCACGCCGCGCCAGTACTTCCCAAAGGGGCTCGGCACCCACTTCAAGCAGCCGCCAGGCGCGCGCCTGGGCCTGAACGTGGGCCTGTACCACCCGCAGAAGCTGATGCACCCGCACCTGGCGGACACGGAGGGTGGGGAGGAGGTGTTCCCCATCATCGTGCGTCTGGAGGCGGACCCGGTGGCGATTCCGGCGCACGGCACGCGGCCCAGCGCGCTGCGGTGAGTTATGGTGCCACCTGTCGGCTCCATTGCTGTCCACTGCCGCATGTGCTCATGTGGGGATGATGTTGCTCGCGGTGGCTCCTGCGTGTACTAGAGGTGTTTGCGTGTTCTCATGTCATATGAAACTCCTGCCACGCTGGCAGCATCGATAGGTGCTGGCCACGCCCGCACGCGGCAAAGGGCATGTGCGTGGTCGGTGTACGGGATGCGGCCACCCGCAGTCCGACCGGCTTGCCCTCTTGCTACTGGCAGAGGCACCCTTGCGGGCGGGCATCCCCCCGCAGTCCCCCAGTGTGCACACTGCTGGTAAGTGGCAACCGTGCGGGGACCATGGCGGGGTCGATGACGTTACCACGGATGTCCTTGTAGCATAGCCACCATTGTACCCAGAAAACCAACAAGTCGTCTGCTTTAAGTGCACATCACGCTAAAGTGCTTTGAGTGCACATCACGTTCAAGTGCTTTGAGTGCACATCACGTTCAAGTGCTTTGAGTGCACATCACGTTCAAGTGCTTTGAGTGCACATCACGTTCAAGTGCTTTGAGTGCACATCACGTTCAAGTGCTTTGAGTGCTCATCACGTGCCTATTGACACCTTCCACTGGTTTGCAGCGCTGCCAGGTAAGTGGTGGGGCCAATCGGGGAGCCAAGGGTTCGAGTGGGTGGGTTTTAGGGTCTAGGGCCCAGGGGGTGGGTGGGTTCACAAGAGCGGCTGCAGTGACGTGTCTGCCGCGCATGGCGCGTGGCGCGGCGCGTTGTTGCACCCTGGGAACATCCGTGTGGGCCACTGCTGGCATGTGGGAGCACCAGGGCATGCATCCGACACGGCAAGTAGTGGGGCAGGTTGGGGGGTGGCCGCGGCTCCTACGCGGCCCCCCCATGTCGGTGCGCACAGTCTTGCCGCATGTGCACACGTTGGGGCCACGGTCGCTGTGTGTGGTTGCGCCAACGGCCCCTGCGGTGCGGCTCGGGGCGGAGGCAGCCCTGCACGCCGCAGCATGTGCGCGCACGCTCTGGTGGCGTGGAGCGCTGCGCGGCATATGCACTGGGAGGTCTGCTCCGTCCATCGTGCATACTTCCTGGCTGCCCCTGCCAGCATGACACGCGTGGGGTGCACGCGGCCGCATCCCCCGCCACGGCTTCCCCACCGCGGCATGGCCATCCCACCCCCACCCACACAGCCCCGCGCTGGTGGCTAACATTCGGGAGGGAGGCAGTAGGTGTTCACGGAGGCACCATTGTCACTATCAGGGTCGTTGGGTTCTGGCTGGGATGTGTGAGCAACGCGTGTGCGGGGATGTGTGAGCAACGCGTGTGCGGGGATGTGTGAGCAACGTGTGTGCGGGGATGTGTGAGCAACGTGTGTGCGGGGATGTGTGAGCAACGTGTGCGGGGATGTGTGAGGAACGTGTGTGCGGGGATGTGTGAGCAACGTGTGTGCGGGGATGTGTGAGCAACGCGTGTGCGGGGATGTGTGAGCAACGTGTGTGCGGGGATGTGTGAGCAACGTGTGTGCGGGGATGTGTGAGCAACGTGTGTGCGGGGATGTGTGAGCAACGCGTGTGCGGGGATGTGTGAGCAACGTGTGTGCGGGGATGTGTGAGCAACGTGTGTGCGGGGATGTGTGAGCAACGTGTGTGCGGGGATGTGTGAGCAACGTGTGTGCGGGGATGTGTGAGCAACGCGTGTGCGGGGATGTGTGAGCAACGCGTGTGCGGGGATGTGTGAGCAACGTGTGTGCGGGGATGTGTGAGCAACGTGTGCGGGGATGTGTGAGGAACGTGTGTGCGGGGATGTGTGAGCAACGTGTGTGCGGGGATGTGTGAGCAACGCGTGTGCGGGGATGTGTGAGCAACGTGTGTGCGGGGATGTGTGAGCAACGTGTGTGCGGGGATGTGTGAGCAACGTGTGTGCGGGGATGTGTGAGCAACGTGTGTGCGGGGATGTGTGAGCAACGTGTGTGCGGGGATGTGTGAGCAACGCGTGTGCGGGGATGTGTGAGCAACGTGTGTGCGGGGATGTGTGAGCAACGTGTGTGCGGGGATGTGTGAGCAACGTGTGTGCGGGGATGTGTGAGCAACGTGTGTGCGGGGATGTGTGAGCAACGCGTGTGCGGGGATGTGTGAGCAACGTGTGTGCGGGGATGTGTGAGCAACGTGTGTGCGGGGATGTGTGAGCAACGTGTGTGCGGGGATGTGTGAGCAACGCGTGTGCGGGGATGTGTGAGCAACGTGTGTGCGGGGATGTGTGAGCAACGTGTGTGCGGGGATGTGTGAGCAACGTGTGTGCGGGGATGTGTGAGCAACGCGTGTGCGGGGATGTGTGAGCAACGTGTGTGCGGGGATGTGTGAGCAACGTGTGTGCGGGGATGTGTGAGCAACGTGTGTGCGGGGATGTGTGAGCAACGTGTGTGCGGGGATGTGTGAGCAACGCGTGTGCGGGGATGTGTGAGCAACGCGTGTGCGGGGATGTGTGAGCAACGTGTGTGCGGGGATGTGTGAGCAACGTGTGTGCGGGGATGTGTGAGCAACGTGTGTGCGGGGATGTGTGAGCAACGTGTGTGCGGGGATGTGTGAGCAACGTGTGTGCGGGGATGTGTGAGCAACGTGTGTGCGGGGATGTGTGAGCAACGTGTGTGCGGGGATGTGTGAGCAACGTGTGTGCGGGGATGTGTGAGCAACGCGTGTGCGGGGATGTGTGAGCAACGTGTGTGCGGGGATGTGTGAGCAACGCGTGTGCGGGGATGTGTGAGCAACGTGTGTGCGGGGATGTGTGAGCAACGTGTGTGCGGGGATGTGTGAGCAACGTGTGTGCGGGGATGTGTGAGCAACGTGTGTGCGGGGATGTGTGAGCAACGTGTGTGCGGGGATGTGTGAGCAACGTGTGTGCGGGGATGTGTGAGCAACGCGTGTGCTGGGATGTGTGAGCAACGTGTGTGCGGGGATGTGTGAGCAACGTGTGTGCGGGGATGTGTGAGCAACGTGTGTGCGGGGATGTGTGAGCAACGCGTGTGCGGGGATGTGTGAGCAACGTGTGTGCGGGGATGTGTGAGCAACGTGTGTGCGGGGATGTGTGAGCAACGTGTGTGCGGGGATGTGTGAGCAACGTGTGTGCGGGGATGTGTGAGCAACGTGTGTGCGGGGATGTGTGAGCAACGCGTGTGCGGGGATGTGTGAGCAACGCGTGTGCGGGGATGTGTGAGCAACGTGTGCGGGGATGTGTGAGCAACGTGTGTGCGGGGATGTGTGAGGAACGCGTGTGCTGGGATGTGTGAGCAACGTGTGTGCGGGGATGTGTGAGCAACGTGTGTGCGGGGATGTGTGAGCAACGTGTGTGCGGGGATGTGTGAGCAACGCGTGTGCTGGGATGTGTGAGCAACGTGTGTGCGGGGATGTGTGAGCAACGTGTGTGCGGGGATGTGTGAGCAACGCGTGTGCGGGGATGTGTGAGGAACGCGTTTGCGGGGCCGGCGCATGCCTAGCGGCCACGACGGGACACGAAGCAGGGATGCGTGGCTGGCTGCGCGACAAGCGTCCAAGGAAACGGCACCTTCCAGCAACCATGCACTGTTTTTTGCCCTCTGCCAAGCAGGTAGCCCGTTACTGCCGGCGGTTAGGGTTGCGTGGTGCTCCTGTCCCCCCTCGCGCCCACCCACGCGTGCGCCTGTGCCGGCGCGCGTGCCGGGCTATCCCCCAAGTCTCGTCTCATGCACGGTCCCCTTGGATGCGTCTGCTGCGTCTGCTGTGTCTGCTGCGTTTGCTGCGTTTGCTGCGTTTGCTGCGTTTGCTGCGTTCGCTGCGTTTGCTGCATTTGCTGCGTTTGCTGCGTTTGCTGCGTTTGCTGCGTTTGCTGCGTTTGCTGCGTTTGCTGCGTTTGCTGCGTTTGCTGCGTTTGCTGCGTTTGCTGCGTTTGCTGCGTTTGCTGCGTTTGCTGCGTTTGCTGCGTTTGCTGCGTTTGCTGCGTCTGCTGCGTCTGCTGTGTCTGCTGCGTTTGCTGCGTTTGCTGCGTTTGCTGCGTTTGCTGCGTTTGCTGCGTTTGCTGCGTTTGCTGCGTTTGCTGCGTTTGCTGCGTTTGCTGCGTTTGCTGCGTTTGCTGCGTTTGCTGCGTTTGCTGCGTTTGCTGCGTTTGCTGCGTTTGCTGCGTTTGCTGCGTTTGCTGCGTTTGCTGCGTTTGCTGCGTTTGCTGCGTTTGCTGCGTTTGCTGCGTTTGCTGCGTTTGCTGCGGCTGTTGCGGCTGCTGCGACTGCTGTGTTTGCTGCGGCTGCACGTGCCAGGCTGGGCGGAGCCCCCTTTGAGACGGGGGCGGCACCAGGGGCCGCAGACGCCAGCGGCAACAGCGCCGCACTGGGGCCCAGCGCGGGCGACGGCTCCTACCAGCGGCATGGCGGCAACAGCCCGCACGAGGGAGGCAGCGCCAACGGGGGCGTTGTCACCGCGTCCGCCGCCACGGTGGAGGACTTCTTCTCCTCCCTCTCCCTCAGCGACGCGCAGCAGCAGCAGCAGCAGCAGGGCGGGTCGGCGCGCGGGGCGGGGGGGGAGGACGGCGCCGCCGCAGGTCTGTCCCCACGCAAGGCCAAGGAACTGGGCCCTCCAGGGTGCTCCACGCCCGACTGGTGCCCCTCCCAGACCACATACGCGATGCTGGTGCCCGACGGCGACGGCTTCAAGGTGAAGGTCGTCAAGCAGAAGATCTGGGTGGAGGGCGTCTCGTACGAGCTGCAGCAGATCTACGGGATCGACTCCTCCCCGGCCACGGGGGTGCCTGCCTCCGGTGATGCGGCGGACAGCAACAAGGACTGCGTGATCTGCCTGTCGGAGCCCCGCGACACCACGGTGCTGCCCTGCAGGCACATGGTGGGTGCCGCAATGGGGGTCATGCAAGGGGTGGGGGGGAGGGGAGGGGTTGGGCGCCAGCGATGGCGCAACGTGGGCGTAGGGGCCTCGCACCACAAACCCGCCGCAATCCAAGAAACTCGTGCCATGCCCTTGCTTGCTGGCCTGTGCTTGCTGGCCTGTGCTTGCTGGCCTGTGCTTGCTGGCCTGTGCTTGCTGGCCTGTGCTTGCTGGCTTGTGCTTGCCGGCCTGTGCTTGCTGGCCTGTGCTTGCTGCCGTGTGCTTGCTGGCCTGTGCTTGCTGGCCTGTGCCCGCTGGCCTGTGCTTGCTGGCCTGTGCTTGCCGGCCTGTGCTTGCTGGCGTGTGCTTGTTGGCCTGTGCTTGCTGGCCTGTGCTTGCTGGCCTGTGCTTGCTGGCCTGTGCTTGCCGGCCTGTGCTGGCTGGCCTGTGCTTGCCGGCCTGTGCTTGCTGGCGTGTGCGTGCTGGCGTGTGCGTGCTGGCCGGTGCGCAAAGCGTGGGCAAGTATTCCTCGGTGGGTTCGACGCGATCCCGCGGGATGTCGCGTCCACGACCTCCTCAGGAGCGGCGCGGTGCTGGTGGTGGCCTTGCGGAGCTTGAGTGCTGGTGGGGGCGTTGCTGCGGAGGTGCCTGACGCCCCGCTGGCCAGGCGTCCGCGCGCCTGCCTGCCACTGCAGGCGCCCGCAGGCGACACAGTGCCTCTCCTCCACCTCATGTGCCCGCGTGCTCACCCAGGGTCGTTTCGCCTGGGTTCTGTGCATGCGCCGCCCCCTCTGTGCTCTTCACATAGATTCGGACGCTTGTTGCGGCGGGCTGGTGATCATTTTGCCCCAATTGCGTGACCCGGTATCCCTGCGGGTTGCTCGGTCGAATTGCGCGCGTTGCTCGGTTGTAGTGTCCCATGGCCTAGGGGCAAGTACCTGGTCGCGCTCGTACACAGGGAAGAGCAGGCTGAGTCCAATGTGTGTGTGCGCATGTCTGTTGTGGGCAGATGCATGGCGTGGGCGCTTGCATGTTGTCATTGGCGTACGCATCCTTTGAGACATCAGCAACCTGAGCATCTGCCTGCCCACCCGCCACGTCGCTTCCTGCCCTTCCTGCCCTCTCTTCTTTTCTCCCCCCCCCTTGCATGCTGGCTCGCATGCACCTATGATTTCTTGTGCTGCAGTGCATGTGCCATGAGTGCGCGCGCGCGCTGCGTGACAACCGCTGCCCCATCTGCCGGGCCCCTGTCCAGTCCCTGCTGGAGATCAAGGTGGAGGGCCGGCCCGCATCCGCAGGCGCAGGGCCCTCCTCTGCGCCTGCCGCGTCCGCTGCGCCGACAGCAGCTGCTGGGGGCCCACCGCACCAAGCAGCGGCGTGAGATGTTTGGTCCCCGTGTCAGGCTCAGGGTTGCAAAGGGGTGTCGGGCCTGTGTACTCGCGTGACGTGCCCATGTACATGCACACGTGATAGGCTAGGCTTTTTCGTGGTACGCTAGGCCTAGACATGTGCTATCCCATGAGGAGCGGGCTCACGCCCGGTCAGCCTCCTGGTTTGTCTGTAATATGAGGGCAGATAACTTGCAGAGATAAATGGAAGGTAGCTATGAAGGATACCAACGGCAAGTCTGTGGGGGAAACGGGTGTTATGTACTTCAGAGTAAAAATCGTGATTCGGGCTGAGGTGCCCGCACCCCTACAACTAGAAGCTAGACAGCTAGACCCATCCCATTCCATTTCCATCTCACTGAGGAGTTATGCTCACGTGACGCAGTCTACGTGTAAATTAATGTGCATGCACACAAACTATTTCAATTGGTATGACGCGTGTGAGCGGGCTGCTTGGTGGGCCAAGGGGTGCCATTCATTAATTAACTAATTAGACTCGTGCTCCCGTTGGGGAGTCACGGAGCATGAACCCCGATGGATGGATGGATGGATGGATGGATGGATGGATGGATGGATGGATGGATGGATGGATGGATGGATGGATGGATGGATGGATGGATGGATGGATGGATGGATGGATGGATGGATGGATGGATGGATGGATGGATGGATGGATGGATGGATGGATGGATGGATGGATGGATGGATGGATGGATGGATGGATGGATGGATGGATGGATGGGGACACACAATCCTACCGGTCTAATCTATCTACAACATCAAGCCAACTCTATTATTCTAAGCTCTCTACCCTAGGGGTCCTGTCCAGCGTGCTTCCCGCGTTTGCAAACACGCGGGCGCTTCCCCACGGGAGGGGGTTCGTTGTCCTCTATGACCTGGGCCCACTTGGCCTTGTCCATCATCTTGTTCCAAATCACGGAGAGGCCTAGCCCCCCCATGTCCTCTACTAGCTGTTCTTTGAAGGGGTGCCATGCTTTGGTAAATGGAGCGAAGCATGCATGGGACATAGCATGCACTGTTGGGTATGTAAAGCTGTTGCAGGGATGGAAGCAAGATACGGCAATCGCAGTTGGTATGTTCTGATTTTGCACGCCGCAAAGGTGAAAACCATTTGCGTTTAGTGCCGGTCCGCGGAAAACGCGATCTGCAAATGAATCCGACTGGAATCGAACTGGGGACCTCTCGCACCAACTTTTGCTGACTATAGGACGGACGTCTCCGGATCCTAAGGCATCGCCAACTTACACCTACAGTCATCCGCAAAAGTTCTCCTTTCCAGGGAGTGATGCAAGCCTTTCGGATTTGGTACTAGATGAATCATTCGAGATCTGTGTGTGTAGGAGTAGTGGTGGTATGTGATTGTAATTTTGAGGCTATCATAGTATTTTTCCATCGCTGCATGTCACGAGCCACGAGGTAGCCATGGGTGACGGCGGAGCTCATAACTTTCACGTTTGAGCACCGAATTTAGCCGTGAATATCACAGTCGACGCGTCTTTCTACGACGCACATGCTGATATAATTTTCCGACGCTAATACGCAATATATGGCGAACAAACGCGCCTCGACGCAACGCAGCCTGGCGGCTGCGCTCGGCAATGAAAATACGTCTGCAGCTTCGCCATCAGGTCCGGCAGGCAGCGCTGACACTAGTCGTGCACTGGTGCTCGCCCAGCCCCCCGGGCTTGCCTCGCCATCTGCATCGCCAGAGCCCAAGCGCAGTCGCTCTGCTGAGCCGCACTGGGACGAGATTTCCTTTGACATCAACGCATATGGCTTCTGGAGGCGCGGTCCCGGAGTCTTCATGGAAGACGTGTTTTTCGGAACGTACTCCTCGCTTCAGGACCTGTGCTTGTACCTGTGCTCCAACAATCGCGGCCGCTGGCCAGGCGGTCAGCTTGCCGACCCCGTCGAGGATCTCCCGCGCATTGGCCGCATGAATCGTCCCACGCTCCAACGCTTCGCCCTCTGCTCCCTCCTCGGGCGCTCCGACGTCGAGATCTGGGCCCCCCCACCACCGCCCCCCACCGTTGCGACAGAATCCATCATCCGCGCCCTCCTTAAGGAAGCTTTCGAGCAGCACGTGACCCCCCTTGCCACAGATGTGGCGGCAATTGGAGGCACGCTGGCTGGCGAGCTTCCCACCATTTCCACCGCCACCTCCACCTTCCTCGCCTCCTCCACCGCCACCCTCCCCTCCTCCTACGCCACCACCGCCCAGCTCCGCGACATCGACCAGCGCCTCAAGGATAATGCAATCGCTATCGAGGTCCTGCAGAACACCGCCGGCCTCACCGCCCAGGCAGTGAAGGACATTGCCGCCAAGCCAGCCCCTGCTGGCCTGGCCGGCGATGCTCCTCAGTCCCATCACGACCTGGGCGGACATGCTTAAGCAACATACCACCTCCACCACCTCCGCCGTCGCAGCCCAGCTCCAACGGCAGACGCTTGACCTCCGTGAGGAGGCCGAGCTCGCCAAGCACAGCCTCAACGTCATCGTCAAGAACTTCAACATGGAGGAAGGTGAGAATTCCGAGAAGCTTGCACGTGCGTTTGAGAGCAACATCCTTGCACGCATGGGCCTCCTTGGTGAGATTAAGCTGACCGCCCACCGCCTCCCCCGCGCGCAGGGTGAGGCCGGGGCGCCTCCGCTTCTTCTCATCTTTGAGAGCCCAGTGGACAAGATTTCGTTTCTCAGACACCGCAAGCGGCTCGAGAAGACTCACTTCACCATTGACAACGACTTGACCCTGGCGCAGCAACAAAGGCGACGGGAGCTATGGCCGACCTACCTCCAGCTCCGGCAGACCAAGGCGGGCCAGCCGGTGTACTGGAAGGGGGCGGCCATCTACGTCGGCCACAAGCCCTGGCACGCGACCCCCTCGACCACCGCGGCCCCAGCGACTCCAGACGCCCCAGCTTAGGGGAATACAGCAGTAGTAGTGTAGAATAGATAGACCGTGGCCTTGTACATGTACGCCTACTACAGGCACTATACTAGCTAAGCCACGCACTTTATTTAACCATGTACATGCGTGCCGATGATGTGCCACACTCCAGATGATACCTAGCTTTATTTAGTTATGCTGTGCCCATGCAGAGAGCTGCTCTCTGCTGAGATGTCACGCTCTAGCTTTTGTATAGCTATAATGATCTTCCCCCCCATGACAGGCTCCCCCTTCGCTGGGCATAGCTTGATAGATCATGGGGATGCAGGTGCCCTGGTGCACCTAGAGCAAGTGTTGTTTACATTCCCACTCATGCAGGAAGTAGCTTAGAATGTATTATAGGCTCATATGCCCCTTCTCTGGGCTATGTGCTACACATACTCCCAACGGAGTTATGTTCCTAATTAATTAATTAATTAATTAATAGTATTTATCCTACCGCATTCCGCAGGCAAGTATCAATTATTGAGGCTACGAACAATAAACTTAGACTAAGAGGTTGGCCGCCGTTCTTAAGGGGAGGTGGCACCCCAAAAACCTTAAAACTTGACCCATGCTAATATCACTTGAATTTCAGTTGCACCATGCTAAATTATGATTGGGGGCACTAAATAACATCTCTAGTGAGTTGTCCATGCACTTGTTGGGGGTACTACCCCCACATATACGCCAATATAGCGCTATAAATAGAAAAAGACGCTAATTAGGGCTATGTATGCCCCAGCCCATGCACTCATTTGTTGGCAAAAAAAAATGTAGCGTCTATAGTTCCCTGAGTTTGTAGCTTGCTGAGCTATTTACATCATGAAAATGACAAAACCTTGAACAGTTATTAATTTCCCCGCAAAAGTACCCTTTTTTTACCGGACATTGGGAATAAACATGTCATATACACTTCAGATTAGGCAACAAAATGTAGCGAAAATCCGGCTAACAGGGGGACAGCAGTGGTCCAAGTCCCAGGTCATTCCGACAAGTCTAGCTCAAGTTATTGCGTTTGGCGTGCTAAAACCTGAACATACGCTAAATGAGGTTTTTCTGTGTATAAGGCCACCTAGGCATCATGTTTTCCATCCAAGAAGCCAAAAAACATGCCCAACTCGATCACACAACATAAGAAAAGGCTAGGCACCTCATCTGCCCTCCCCTGCCCTCAGCATGGCCAGCCTTGCCAGCGTGCGCATAGCAACACCATCGCTAGGCATACACGCACCAAGAGAGCATACACTAAGTGTCTGATCAGAATACACTAAGCTCAGCCCAAGGTTACCATGTAAATTTATGCCAAGAACTCAGCAAGTATACGTGTAAAAACCTTAGAAAGACTGCCCAAGCAATAGAGGCAACTGCAGCCTGCAAACTTGGCAGCAAATCATACATGTTGTATGCCAAGCATTCACATCCTATCCAGCTTGCCTTGCTGCACACATAGCAGGGAAGTCTTAATGGTTATAGCTCAAGGAAAGCCATGGAAACACCTATCTAATGCAATGCCACTCATGCAGTATGGCCAGCAAAAGAACCACTCTCACCTTCCTTTCCAATAGGGCAATTTGCTAAGAAGCTGATGCCAGCTTGTTAGCCTCTAGGCACATGCCGGATGTCGTTCTAAAACAGGCGTGTCAGATCCGGCACATAACAAAGCGTCTGAGCAAGCTCACGTCCAAAGGATTATGGAAAACAAATGTCAACACATTACCAACAACTTGACCACGGCGCATTTAGCATGCCAGCCACAAACTACACGAAATTGTACGAAATAGCTAGGAATCTGACGATGCAACCGAAAGAAATGGAGCGCTTCCTGCAGGGAAACTGCCCGAAAAAAAGGCGAAAGGCCGACGTTAATGCACCTGCCTGCGTGGAAATGTTTCATGCATAAACTGGCACGCAAGCTCGAACAATAAAAGACATCATCCATTGATCAGGCGAACAAGGAAGGTGCGCCTTCCGTGAATACGTCGAAGGCGACATGCGCAGCTGGCCTGCGTAGGTTCTTACCTTGAATGCCGGAAATGTAAAAGAAACCGGGAAGCTTCGGCACAAACTCGACAACACCATTAAGTTAGCTTCATAATCGCTCTTTAGAGCCTACGTTGCCTCACAATAGCTGCCGTAAACCTGCATTAAATTTCATGATCCGCAAGAGAAATTATATCCTGGACCCCCGCGCCCGTAGCCGTTCGAGAAATTAGCGATATTGCAAACCGTAAACTTTCCGCCTCGAAATGAGGTCATCAACTAATCTTCTGCGAAATTCAAGCATTTTTTCTAGCTGTTTACGTGCCATATCGATTAATATTGCATAAAGGCATGCCGCCATGGCCACTTCCGCGAGGGTTGAGCGGTCCGGGCACACATTATACACCGTACGGACGGTACCGCGAATTTTTTGGCGCGGAAAATATTCGGCGCGCCACGTCCCCTTAATATTGCATAAAGGCATGCCGCCATGGCCACTTCCGCGAGGGTTGAGCGGTCCGGGCACACATTATACACCGTACGGACGGTACCGCGAATTTTTTGGCGCGGAAAATATTCGGCGCGCCACGTCCCCTTAATGCTGTGCCCTTTGGATTCACCAAAGACAGACAGACACTAATTGATTTATCAATTAATTGGATTCACCATCGTAATTCATTTACCATCGTAATGAAGTGCGTAAAACAATCATGAATACCTAGTCACGTGCCGCCAACGCACGGTACACAACCAGCCATAGCCTTAGCCTAGTCCTAGTACCGCCATGCTACGCCCTGGCTATGTTAAGATTACTTGCCCACTGTCACTATACTTGTTATGCCACGCTTACATGGGTCTTATTGCACCCACAGTTTGCCGGATCGTTAGCCTGTCCTTTTAGCTAGCGCGCCCGAATGCAGCTGTGGCATGCCTTTGGCATGAAGGAGACTGGGGGTCTCTGCCCTCTCTCCTGTAGTGCACACACATGCAGGGATTACAAGCACTTCGATGCTCCGTGACTCCCCAACGGGAACATGTGTTTAATTAATTAATAATGAATACAATTGATTAATTAATTAATTAATTAGGAACATAACTCCGTTGGGAGTATCTGTAGCACATAGCCCTTGAGAAGTGGCAGATGGCCTATAATACATTCTAGGCTACTTCCTGCAAGGGTGGGAATGAAAACAACACTTGCTCTAGGTGCACTAGGGCACCTGCACCACCCAGAGTCTCGGGCAACTCCCAGCTAAGGGGAGCCCGTTATAGGTGGGGAAGATCATCATGGCTATACAAGAGCTAGGGCATGGCTTCTCGACAGAGAGCATCTCTCTGCATAGGCATAGCATGGCTAAATTCTTAATGCAACATCCATGGGGGTCCCATTATAGGCATGGCTTGGCTAAATTCTGAAGGCAACATCCTTAACGAGCGTGGGCACGGCGGGGTTAGCACGGGTTACCGCCTGGCTGACCTGATTTATGCGGACGACACCACCCTCATCGCGCGCCCCGAGCACATACAGACCTGGCTGGACTGTCTGGGCCTGGAGGCGAGGGCGGTGGGGTTGGAGATTAGTGTCAAAACTGAGGCGATGGTGATTGGGGCCTCCAATCGTCCACCGCTGCCGCGCCTGCTCGACGGGACGGAGGATCCCGTTCCGCGACCGCTTCAAACTGTTGGGGAGCATGCTCCCTGACACCGCCGACGATGTGGACGTCCGCATTGGCCTGACCTGGGCTAGGCTTCGTTCGCTCAACACCTACTGGCGCTCCAAGGGCCTGGACGAGCACCGCAAGCGCATGCTCTTCAAGGTCCTCGTCCTCACGGTGCTCACGTATGGCGCCGAGGCGTGGACACTCACGGCAACACTGGCAGCTAAGCTAGACGGCACGGTAACCAGGATGCTCCGACAGGTCCTGAATGTAGGGTTTTCCACGCATAGGTCATTAGAGTCTTTGTATCACGGTATGCCTCGTATTTCGGACGAGATTAGGCAGCGTAGGATAGCATTTGTAGGACATCTTGCTCGCACCAGCCAGGTATACACTGACCTTGGTCTGGCCGGTCCCCAGCGGCTCGGCCAACCAGGGCGGCATATTTTGACCTGGCCTGGCCCCAAGAACATTCCTAAAAGGGTACTGGGAAACATGCCATTACCTATACCCAGATGTTGCTGGACGACCTAGTGGTCCCATGCAGCCCAGTTTGAATACCGCATCCCCTCTCTCTCCCTTCTCTGGACTGCCATGCAGGACAAGAAGCGGTGGCAGAAGATTGTCAAGGCTCACACGCCAGCCCCCGGTGGGCAAGCCGCCTCCCCCCAAGAGGAGGAGCCGTTTTGATGAGTAGCGTAGATAGGCTTTTCTAGACTAGATATAGCTTAGAGTTAGGTTAGTTCGATTACGCGGCTTCCTCCACCCCACCCATCCATCCTAGAATATGTGCTACATGATCTCCCAACGGAGGCATGTTATAATTTAATTTAATTTTTAATCCATGGGGGCCATTGTGGGCGCACATGCGCGTGGGCCACATGCTAGGCTAAGCCTGACTAATTTACACTACTGGTATATATTCCCTAGTCTGAGGTGGCAGGAGGGGCCTGCCAGGGCTTGTGGTCAACGTGGATGACCGCCCCCCTCCAGTATACCGGCTTCCCCCTTGCGCTCTGCCGGAGCTGAAGGTAGGTCGGCCATAGCTCGCGTCGCCGCTGTTGCTGGGCCAGGGTCAAGTCGTCGTCCATCGTGAAGCGAGTCTCCGAGAGCTTCTTGCGGCATTTAAGGAACGCCAGCTTGTCCGCCATGTACTTTAAGGTGAGGAGCACGGGTGCCGGGCCAGCCTTACCCCGCGCGCGGGGGAGGCGGACAGCCGACATCCGCAGCTCACCAGTGAGTTGCATGGGGGCAAAAATGGCGCGCTTAAATGCCTCGAGAAGGCTTGTGGAGGTCTCACCTGCCGGCTGGTCGAAGTGCTTGACGATGACATTGTGGCTGCGCTTGGTGATGTCGGCCTCCTCGCGAAGGTCGAGGGCTTGTTGCTTGAGTTGTGCCGCGATGGTGGAGGTGGTGGAGGTGGTGTGATGCAAGTCCGCCCAGGTGGAGGGAGCATCACTGGCCGCGGGGCCAGCAGGTGCCGGCTGGGCAGCAATGTCCTTCACTGCCTGGGCGGTGAGGCCGGCGGTGTCATGCAAACACTCAAGGGCGGTGGCGGTGGCTTGAAGGCGTCATGGTCGAGGTCGAGGAGCTGGGCTTTGATGTCGGCAATGGAGGCGGAAACGGCAGTGGAGGTGGAGGCGGCGGTGGTGGAAATGTGAGGAAGTTCAGTAGCCAGCGTGCCACCAATTGCTGCTACGTCGGCAGCAAGGGGCCGGGCCGGGTCACGTGCTGCTGGAAGGCTTCCGTGAGGATGGAACGGAGTGTGGGGGCGGAGATGGATGGAGCCCAGATCTCGCCGTCAGAGCGCTGGAGAAGGGAGTTGAGGATAGCGTGCTGGAGGCGGGGGCGGGGGCATTACAATTCGTTCAAGTGGCCCGCCGGAGCGGCTGTACAATTTTTCCCAGTGAGCGCGCTGCCAAGTGTACTTGTGGGCAAATTTTTAGGTGCCCCGTCACTTCGAGGTACTAAAAATTAGGCTACGGTACGAATTCAGCGAATTTCAGCGAATTTTCAGTCGAACCAAAGGAAGTGACGCCAACTACCAAAAAGTTTCCGTTACGAATTTTCAGCCCAACACTCGCGCAAAATGAAGTGACGGCAACTACCAAAAAGTTTCCGTTACGAATTTTCACTCCCACACGTTTGCACAAAAGGAAGTGACGGCAACTACCAAAAAGTTTCCGTTACGAATTTTCAGTCCCACACTTCGCGCAAATTTTAGTAGGGCTGCACGCAAGCTACCTTTCAAAATTTTGCGCTACATAGTATGGAACGCATTTCATTCGTCTGGAGGAACGCTGCCCGCCAACTACCCCCGTTCAGAAAGTTCCGCCGAAATTTACCCGAGATTTGGAAATCTGAACGTCCGCGCAAATTTTAGTAGGGCTGCACGCAAGCTACCTTTCAAAATTTTGCGCAAGTATGGAACGCAATTCATTCGTCCGGAGGAATGCTGCTCGTCAACTGCCCCCGTTCAGAAAGTTGCGCCGAACTTTACTTGAGATTTGGAAATCTGAACGTGCGGTTGGAGTTTCGCGGGGAAACCCAAGTTCCCAAGTAATTCACCAATGAAGCGCTTCGAACACTTGTCCGCTAAAACCTAAGCAGCCGCTCCGCCTGGCCACTTAAACGAAACTTGATGGGGACCGAAAACCATGCTGACGTTGTGCCAGCGGCGGCTGTCGGTGCAGAGGAGGCGTCCGGTGGCGTGGAGATGGAGGCACAGGTCGTAAAGCGAGGCGTAGTCCCCGTAGAAGATGCAGTGCAGAGCATCGGACGGAGACATGTTGGTCCAGTCGTGATCATCGACCTGGAAAGGTTGGAGCCGAAAGCGCGGTTCCGAGGGGCGTGAAGACCCTCCTGTTTTGTCGGCTGAGCGGGTGCGTTTAGGGTCAGGCGATGCCGATGGCGATGCATTGAGCCCGGGAGGGTTCGGGGCGACCACCAGTGCGGGACTAGTGTCACCGCTGCCTGCCGGATCTGGCGAAGCTGCAGCCTCAGCTGCCGCATTTTCATGGGCGAGCGCATCCGCTAAACTGCGTTGCGTCGAGGGGCGTTTGCTCGTCATATATTGCGTAATAGCTTCGGAAAATTATATCAGCAGGTGCGTCTTAGAAAGACGAAGCGATAGTGATATTCACAGCTGAATTCGGGGCTCAAACGTGAAAGTTATGAGCTCCGCCGTCAGCCATGGCTACCTCGTGGCTCGGGGGCTCGGGGGGTGTCTATAGCCGGGGGGCTCGGGGGCTCAGGGGCTCGGGGGGTGTCTGTAGCACATAGCCCAGAGAAGGGGCGTATGAGCCTATAATACATTCTAACCCCTAAATGGTCTTGCTGCCGATTTTCCGCCAAAAATCGAGATCCAGCCGATGCATCGGCCCCTTCTCAGGGGACCAGATGCCGCGAAATCTATTGAGAATTAGGAAAAGTTTAGCTGAGAAGATCGAAAGTTTATAAGTTTCTTCACAGCATGGTACTAGGGTTTGCATACTTTTGACAAAGTTTAACCCATGTTTAGGACCGTCAAAGGTGGGGGGGTACAGGGTTTTTTGGGTACTTTTGGGTGCAGTCGGTACCGACGTACGCCGCAAAATTCACGTTCGCACGTGATTTTATTGTGTGACAGCCCGTGCATGGCGGCCGCGCCCACGACAATGGCAGCCTCAGGGCGGCTCGTTAGGGGCCTTAGAGTTAGCGTTCCTGCGGTCCTGTTCGGGGCTGACTGGGCAGAGGATAAATATGGTGAAAATTATGCGAATGTGCGCATACCAGGGACAGTAACGCGGGTGACACGAGACAAATCGCAGGCATTTTGCTTGTTTGATGGCGATAAAAGGCCGCTCCCACTCACGAAGGACCAGGTTTTTGAGTACCTGCTGGTGGCTGCTGACGATGTGGGGGATGGTGCTGATGAAAGTCCTGGCCCGGCAGAGGCGCGGGAGGCGACCCCTGAGGCGGAGGAGGTGGAGCAGTCGGACGCTGGGTCTGAGGAGGAATACGAGGAGGAGGAGGAGGATGCCGGCGAGGATGAGGAGGAGGACATCGAGGAGTCCCCGGTGAAGAAGCGCAAGCGTTCACGAGCCAAGAAAGCTGCCAATATACCCTCCCGGCGCCAGAGGATCGACGGGGGCAGAAAGAAAGGCAAGAAATCGCTGGGCGCGCGGGATGCGGAATCTGACCCGGAAGAGGAGGAACATCTGCAAAGGCAGGGCGATGGCGTGGAGGACATGCCTGAGCAGGATGTGGGAGATCCGGTGCTAAGCGACGATGAGCCTGCTGATGAGGGAAGTGCCTCGAATCCTGCACGAGGGTGGGTTTTGGGGGTGGGAGCACCCGACTACCACGTGCAGTCTCTGTCGACCAACATTGCCGTCGACGTTGCCATGCCTCTTCCTGAGCAGGCCAAGCTGCCTGGCGGCAACCAGACAAAGTACCAGGAGAGCCCTGTCGACATTTTTGCTCTGCTGTGGATACGAGATGATGTGCTGGGCCCTATTGTGGAGGAGACCAACATGTATGCCAACATGAAGCTTGCCAATCTGCCACCCGGGGCATGTGAGTGGACGCCATTGACTATCCATGAGCTGGCCAAGTGGTTGGGCATCCTGGTTACCATGGGCCTTGGGCGCCTGCCTAAGGCACAGCTCTACTTCGTTGACCGCAAGGTGGGCATGGCCACAGCCCCGGGCCTTCAGCACGCCATGCCATTCAAGCGTTTCCAGCAGATCACACGCTTCCTGCACTTCAGGGACAGTGCCTTCAAGCCAGCCAACACCGACTCCCGCGAGTACCGCCTCTACCAGTTCGAGTGGCTCGAGATCCACCTCAACAAGGCGTACAAGAAGTACTGCACGCTCGGGGGGAAGTGCGCCATCGACGAGCGCTGCGTGGGCACCGGCCACAAATACTGCATGATTCGCTGCTTCAACCCACTGAAGCCAGCCCCCTTCCACATCCTGGGGTACTCTGCGTGTGGCCACCCCAGCGGCTACCTGTGGCACTACCACACCTACGACAAGCTGCCGGAGGAGCAGCACACGCTCAAGGTGGTGCAGCTCCTTGGGGAGACCCTGCCCCACTCCATGGATGTGGCCATGCATGGACAGGTGGTACACCAGCAGACCAGCCGTGCATGGAGTGGCTGCATATGAGCAGGGCCACAACGTGGTCGGCACGGTAGTGCCCAACCGCAGGGGCATCCCCTGGCAGGAGCTCAAGATGCTCATCCCCAAGGGCAAGGCACTCAAGCAGGGCTTCTACGCGTGGGCAGTGCACGAGGAGACGGGGCTGCAGGCGCTTGTGTGGATGGACCGCAAGCTCGTGTACCTGCTGCAGAAGGGGTATGGCCTGCAGGAGATCATGGTGGACCGCCATGGCGGGCGTGGCAATGCCAGGGTGAACGTCCCAGCACCGTCAGCCGTTCCCAACTACTGGTCATGCTACAAAGCAGTCGACCTGTTTGACCAGCTGGCTGCCGAATACGACGTGGGCAAGGCCCTGGTGAGCAAGGTGTGGTGGCACAGGGCCTTTGGGGCCCACCTGGTGAATGCCATCACCAATGCATACCTGCTGATGACCTTCGTCAACCGTTCGCAGTCCTGCATGAGCCACTACACCTTTCTGTCAATGCTGGCAGATCAGCTGGGCAGCAACAAGTGGCCAGGCGCGCCTGCCCCTGTGAGGCAGCTCACCCTCATCCCACTCAGGGAGGGACGGTTTGATGGCAACCACCAGGCCCAGCGCATTCCATTCGCGGTCGAGGCCGACTGCGCGGTCTGCGCTGCCACAACCACCACCGGCGATCGCAAGCGCACAAGCTCGTGGTGCCCAGAGTGTGACATTGCCCTGTGCAGCAGCGTGGAGTACCCCTGCTTCCAGATTTTCCACTCAGGCCGAGTGCCAGGGATGGACGAGATCGAGGGGGAGCCAGCACCTGACCCCAGGCACTCCAAGCCACTCACCCAGAAGGGCGTGAGGGGGAAGGAGTGGTTGGCGACGAGGCAGACCCGCGCAGGGGCAACGCCTGGTTCCACCCTGCAAGGGAATGCTAGGAAGGCCTGGCTGAAGGCCCACTGCCCCATCAACAAGAACAAGAACAAGAACAAGAAGAAGAAGTAGAAGCCTAGTAACCTCCCCATAGGCCAGCAGGTCATGCTATATTTTATCGCACACCATAGGCAGTTTGCACACTAGTGGCTCCTCTTGACATGCTTGTGTGTTGTTTTTTTCAGTTTTGCATGTGTGCCCTGTTTGGTAGTGCATGATGATCTGATTGCTGTATGGAATAGCATGTGGTGTCATGTGCATGGTGGTGTGGCTCACGTGTAGCTTGATAGCTGACAGCCCCACTAGTGCTTGTAAATGGCAGTCAAGCATGCAGTGTTTGCATTACTCTATAGCCAGTTTAGTTTACATGGCCACCTTGGTTGCAACTGCAATCATTTTGAGCTTGGGGGAATAATAAATAGGGTGGGGATATACCCTTGTGTCCCAGCGTGTGCCAGCACCCACTCGTAATTACGCATGTCTTTGCCAGCATAATAAAGACTTTTATTGCAAACATTCAGTCCAAACTGTCAGGGATATTCATGCATTATGTGTATGCAAGTAATTGAGTCATTGGACTCACAATAATGGTGGCAACCATGAGAAATGATGCATTATGTAAAAATGACAGTTTCGGCCGGTTTATGGGCTGCTGGGGGTACAGGGTGCAACTACTGGCATACCCATCCAACCATTGACGCCAATGGCTCAAACTATTCACCAACTAATTCTTCACCATCCTTGAAGTGGTAGGTGTCTAGGTCTTATAACATAATTCAAAATGTACATTCTACCAAAAATGAAAACGCGCGTCTTGACCCCCCTGACTTTGACGGCAGTTATATATGGCCTACCCTGCATATATGTAAGGTGCCCTTTGTCCTGGAGGAGTTTGGGGCCATGGGGCCCCTGACCTCCGCCTTCTTCAAGGAGTGTTGCCGGCTCCGGGAGGACCGGCTGGACCTGGAGGGCCAGCGGGCCCCATGGTCGGCGCGGACCTGGACGTCATATTGGCGTCAGCGCTTGTCGGTGGCGCTGACTCGGGCCATGGCTGACATCATGCTCCGCCGTACGCGGGCTGATTTTGCGGTGCAGCAGGGCTATTAGGTTCCTCCCGTTAGGCGTTTCCATTGGTCTTATCGTAGTATAGAGCTTTGACATGGCTCTGTATATAGGTTTATAGCTGGGCGTTTGCTTTGGTTTGAGTGATTTCACTCTGCTGTAAGTAATTATATTTTTAAAATATATGTAAGGTTGTGATATACCAACCCGAAGGGCAACTCATGGACATGCTTGCCCCCCAAGGACAGCCATTGGATATGGGTAGGTTGGATGGCATCTGGTTTGCAAATTTGTGAAGATCCAGCCGATTTATCGGCAGGATCTCAGACCATTTAGGGGCTAAGCTACTTCCTGCAAGGGTGGGAATGTAAACGACACTTGCTCTAGGTGCCCCAGGGCACCTGCAGCCCCATGATCTATCAAGCTATGCCCAGCTAAGGGGGAGCCTGTCATGGGGGGGAAGATCAGCATAGCTATACAAAAGCTAGAGCGTGGCATCTCAGCAGAGTCTGAGCAGCTCTCTGCATGGGCACAGCATAACTAAATAAGGCTAGGCATCATCTGGAGTGCGGCACATCATAGGCACACATGTCCCTGACTAAAAATGCTAGGCATCAGCTGGTATAGTGCCTGTAGTAGGTGGGCATGTACAAGGCCACGGTCTACCTATTCTACACTACTGCTGCTGTATTCCCCTAAGCTGGGGCGTCTGGAGTCGCTGGGGCCGCGCGGTGGTCGCGGGGGTGGCGTGCCAGGGCTTGTGGCCGACGTAGATGGCCGCCCCCTTCAAGTACACCGGCTGTCCCGCCTTGGTCTGCCGGAGCTGGAGGTAGGTCGGCCATAGCTCCCGTCGCCGTTGTTGCTGCGCGAGGGTCAAGTCGTCGTCCACGGTGAAGGGAGTGTTCTCGAGCCGCTTGCGGCGTCTCAAGAAACGAAATCTTGTCCGATGGGCAGAGATGAGAAGAAGCGGGGGCGCCCCTGCCTTACCCTGCGCGCGGGGAAGGCGATGGGCGGCCAGCTTAATCTCACCAAGAAGGCCCATGCGTGCAAGGATGTTGCTCTCAATCAAACGCACGTGCAAGCTTCTCGGAATTCTCACCTTCTTCCATGTCAAAGTTCTTGACGATGACGTTGAGGCTGTGCTTGGCGAGCTCGGCCTCCTCGCGGAGGTCGAGCTGCTGCTGGTGGAGCTGTGCTGCAACGGCGGAGGTGGCCGGTGGAGGTGGTGTGTTGCTTAAGCATGTCCGCCCAGGTTTGGGTGGGAGGAGGCGAGGAGCATCGCCAGCCGGGCCAGCAAGGGCTGGCTTGGCGGCTATTTCCTTCTTCACCGCCTGGGCGGTGAGGCCTGCGGTGTTTTGCAGGACCTCGGTGGCGATGGCATTGTCCTTGAGGCGATGGTCGATACAATTGATGTGCGTGTATATCAATGCGGCATCTGCGGGCTTGCTCTCGATACTACAGGGACACACTTCATCGTGTGCATGGGTGTTCAGCAGAAACAGAACTGGTTCCTCCATTTTGTCGTCTTGTTGTCTGGTTCCTCTATCTCCATACCGCTCTCCTCCGGGTGGTGTGTGCCTTGGTTCGGTTTTGGCGCCAAAAGCACCCTTGGCCAGTTGTACTACAAAGAACCCATCCCTACTAATTCTTTCGACATTGTACTACGTTTAGTCTTGGTCTACTACACCCCAGTAGGTCCGTTCACCTTCTGAGCGTCCAGTGCTACGCCTAAACACGTCAGCACTGGTTTGAACTAGAATGAACTAGTTTGAAGTAGATTGAAGTAGGCTGTACTACCCTGTAGTCCAAATGAAGTACTTGGAACTACGTCCAAGTACTAAGAACTAGCCTACAAGTTACTTGTACGGACTTTCACCCTTTTTTAGGGCAGATCTCGTACCACCACACTGGCGCCCCTTATTCAAGTCCAGGGCCCTTATACATTGTGACTACTGCCCCTTATAAAAGACCAGGGCCTATAAAATATTAATTCTATTAACCGTGGAACTCCAGGGTAACCAGACTCTTTATTAAAACAATGAGTGGAGCACATACAAAAGGCAGGCCACATCCCGGCCGACGATGCTCATGGGAACACTTATTGCTTGGCAAAGGTTAGCCTTACCCCCAAACACGCAGGGAGGGTGGGCGGGAAAAGAAAAGAGGCCGACCTTAGCTAGGTGGGTTTGTTTTTGTCCTTTTTTGCGTGTCATGCGGCCTTGGCCCGGACGGCATTTTTTCGCCACGCAAATGTTGCGTCTGAACAAATGACGCAATGTGGCGTTCTAATTGCCGGCAGCTTACGTAAGGCTGCCGGGGCTATTAGGTCACATATTGCGTGAGAGAAAGAATCTAGATCTAGTTAATCACTACGCCATGAGCCAAGAAACCTAGACAGTGGCAGGTTTATATCTCAACGTAGCTCCTGCCACCTGGCCAAGAAAAACTGGCCAAAGCTTTGGCCACGACTGATCCGGATCAGGCCGCACCGGCCTCACACTATACTTTTCGTCCGAGGGTGGTAAAAAGCATCCGAGGCGTAAATTACGAGGTGGTAATTTACTCCGCTTTTACTCTTACGGTTTGCATACGAGGTCGGATCTTTCTCGTAAGTTACGAATTAGATCCGAGGTAAGATCCGACGTCGTAAATTACGAGGTAGTAATTTACGAGGTAGTAATTTACGAGGTAGTAATTTACGATGTAGTAATGTACGAGAAAGTAAGGTACGAGGTAGTAATGTACGAGGTAGTAATGTACGAGGTAGTAATTTACGAGGTAGTAAGGTACGAGGTAGTAATTTGCGACGTAGTAATCTACGAGTTGGTAATTTACGATCCCGGTACTCGGTCCCGTAGGTTACGACGTCGTATGCTTCTCGCGTACACTACCGGTACTACAATCATGTCGCTATGTCGTTCTGAATTGCAGTACGCATGTCACTTATCAGAATTTCACTTTGATTTCACTTATCATTTCGGTCAACCTAACCCCTAACACCCATTTACCCGGGGAAAAAAAAAAATGAATGGCATTTGCAGCAAGGCTCATGCAAGACAAGTTTCTATTTCAAAAAAAAATTCATTATTAAATGCAGGATTACATGTCATGCACAAAAATCCAACGCCTTCACAGAAAATAGCATATCAAGTCTTCTGACGACAATATCAAGTCAATATCAAATTCGTGGCTTCTCTTCGTGGCTTGAAATACTGTTTCCATGCGGTGCTTAGGACAGCTCCGGGGATGTCGGCACCGCACAGAAGCTCCATCCGGGAGCAAGTGCGCCGGGGGAAGATGTTGTACATCCAGAGCTCGATATGTGCGGGAAGCCGTCGTGTTGGAAACCGAGGTGTCTGCACATAATTCCGCGCGCAGGCAGCTTGTGCCTTTACGGGGGAAGACCTGCGACACAAAAACCGTGTCCGGACAATGCAATACGGAGAAATGGCAACGGCAGATGGAGTCGGCTAAGGCCGCTTGTAAGGAAAGTGATTTTTAATGCACGAATAAATGTATAATGCATGCTACATCGCCATCGCTTGGGCGGTGAAAAGACAAGGACCAACCACATGCCCCCACCTACCCTTCGTGCATCCCGCCCTTGACGAGGCACAACCATGTGCCCCCACCTACCCTTTGTGCGTCCCTCCCTTGACAAGAAACAAGCACGTGCACCTATCTAACCTTTGTGCATCCCTTCCTTGGCAAGGAACAAGCACACCCACCCACCTACTCCACATGCATCCCTCCCTTGACAAGGAACAAGCACGATCACCCAGCTACCCACTAGCACGGCAGCAAGGCAGACCTTACAATGGCAAGTGATGTTTATCGGTAGAAACTGTTAGACAACTAGCAAACGAGCCAGCCGGTGAAGAGCAAGGCACGCATGCAAGGAATTTGTCGTTGCCTATGTCTACGCTTGTGTTTGTCACTGCAGTTGAAATCTGCATTTGCATCAGCAGGCCCGATCGAACCCCATGTCGCCACCCGCATTTCCACTTATACTTCACGGCCCCTTATTCTTCTCTTGTGCCTGCCTTTGCCCTAACTGTTACCCTAGCATCTGCCCTTGCCCCTATCCTTTGATCCCCAGTGTTTGCCGTTGCCCTCATCCTTTCCCTAGTGCCTGCCCTTGTCTTCATCTTTTCCCTTGTGCCTGCCCTTGCCCTTGTCCGTTCCCTCGTGCTTGACTTGTCCTAATCTCTTTCCCTTGCGCCTGCCCTTGCCCTTATCCGCTTCCCTTGTGCCTGCCCCTGCCCTTGTCATTTCCCTTGAGCCTGCCCTTTTGGCAAGCACAAGTGCCTTTGTCCTTTCCTTGGCCTTGTGCTTGCTCTTCCAGTTTCCCTTTCCTTTGCTCGTGCGGTTGCCTTTGCTCTTACCCGGGTGCTTGCCCTTGCCGTTTGCAAGCTGCATTATTGTCTTAGCAAGCTAGCAAGTGCAAACTGGCACTGAGCCAGAAATGCAAGCAAAGCAGCCAGTGTAAATAAGGATGGACGGGAACAGTAGAAAGCTAGGGGTGGCAACGGTGCTAGAGCTCATGGCAACAAGGTGGTCCCATTCTTGCTGCATTGGGTGCGTTGCGTGGGTGGGATATTGCGAGAGGGGGACATTCTTGCCTTGGTTGTGTTTTCACATGCACCCGGTGCTTGAATTTATGCGTGCAAGGGTGGCTGGTATCCCAACCAACAGCCTAAGAGGAAAAAGAGTGCTTAGAAAGCAAGAATGACTTAATGTTGGTAATAGCAGTGGCGGCGGCAGCAAAAACTGTTGTTATAGATGCAAGCTACAACACTGCGGATGGTTTCTCACACTAATGTGGATAATGATAATGCATGCCACTTAACGGGACCATATAAACCACAACAAGAATAAATCGTGAGAGCAAAAGAAAGGGGAGTACAAAATGGCCGGCTTACCTAGCTACAGCAAAAAAATTGCATGAAAAACAAGATAACTCACCTTTGTCGCAGCAGTGACCATATCAGACAGCTCACAAAAACTTGTTGATCCTTGAAACTTCCTGCTTGAAGGCAGCCACCAACGGTCTGGAGTTTTCACCCCAGTCCTTCTCAACAGCCAAGGAAAAGGGAAAGAGAGAGGAGGGGTGCGGGAGGGACAAGAGAGCGGGGGTGGGAAGGAGAGAGAGAGAGAGAGAGAGAGAGAGAGAGAGAGAGAGAGAGAGAGAGAGAGAGAGAGAGAGAGAGAGAGAGAGAGAGAGAGAGAGAGAGAGAGAGAGAGAGTAGGAGAAGTGCGGGTGGGGGTGGGAGAGGTGGGATGGAAGATTCACTACGTTAGCAGGCGACTAAACTGCTACAATGACACAAAACCACGGAGCTAGGCCCTTCACTCCATCAGATCAGAGTGAAAACCCATGTTGAAACTGGGACAAATGCCATTAGAATGTTACTATGACCGTGGCTAGTAAACGTGAATTGACACCCAGGTTGTGACTTCAACGATTGGAGGCAACCTTGCCAAGTCTCCCAAATGCAGTCGGCTAGACAAGCTTCACAAAAAACGCAGCAAACATGTTAACGTTGCTAATATTCCAACGACGCGCATCCGCAGTCCGGCTGCCAATGAAGTCTTCTTGGTCGCCAGCTGTGCACAGAGGAGTAACCGCTAGAGACGCCAATTTGCGAACAACTCATTACAATTACAAAGCGCAGGAAGCAGATGGCTATGCATCAACAATTACTTCCGCTCGCCCTCGTATTTAGCCAGGTCTATCTGCCCAAACTGGGTAAATGTTTTGCGATCGGTGAAATTGGCACTCTAGTGACTTACTTTCCCAGAAAGTGTCCATTCACACGACAACCGACTCACGCTCACACGTCGTGAGGAGTTGCCGATAGGATAAAGAAGCCGAACGATGAATTGCTGTACATAAATGCCACGCTAACGGCGTCGTGAACTGACTTCTTGCAATCACGATTAAAGTGCCCGGCCCAACAACAAATTGGCGACACACGACCCCGCAACTGGAAAAGAATTCTGGCCACATTGATATACATCGGTTTGATAAAGTAAAACCTCGCATTCGGTTCTGGCTAGCCTCAAACGCATGCGCCTTGAAACCTTTATCCTCCTGGCGGCCACAGTTTCTCGGTTCTCTTGTTCCGTTGGTCGTGCCGCTAGCGTGCCAGCCGCTCCAGTCCCTAAAATTCAAATTCGTGTTGTTCGAGAAAACGTTGTCGGGTCGGCGACGGCACGATGCCGGGCCGGGCTGCATGGGCCGTGGAGGGTGGTGGTACACAAATACCGTACAAGTGATACACAAATACCGTACAAGTGATACACAAATACCGTACAAGTGATACACAATTGCAGCCAGGACAACAGCGGGTCGCTGCGTACCTGCTGCGGGAAGGAGGGGGGTGATACACAAATACCGTACAAGTGATACACAAATACCGTACAAGTGATACACAATTGCAGCCAGGACAACAGCGGGTCGCTGCGTACCTGCCGTGGGAAGGAGGGTGGTGGTACACAAATACCGTACAAGTGATACACAAATACCGTACAAGTGATACACAAATACCGTACAAGTGATACACAATTGCAGCCAGGACAACAGCGGGTCGCTGCGTACCTGCTGCGGGAAGGAGGGGGGTGATACACAAATACCGTACAAGTGATACACAAATACCGTACAAGTGATACACAATTGCAGCCAGGACAACAGCGGGTCGCTGCGTACCTGCCGTGGGAAGGAGGGTGGTGGTACACAAATACCGTACAAGTGATACACAAATAACGTACAAGTGATACACAAATACCGTACAAGTGATACACAATTGCAGCCAGGACAACAGCGGGTCGCTGCGTACCTGCTGCGGGAAGGAGGGGGGTGATACACAAATACCGTACAAGTGATACACAAATACCGTACAAGTGATACACAATTGCAGCCAGGACAACAGCGGGTCGCTGCGTACCTGCCGTGGGAAGGAGGGGGGTGGTACACAAATATCCGACCTATATATTAGCATTAGCCGCCGCCTATCAAACAGGTCCTATTCATCACGAGCGTCAACGCCCCGTCATCGCCCCGTCATCGCCCGGCCGAGGGCCTTAACCTGTTAACTCTTTATTCGGAGTGATAGTCAACGACCTATACTACCAATAGCTGCCGCATATCAAACATGGGCTTATCATCACGCCCGTCGAGGGCGATGACGGTGACGACCGTCACCGGCATCGCCCTCGACGGGCCAACATCTAAACTCTTCTCTTAATCAACAATCTATATTACCAATAGCCGCCGCCTATCAAACAGATCCTATTCATCACGCGCGTCAACGCCCCGTCATCGCCCCGTCATCGCCCCGTGATCGCCATGCCGAGCCAGCCGAGGGCCAACCTCTTAACTCTTTACATTTGTATTCGGAGTAGTAGTCAACGACCTATATTACCAATAGCCGCCGCATATCAAAAAGGTCGTATTCATGACGCCCGTCGAGGGCGATGACGGTGACGCCGTCACCGTCATCGCCCACGGGCCAACATCTAAACTCTTCTCTTAATCAACAATCTATATTACCAATAGCCGCCGCCTGTCAAACAGATCCTATTCATCACGCGCGTCAACGCCCCGTCATCGCCCCGTCATCGCCCCGTCATCGCTCCGTGATCGCCATGCCGACTGCCGAGGGCCAACCTCTTAACTCTTTATTCGGAGTAATAGTTAACTGCCGGCATTGCCATACAAGAAGAAGCTCTCGATCCTAGGTATAGACTACCTCGGGTATCATCATCGTAATTGCTAGCATCGAGATCATTCATACCTACCGACGATGGCCAGCTGCAAAAGAAAAATGTCGACCAACAGACAGGACCTATCGCCGGGAACCCTCAAGGCAATAAGGGCGAGACAGGCTTTCACCGTTAAGTAAAGTTGTCCACATCGTGCTAAGGAATTTGTGCTAATCTATGAGTACCTATATGGACACTTTGTCGCATTTTTTACATGGCAAATAAGCGATGTATGTGTCATGTAGGCTGCCATTGGTGCATGCATGCATGGGCCAGCAATGATGGTCAGAGGTACATTGTGCCTATGAGATAACCATCGATTTGTTGATCAGCAAGTGATTCATTACGTGAGACAACAATATGTTTGGGGGCTAAGCTTCTTACATTGGTCACATGGCCCGCCATAATTGTTTTCTTATGTGTTTAAGGTTAGGGCTCTGTTCATGACTGAACGTCATGAACGCGCTCTATTCATGACATTGATTAATTGATTTTAATTAGTCTCATGTCCATGTTGGGGGACCGGGATCTCTGAATTCCCCAAAGAAGATATAGTGGAAGTCACCCCAAGACGTCAATATCCGTCAAGACGTCAATAACAACATGTATGTCCACAGCTCAGCTAGTAGTCTAAAATATGGGCCTCGAGCTAATCTTGCACGCAAGCAATGCCTATCATCAAGGATTAATTAATGCCTATCAACAAGGAGACAATCATGCTTGTTAAATTTCCTAGGACCCACAACTGGGGGGTCGTAGTCTTTGACAATGTCCGCCTGGGCAACGCTACTAATCCTACACATCCGCGAGGTCCCATGTCTGAATAAGAGGGGTTGAGCGGATGACGCCAACAGTGTCTGTGCTCTGCATGTCAGCTAAAATCATATCGCGGAGACAAACATATGGCGGTATGTCCAATGTTGGCCACTGCGTCGCCTAACAGGTTCTTACATGGTCGGCAAGGGCCTGACCATGTAAGAAGATATCTCCCTGGCTGGCCAGTCCACAAGGAACCAGCACAGACCTCATCTGAATCAACCTGATTAATTAACTAACTACTTAATTCATTTATTAAACTCATGCCCCCATTAGGGAGTCAAGGAGCATTAGCTAACCCCGATTAATTAATTATTTAATTAATTAATTAAACACGTGCTCCTGTTGGGGAGTCACGGAGCACCGAAGTGCTTTTAATCCCTGTGTGTGCACAACAGGAGAAAGGGCAGAGACCCCCAGTCTCCTTCATGCCTAAGGCATGCCACAGCTGCATTCGGGAACGCTAGCTAAACGGACACGCTAACGATCCGGCAATCTGTGGGTGCAATAAGACCCATGTGAGCATGGCATAACACTAGGAGCGTGGGCAAGTAATCTCATCATAGCCAGGACGTAGCATGGCTGTACTAGGACTATACCCCGATCAATGGATGGATGGATGGATGGATGGATGGATGGATGGATGGATGGATGGATGGATGGATGGATGGATGGATGGATGGATGGATGGATGGATGGATGGATGGATGGATGGATGGATGGATGGATGGATGGATGGATGATGGATGGATGGATGGATGGATGGATGGATGGATGGATGGATGGATGGATGGATGGATGGATGGATGGATGGATGGATGGATGGATGGATGGATGGATGGATGGATGGATGGATGGATGGATGGATGGATGGATGGATGGATGGATGGATGGATGGATGGATGGATGGATGGATGGATGGATGGATGGATGGATGGATGGATGGATGGATGTCAGGCTTGTCTTACATGATGCAGTGGAACTTTGGTGCTGGAGGGTTAATTGTGGCCCGGTCTGGTTTAGCTTCAGTGCTCTCATGGCGGCCTTCATTTGTAATTATTTGAATGCATGCCCATTGGGCCATGCATAGTGTATATTTTTTACGCATGCACGCCCATTATGTATCGCTGGGTCCATCCCATCAATGCTTGTTTATTGCCAGGTCTGGTGTAAGTAAGTTAGTACTTGCGTGTCATGCGCATGGGCATGTTTAGAGTACTATGCTAATCTCTTTAGAAACATAATTACACGGAAGTTACAAATCTCATCTGCATCATGCCCCAAGACACTACATTAAAGAATCAAATAAAATTATAACATGCCTCCGTTGGGAGATCATGCAGCACATGCATATTCCTTGCTGAATGGGTAGAGGTGGGTCAAGCCGCGACATCGAAATAAGCTAACTCTAAGCTATCTAGTCTACAAAATCCTCACTACACTTCTCCCCAAAGCGCCCCTTCCGCTTTGGGGGAGGGGGCTTACCCACATGGGCTGGCGTGTGAGCCGGGACATTGGTCTTCCACCTCTTCTTGTTCTGCATAGGAACAGAGAGCGAAGAAATGCGGTGTGGGGACCCCTTCTCGTGGTAATGCGTTACATGTACTCCCCACCGGGCTTTGCTCTTCATGGGTTCATAAAGACAACAATTATTCAGTAAGAATTTAATAAATTAGGAACATATATCCGTTGGGAGTCACTGTTACACATATACCTGAAAAGGGGCATATGATTTTAAATACATTCTGAGCTACAACCTGCACGTGCATGGGTTTAGTTAACTGGCACCTATACTAGAGGCCTGACATGGGGTGGAGCTTCAGTGCTTCCCCGCCTTCTCCTTCTCCCACACTGGGTGCTCCGCGTCCTTCTTCTCCGGCCCTGCCCATGGGTGCACCGGCCCCGCCTCCTCCTTCTCCTCTCGGGCGATTCGCGCTCCACGCATGGCTGCAGCATCAGTTAGCACGGGCAAGACATAGCAGTAACCGCGCTATGGCTGTTCTAGCACCAGCCTAGCAGACTTCCATGATCACTCAGCAAACCCACGACAGCTAAACCCTTGGCTGTCACAACCAGTCCATGCATCATTAAGTATGGGTACAGGGAAAGCTTCCCGCATATCCATGGCCATATGGATGGCAGCAACACAACGACTTGCCCCCTAGCCCCCCGTGCACACACAAAAACGTGGGTCGTGGCTTCCACGCCCCATCCGCCATGCATGACAGCGCGTACCTTACTCGCATTCACACCGGGCTGCATCCCAGCGCCGTTGCTGTCCCCATGTGACACGTCGGCTGATTAAGCAGATACACAGCAGAGTCTGATGTAAACCGCTAAACCCCAAACCCATGCAGACCACAGTCAAGGACGCGTGCATGTCAAGCCATGCCAATTGTGAACCGTACAGCAATTTACTTTTCAAGCCTGAAGAGGTGGATAGCAGATACTAGCCTGGAAGAGGTTACAGGGGCACATGTCCATTAGCGAGCGGAACAACACAGCATACACCCTACAAGCGTACCGCACAATGTCCTCCTGCAATTGTCTGCAGATCTCCCAATGCCGCAGACATCTCCACTGCTCTCATGGCGATTGCAAATGCTTCATGCCGCTGACATCTCCACTGCTCTCATGGCGATTGCAAATGCTTGATGCCGCACCTCTGCTTACAGCAGAAAAGCTTCCTCCGGGCGAGGCACCTGACTGGAACCAACACCCATTCCTTGGCTTCACAACGTGGCCATGACAGCATCGTGAATCTGCTTCGCCAACGCCCACACTTCAGGACCCGCGCCCTGCACCGCCATGGCCACAGGCTGCACCGCTGCAATCGATGCAGCATTCACTGCCTGCGCCGCACCATGTACTGCATGCACGAAAGCCAATCCTGGCTCGGTTATCATGGTCTTGCCCGATTCCTGCTGCTTCTTCTTCTTCGATGCGGTCATGCGCACTTTATACCCCTTCCTCTCCAAGCACGCCTTCAGCACCTGGCTCGTGCGGTGCTGAATATGCTTCTGAAGGCGCGCCTTCTAAACACGAAATGTTGGCAATGTATGATTCCCAAACGGCATGATAGGCACATAATCAGTCCCATTAATTGCTTTGCGGCAGTCAATGCACCAGAACACCTGTTGAAAAAAGAAGGTTATGCACGCTAGCGATTACCCGCGGCAAGAAGCAATCAACACGCCTCGCTAACAACTGCAACCACAATGTAATTCATGACGGGCCACTCACCGCTACCCTGCTCTCCTGCTTCAATGTCTCCCCATTCTCAAGGCCTCCATTGTAAACCTCTCCGTCTTCACCATCGTCATCGTCTTCCTCTTCCTCCACTCCGACGTATCCGTGTTTCCTTTTCCTAAGATACCTAGGGTTGTTCAAGTCGTATGTGCGGCGTTGGCACACTTCCAACAAAATTTTGGCCGCCTCTACCCATTACCATTTATTCGTACTATCATAACATATCCAGGCGTTTGAAAAATCATTCCCTCGTTCGAACTTCTACCCCTGGGCGTCCATGACGAGGCAGTCACGACGGGACGCAGATGCACAAAAATAAAACAAGGCGACATCCCTTCAATCATTTACCAAAAAACAGAATACGCGCAGAACTTGGATTTCAACACCACGCACCCATTACCAGCGAGCACGGCTGGCCTGCAACCGCCATCATTTCATAACCAGAAGCCAGGGCCCACACTCCATCCCGTTACCTCATCTTCCACGCACGGCTTCCGCTGCTTCCCTCTGCTCTTTCGCATTCTCCGCCAGCAACCTCGCCTTCTCCTCGTCCAACAATCCACTAAGAATAAAATCCCCTCTATTGGACGCCATTCAGACGAACTTTGCTAGCGTCTTTTCACCGGCCCCAGCACACATAATCTATAGCCGCTTAATGACAACGGCCGACAACGACAACTGCTGAATAGGCGAAAAAGGCTGATAACTACATTTTTATATTTCGCTGCATTTGCTAATAGACACGCACGTTCTCCCACTTCTCCATTACAATATAATTATCCATCTGGCCGTGAACAGGCAAAGATCCCCGAAGTAACTTACTGAAACGTATCTTACAGCATCGGATCACTGGCACCTAATCTACAGGTGGTAGATTACCAACCAAGACCCGTCGCGGTAATTTACTCTGTCGGTAATGTACTACCAAAGATGTGCAGTCGTAACGTTACTCTTACTTACGGCTAGTAAAATTACTACCTATCATCCTACGTAGTAATGATTACGGCGTTGGATCTCACGCCTCGGATCTAGGTAGTAAGATAAGACCTCGTAATTTACGCCTCGGATGCTTTTTACTACCCTCGGACGAAAAGTATAGTGCAAAAGGTATGTCACGTGAACCCAATAACCTAGCTATAGCGGCTACCCTTCCATCTCACTATAAAGAAACTATGTTCAGAGAACCACGATTCTATTAACCGTGGAACTCCAGGGTAACCAGACTCTTTATTAAAACAATGAGTGGAGCACATACAAAAGGCAGGCCACATCCCGGCCGCCGATGCTCATGGGAACACTTATTGCTTGGCAAAGGCTAGCCTTACCCTTATATCCCTCCCTAGCGATCCATGCCAGGGGCAAAGAACCTAGCATAATGACAGAGAAATGAACAACCAAATTTGGTGGAGGGCAATTTCAAAATAGCCCGCCAGGCCCGAGGGGGGCAGGCGGCCATGGCCCGAAGAATAACCTCAGGCAGCTGCACCTCCAAACTGCGGTGCAAGCCCACATAATGGGCAACCGTGGAGCTGCTAAGCCAGCGCCCCCGGCCCTGGATGTCCCCCATGCTGCGACCCGCGAGGAAATCGTGAGTGGCACCTCCATGCCGCAGCCCGTGAATGGTGAAAATCTGGGCGACCCCCAAGGCCTGACTCGCAGCCTGCCAAATGCGCCGGAATTGCGGGTAGGTGAAAGGGAACACGGCCTCCCAAGCGTGCTTACCCGCGATGCAGTGACGGAGGATGGTTTCAGACATCACATCTTCTACCACCACTGACTGAGTCTTGCCCTTAGAGGTCTTGGTAGACCTCAGCAGTAGGGCGCCCCGTTGAGCCGGCCCAAGCCGAACGTCAGGCTGGAGGCGCACATGGCCAACACGGAGGTTCAGCGCCTCCGAGATTCGCAGGTAATGGCGGAACACGATGACAACCAGCAGGCCCGCAAGGCGCTGACCTTGCATGACCATCGTGCTGGCAAGTGCAAACGCCGCCTCCCATGGAATGGGAGGAGGGGCACGGGGGGGCACAAGTGTTTTCCACCCAGCGAGGACGCCACGGGCCAAGTCCCACCGCTTCACCATACCGGGATAATAAAGTTGCAACCCCATCAAGGCATTGACACACACTTGGCGGCTGTACCCCCGAAAATGAGCCCAGGCGACATACGCACAAAATGTCTCCTCAAGGGTGTCAGCTCGTGACGATGACCCGTCCGCCCGCCCACCAGCCTCCCACCAAGTCAAGAGGGAATCAAGACCACGACGGTAGGCCAGCAAAGTAGCCGGCTTTACTTTCCCCTCTAGCAATGGAAGGTAGCTAACAGGTGCAGGGGGCCCCGGGTTAGGATGGATGCCTTCCGCGGTCAGGTCGCGCACCCAGCCTGCCAAGAAAGTCGCCATGGATTGGCCGCGAGAAACGCCATCGGCTGGTTGAAGTGCACTCGGCGTCCACACCCACTGGGAACGACTCCCCGTGGCGAGGGTCAGCGCGCACAAGCGGCGGCACTGCTTGTTGAGCTTGTGGGATGAGGACCGCCCCTTAGCCAAGCAGCCCAACGCCGCGGTGGAGTCCACCAACCTCACCACCCGCTTGCCTCGGTTTGCCAAGCTGCGCGCACTCCTCTCCACGCCCTTCACTGCAGCCCGCACCTCCTTCTCGTTGATGTGCATCCCCGGATCCCGCCAACGACTCCGGACCCCAACCCGCCATTGCTGGCTAGTGATTGCTTGTTGCGCCCGCGCGCTCAGTGGCCTAGGGCCAGCGTAGGCCACCTCACTTGGTATGAGCAAAGTCGGGTACCCCCGCACCTCTCGTGCCCTCGCCAGCTCCGTCACATCGCCCGGCTCCATGGTTGCGTACACGACACCTTGCCCGTAGGTGGACGCGTCAGATGCAACCACCTCACGGGCCAAAGGTGCGCTTCGGTCAACCCTTAGCATGGGAGCCAAGGCCAGGGCACACTCTAACTCCTCCCGCACCCCGGCCCACAGCACCCAGGATCGCTGCCCCCACCCTTGCAGGCTGATGAATTTGAAACATTGCTGCCAAATGGACAAGCAGCTGCGGCTTAACATCTGCAGCCACAACCACCGCCCCAAGACGGCAGCCAGCCCCTCGGCCGTAGCTCGGCCTCGAGTGAGTATAGCCTGCGTGTGGGCGATCACAAGGTTGAGCTGCTTGACCGTTGGTTCCAGCACGCCGTTCCGTCGGTGCACCACCCCTAGGGCTTCTAGCTCGTCCCCTTCCAGGCTCGCCATCTTAGTCTTCTCCTTAGACGGCACAAGGTTGTTAGGGAGGTAGCCTTCCTCAATAGCGCGCGTGATGAGCTGGTTCACCGCCTCGCAGGTCCGCCCGTTGCTGGCCACCAAGTCATCAATAGTGATGGACAGCATGGGGGCAGGGGGGTTTTCCAGGTCAATCTGAAGCTCCCCGGCGCGCTCCTCCTTGTACTCGATGGCCAAGCGCAGTGGCTGGCCACACTCGTCGCGCACCAAGGTGAGCTCACCTGCGCTTGAGAGGTAGTTGACCTGGCGCCTCGGATCCAGGGCACCGGTCATGTAGAGCACCATCTCATGGATGGCCTCCCCCAGCGCCACCGCATGGGAATGTCCCATGGCCAGCACCTTGAGCACGGGCCACACCTTCCGCCTGGGCCCTGCCAGACCTACGCTAGTCGACCACACACTAGGAAGCCCTTGGTAGTCCCACCACCACTCGGGCACCTCGATGGAATAGTAGTATGACACGAGGTCGCTCTTGGCGCAGTAGCACCAGCCTTTGATGTAGACCTCCACGAGGATGCCCAGGTGGGGTAGCAGGATCTTGGGGGGGTCCACCCACAGCAGGTTGCCCAGCTTCCTGTTGACGATGAACCGAAGCTCACCCACCCCCTTGGCCACTCCAAAGCAGCCATCCACCCACTTGGGCCGCCTCTCCCGGAACGCCACCATGCCCACGCCCGCTGCCCGGCTCATGAGCTTGCCCCATTCAGCCATGGAGCATCCCCGGCTGGGCTTGGGCACATTCCAATACTTTGCGCTCGCCACGACCGCTGGCTTGATGCAGTTCTCTTCGCTGGCATATATCTCCCGCCAGCTCGGCCGCATAGCCAACAGGTCGAGCAGCCGTGCCTTCCCCGCCACCTCCGCCTTTGGTAGACTCACCGCGTCCGCGCGCAGTTGTTCATACTTATTCTGCTTCCCATATATTGCATCAGCACCTTCTTGCTCCTGGCCTGTCGCAACGCCCCCTACGCGGCGACTGTGCCAGGTGCAGTGCCTCTTGACCCTCGCAAGGGCCTCCTCCCTCCCCTTAGAGCACGCCCCTCTAGGGTTAGGAGGAGGGTCTTGCCCCCCTCCCCACAGCCAATTAAGCCAACGCACTACCTTGCATTGCAGTGTGTACTCGCGGTGGCGGCGCGTGGCACGCTGTCGCCGGCGTGCCGATCTCACCCTGCCCCACGCGGTGTACGCTGGCCTAAGTGGGTATGGCAGCGGGAAAAGGGAGCGGTCCCGCTGGGATTCTATTTCCCTACTTGTTGAGCCTTGCTGAGCTTGTCCAAGAGGATGGCAGTTTGGAGAGCTGCCTTGACAGCCGGGGTGGCTGACAGTGCAGCCTCCTCCCCCAATGGCAGGAGGTGGCTGGCCACCTTCCACCCCCCCCCTCCTTGCCCTTCCACCTGCAGCAAGGCCGCCACCACCCTCATTAGGTACTCCATGCCCACAAGCTCCCCGGCTGCTGAGCCCAGCTCCTTGAGAAGGGTGTCCATGGCCAATGCAATGTTCATGACAATTTTCCTGTTCTCCATGTTCCGCCAATTTCCAGGCTTTACCGTCATGACCCACGACCGGATTCCCATCCCATTGTCGCTGGCGTCCTCCAACACCCCCGGCAGCACCCGCTCCGAAACCCGATATTTCACGCTCTTGGCTCGGCTTGGCAGCGCCACCCCTTTCGAGGCCTTGAAGTGGCTTCCCGCCCCCTCCATTCCTCCCAGCGCTGCCTTCAAACCTTGCATGAATTTCTCGGCTGCGACCTCCCCCTCCTCGTCCTCCTCGTCGTCCTGATTTTCGGTTTCCGGAGGTGCCCCAACGAATGTCGCCAACCTCGCCCTCATTTCCTTTCCGACAGCCCCCCCACCTGCCGAAACCTTGGCCGCGCCTTTCGGCTTGGCCATTTTTCGCTGCGCAGGTGTCGTTGGTGGCAGCGCCTGATCCTCCTCCTCGTCCGCCGCGAGATCTGCCACGGCCAGCAGTTTTGCCACCAACGTTCCGTTTGGGTCACGTGCGTCCAACACGTCGCCAACATCAACGTGATCGGCCAGCAACTGCACGACAGACTTCAGCTGGCTCGAGCTCCACGAGCTGGCGTCCGTCACCCAGTCCTCGGCACCGAAGACCTGCTCGACTGCCCCCACCGCCTCTGCGGGGCTGATGCACTTGGCGAGCAGAGTGGCGAGCTGCTTCTTTTTGGCGCTGAAGGCGACTGGCGCGTGACTGGCGGCAGCAGCCCGCGGTGTGGGCGTCCCGTCCTCCCCGCGCGCTGCCTGCCCTCCTGTAGCTTTGCGCCCCTTCGGCATTGCTGCTCAGGGCCAAAAATGGCTCCGACAGTACAGGTTCGTCAAACCAGAGGTTCGTTTCCCCTGGCTTGCTGTCGCCGCCCTCGTGAAAAGAAAAGAGGCCGACCTTAGCTAGGTGGGTTTGTTTTTGTCCTTTTTTGCGTGTCATGCGGCCTTGGCCCGGACGGCATTTTTTCGCCACGCAAATGTTGCGTCTGAACAAATGACGCAATGTGGCGTTCTAATTGCCGGCAGCTTACGTAAGGCTGCCGGGGCTATTAGGTCACATATTGCGTGAGAGAAAGAATCTAGATCTAGTTAATCACTACGCCATGAGCCAAGAAACCTAGACAGTGGCAGGTTTATATCTCAACATAGCTCCTGCCACCTGGCCAAGAAAAACTGGCCAAAGCTTTGGCCACGACTGATCCGGATCAGGCCGCACCGGCCTCAAAAGGTATGTCACGTGAACCCAATAACCTAGCTATAGCGGCTACCCTTCCATCTCAATATAAAGAAACTATGTTCAGAGAACCACGAATGTTCCATTTCTTTTTATACGTGCTGTCACCCAGCGGCGTCCCTCGCCTCCTTGGCTCCCTCCGCCTCGACAAATAAGGGAATCCAGATCGAGGGAGATCAACCAACCCTGTGCATGTCTCAACTCGTCCACTCCATTGCTGAGGGCTCCACACATTGCTTTTTACAAAATACGTTTACGCACAAGAGACTCTTGGACCAAAGTCGCATAATTGGTGAATAAAGCATCTGCAGGGCTCCCCAGCCAGCTGATGCTGCCATCTCACTCCCCGCTTCCCCCAGCCTGGCCATTCTGGCCGTGGAGGACCCGTCACCAACAGTGAAGGCCTAGCATGCCTGCTAGAGTGCCCCTCACTTACTGGTCGCGGGGAAGCCTGTCACCAACAGTGGGGCCCCAGCTTGTCTGCTGGAGTGCGGCCCACTAGCGAACTCTCATATAATGCCTTAATTAATCCCCCTTGGATAGGAGTGAACAGCGTCCAACCGAAGGTACGGTCAACCAACACCCCATACCTTTCCCCCCTCCTCGTCCAGCAAAAATAGCTGGCACATCTGCCAACTTCCACCCTACACCATCCTCGATATCCTCGCGCTCCTCATGCCATAAGTGTCACGATCCAGTGCTATGGCCCAGCGACTCGCCAAAAGGCACATGCCACAAGCTGCCGCTACGGTCACAGCCCTCTGTTTGCAGGGCGTAACCCGGGGTGCAAGCATCCCCAGGTACTCGCCCTAGAGGGCTGCCGGCGGCATACATAGCAAGGTGTAATCTCCATTCCATTCTCAGGACAGCTGGCCGGTCACTCAGGCTATCGTGAGCAAGCGCCCCTGCTCTTAGCCCTCACAACCGTCATAACCAGCCGGTCTCACCAGGCTCCCCCCCATTGCCAGCCCACCACCTCTTGGACGTCATTACAGATATCATCCCAAAGCTCTCAGGGTACTAGCCTGGCAGCGCCCAAAAGTCTTTTTACGTAGGCCCCTCATTTGGCCTCGCCCAAGGTCTAATACACCACAGTCCTTAGCTCCTCAAAGCCGTCAAGAAAGGCACCTCCCCAAACTGGCCACCACTGGCCCAAGGCCGCCGAGCCGCCCTACCATGGTTGATCTTACGATCTGGATTCCCTGATTTGCGACTAAGGGGAGCGGAGTGCAAGTCGGTGCCGCTGCCTCATGGCTGATCTGCGAGAAATGCTCGTGGAAAGGGTGAAAGTCCCTGCAAATGGCCTCTGGACTGCTTCCAAGTACTTGGATGTAGTTCAAAGTACTTCATTGGTACTACAGGGTAGTACAATCTACTTCAAACTAGTTCAAACTAGCTCAGGCTAGTAAAGATTCGTTCAGGTGTAGCACAACCTGCCTAGGAGGTGGTATGACCACCTGGGTTGAAGTAGACAGCACTTGACTAAACGTAGTACAATGTCGAAAGAATCAGTACACATGGGTTCTTTGAAGTACAAATGTTCAGTGGCACCTGGGCGCCGCGCCAGCACTGTACCGGACTTGCATTCGTCACCGTGCGCATGGAATGCAGCCAATTGATTGAGGGAGACATGGCAGCGCATGCTTTATCAGTTTTCTGGTTGGTTTGATTTTAGGGGAGGGTCCCATGGAAATGTATCAAAACTGAAGCCCCCTAATAACTACAGAAATGCAACTGACAACCACTAAATGATGTTTGGGGACCATATACATGATGTTTGGGCATGCATACCACCACTTGTTGGGGGTACTACCCCCAGCCATACACCGGCTATGTGCTAAAAATAGAAAAAAACGCTGTCCGGGGCACATCTTGCCCAGAACAGTGGGAGAACCAGTTGCATGAAAAAAGCACAACCCATACACCGTCCGCATTGGAAGTTCTAACTAAATAATTAGCTTCTGGAAAATGTTCTGGCTGAAAACCATAAAAAAAACAAAAGAAAATTAATTAATTAACTCCGGGGGCTGAGGACTGGACTCAACAAACAAACAAACAAAATTAAATTAATTAACTCCTGTGGGCTCTGGGTATCACTGACCTCCACTGACTATAGCCTGTGGCCGCCGAAAGGGGGGCCGCCGGGCCGGATTGCCGGCCGAATTGGGGACGGCGTGTACGATATCTACCAAACAAACAAAAGAAATTTATTAATTAAATAAGTACCCACGTCCCTTGAACGGCTGCAGGACAAACAAACAAACAAAAGGTTTTAATTAAATAATAAAAACCCGGGACTATAACTGGCTCCCCAACAAACAATCCAGGGTTATTCGTAATGCAAATACGGCAAAAATTGACCCATAATAACAAACTTCCAATGCGGACGGTGTATAAAAATGTCATGGGACATGGTTTCTACCTTAGAATTGGATCAACAAAATCAGCACATCCCTATGAGTTGTTGATTTTTGGGCCAAAAATACGCTTTTTTAGGCGGGGCGTCCCCATACACACTCATAACACATCAATTAGGCCTGAAAAGCACAAGTCAAATTCTGTCATGACCATAGAAGGCACTGTCAAAGTTTGATGGCATTCTGAGCTCAGCTGTAGCAGTTATTAATTTTGGCAGTTGGCCACCTGTGCAGACGCTAAGGAAGGCATTAGTGAGTATTAAGCACACTAACACTTCCTATGCCATCCAAAAGGCTCACTGACCATGCCCAATTCGACCACAATGTACAAGGAGGTGGCTGGGAACGTCATGTGCCCTTGCCTTACCTCGACACGGGTAACCTGTTGCGTGTGTGCACAACAATGAGGCAGGTAGCTTTACATGCCTAGCCAACACTTCTAAAGCATATTCCAGGTTTATGGTGTGGGCATCATCCCAAAACCAAGCTCAAACACACCCTAGAAAGCCATATCCACTAATCGCCCAACAAGGGTAACAACAGACAGTCCACAGAGAAAGCAGAATTATCATACATGCTGCTTGCCAAGGCTTCTTACCATGGTTACCTTGCCTTGCTAGCATATGAATTAGGGCTCTCCCATTTTAGTGGGAGAAAGGCCAACAAGACAACGATAACCCCTACCTACGTGCAGTTCCACCCATGCAGTATGCCCCTCAGAAAAACCACTGCCACCTTTCTTTCCAGCGCAATTGTTTGCCAAGAAACAAACTCAAGCTTGTGAGCCTCTAACCACAATGAAGCCTCTGCTAAGAAAGGCCGCGTCAATATTCACACAAAACTGAGTGCTGTTAGCAATCTCCTTCCAAGAAACCACTTAGCAAATCCCTGACAACTTGACGATGTGCCACGGTCACGCTTTGACACGTCCCAGCCATGCAACGTACATAAAAACCACTGAAAGGTGCCAGGAATCTGGCGATGCGCAGCACGGAATGGCATTATACCTGGCGCTAACTGCGTGGCCACCGCAAGCGAGTAGACGTTTTTTTGTGGCTGATAAACAATAATCAAGAGTGTGGTTGCAATTAATTTGGGCACTGTCGGCAACATAATAATGTCCGACGTCGGGTGGAGGGAAAAATATGCCAATATCGTAAAGGGGGTCAAGGGTTTCCTGGGACAGGTATCGCCTGGTAAGCATGCTGACATTCTGCAGGCGGCAATGGCAGCTGCCGGCAGTGCTGAGCCGCAGCCAGCCGTGCCTGCAGCTGCCATTGCCACTGCAGACGCGAACGCCGCTGCGCAGGCCGGAAAGCAGGCGTTCACGCCGCACGAGCCTCTCCCCTCCCCGATGAAGCGCAAGCGAACGAAGCACATCTTTCGCTCTAATGATGAGAAGGTGAAACTGGTGGATGACTTTGTAGCGGTCAAGGACAGCATGCAGGAGCGCGGATTTTTGACGAAGTGGTGCGCAGAGAAGGACGTTCACCCCAACACCGTCAGGGGGTGGCTGAAGAATCCCGCCAGGGTGCAACAGATGAAGACGGGCAAGAAGACGGCAAAGGCGGTTCCCAGGATGGTGGAGGGCAAGACAGCCCAGTAAGTCTAGTGTATACATATGTGTGTTGCCATTTAGTTCTGCACCTGTGTCTGTCAAAATTAGGTGTTTCTGTCCAAACGAAGGATGTGAAGCATTCGAAGCATATCTGGCCAGTTGGTTAGCACTTGGTTAGCAGCGTTCTGATTTGTTTCTCACTCGTTTGCCCGATGCATGCATGCAGCAGTTAACGTATGGTCTACTAAACCAAAGCATTCATGCCTATCCATGCCAATGTGAATGTGTCTATGCCTGCCCCCCCACACACCCACGCACGCATGCCAGCCCCCCCCCACACCCACGCACGCATGGCAGCCCCCCCACAAACCAACGCACGCATGCAAGCCCCCCCCCACATGCATGCATGCATGCCAGCCACCCCAAAAAACCACGCACGCATGCCAGCCACCCCAAAAAACCACGCACGCATGCCAGCCCCCCCCCACACGCACGCATGCATGCCAGCCATCCCCCACATGCACGCATGCATGCCAGCCACCCCATGGTTGATCTTACGATCTGGATTCCCTGATTTGCGACTAAGGGGAGCGGAGTGCGAGTCGGTGCCGCTGCCTCATGGCTGATCTGCGAGAAATGCTCCTAGAAAGGGTGAAAGTCCTTGCAAATGACCTCTGTATTGTTTCCAAGTACTTGGATGTAGTTCAAAGTACTTCATTGGTACTACAAGGTAGTACAATCTACTTCAAACTAGTTCAAACTAGCTCAGGCTAGTAAAGATTCGTTCAGGTGTAGCACAACCTGCCTAGGAGGTGGTATGACCACCTGGGTTGAAGGAGACAGCACTTGACTAAACGTAGTACAATGTCGAAAGAATCAGTACAAATGGGTTCTTTGTAGTACAAATGGTCAGTGGCACATGGGCGCCGCGCCAGTACTGTACCGGACTTGCATTCGTCACCGTGCGCATGCAATGCAGCCAATTGATTGAGGAAGACATGGCGGCGCATGCTTTATCAGTTTTCAAATTCGTTTTTCGGGTTTCTAAGCCATCTTTTGGCCGTTTTACCTCGGAATAGGTCCGTTTCAAAGCTAACGACTTCCTCTATACGAATATGATGGCTAGCGGGGATGAAAACGCTAGCGAGACGGGGGATTTACCGCGCAGATTTGCGAGTCGTGTGGAGGAAATCTATGTGAACCATGGCAGGAACGCCTCAGCTGTCGCCTATTTTATAGCGGCAGAACTCGGCTCTGAATACCCTAAAATATTGTTGCGTAGCTCGGAAAACAAGTTACGAAGTTTGGCAGAAAAGCTTCGGATCTTTGGGTTTGAAATCAATGGGTATGACACTCGTGAGGAGCTGGCGCAAAATATTTCAGCCAAGGTGGCGAAAATGTTAGCACAAGGTACAACAGGCATTACAAACGATGAGGAACCGAACGGGGACTCCTCAGAGGAGGACACTGATGACGGGGAAGCTTTGGCGGGGGCCAAAGAGGAGCAGGCGCAGGGATTTCGCCCCCCAGGTACTGTACCGGACTTGCATTCGTCACCGTGCGCATGCAATGCAGCCAATTGATTGAGGAAGACATGGCGGCGCATGCTTTATCAGTTTTCAAATTCGTTTTTCGGGTTTCTAACCCCTCATTGGTCTTGCAGCCGATTTTCCGCCAAAAATCGACTTGCAGCCGATGCATCGGCTGCTCCGCGGGGGACCAAATTGCGCGAAAACTATTGAGAATTAGGAAAAGTTTAGATGAGAAGATCGAAAGTTTATAATTTTCCTCACAGCATGGTACTAGGGTTCGCATACTTCTGACAAAGTTATAGAGGTGTTCTGGCCGGTCAAAGTACAAGGGGTCAGGGTACTTTTTCACGTAAAACGTGCATTCCGGAAAACGACGACCTGGCCATGGCGGCTTGCGCCCACGCATGGAATTTACGTTTGCGTTCGAATTTTCTGGCCAAACTTAGGAAATTGATTTTATACGTCCTAAAGATCACACAGGCCAATTTTTGGTTCGCGGGAATGCCATTTGATAGGTGTCGGCAGCGTTCTTGCTGGAAAAAACTGCGATCAGGCCGGACGATAGAAACGTTGACAGCAATACCTTTACGGCGTATTTTAAAGGATATATTGGTTTCTTTGTACTTATTATGATACATAGTAGTCGTAAACGTGCAAGGGTGGCAAGAAATCGCCGAATCTAGCGACCATGCTGCACAACTTTGGTGTGCCGAAATGCGCCATTTTGCGGCCACCGCCTGGGCCAAGGTAACGCCATCCATGCCTGGTAAAGCTTCAGCATCGTTTTCCTATCGATGTTTGACGTTTATATATACGTTCTAGCTTGTGTAGCACATTCTTTTTGCATTATTCATGCTCTTTCTTGACCCTGGCCTGGCCCCTTTCTAAAACACCCTTCTTAGATGCTTCCCTCAGTCAGTTGACCTGCCACAGTGTGATGGTGATGAGTTTTAGATGCTGTATGGGTTTGAATACCTCCATATATGTTTGTTATACATTTCCCATACACATATTGCATGATTGTGAGGCAGTTGGCTGGTCTGTGTGGCATCATCAAGCACGTAACTGGTGAGTAAAAGCTTCCCATTGACAGCATGTGCCACCAGGTGTGCTGGCCATCACCTGGCAAGCTATAGCAGCTTAGGCCTAGTTTATCCTTGCTAGGGCAGGCTGAAATAGGCTCAACGTCACTAGTTTGTTGGTGGCTGCCTCCTATAATGTATGCCTTGCGTAGGGTATCCGTACCACGTTACCTACGTGCATGGACAAGGTGGCACCTGCACATAGGTGCCATGTAAGGGCAGTGTGATGATGCAGTTATGTTTCCCCATCATTGTGGAAGGGAAATGTATTGTATGGCATGGTTGGGGGCCATATTAGTAGGTATTAGTAGGTAGTATGCCCACCCCTACCCCCTTGGTTGCTTTTTACCAACGGTACCCCTATGGGCTGTACTGGGTGTAACTGCTGGTATACCCACCCAAATGATGACCCCAATGGCTCAAACTGTTCAGCAACTGATTGTTTCTCATCCCTGAAGTGGTAGGTGCCTAGGTCTCATAACATAATTCAAAATGCACATTCTACCAAAAATGAAAACGCGCGTCTCGACCCCCCTAACTTTGGCGGTAGTTTTCTATGGCCTACCCTGCAGATATGTTAGGTTGTGATAGCTCACCCCGAAGAGCAACTCATGGACATGCTTGACCCCCAAGGACAGCCCTTGGATGTTGGTAGGTTGGCTGTGGGGTGGTTTGCAAATTTAGCATTTTGCAGCCGATTTTTCGGCTTTAAATGGGACCAATGAGGGGCTAAGCCATCTTTTGGCCGTTTTACCTCGGAATAGGTCCGTTTCAAAGCTAACGACTTCCTCTATACGAATATGATGGCTAGCGGGGATGAAAACGCTAGCGAGACGGGGGATTTACCGCGCGGATTTGCGAGTCGTGTGGAGGAAATCTATGTGAACCATGGCAGGAACGCCTCAGCTGTCGCCTATTTTATAGCGGCAGAACTCGGCTCTGAATACCCTAAAATATTGTTGCGTAGCTCGGAAAACAAGTTACGAAGTTTGGCAGAAAAGCTTCGGATCTTTGGGTTTGAAATCAATGGGTATGACACTCGTGAGGAGCTGGCGCAAAATATTTCAGCCAAGGTGGCGAAAATGTTAGCACAAGGTACACCAGGCATTACAAACGATGAGGAACCGAACGGGGACTCCTCAGAGGAGGACACTGATGACGGGGAAGCTTTGGCGGGGGCCAAAGAGGAGCAGGCGCAGGGGTTTCGCCCCCCAGGTGCGAGCACAGTTGCTGGCGCACCAGGTGCCGTTTTTCCCGCCGTTTTTGGTCATACGGCGCCTGTGGTCGGAGGGGATGGCAGGAAACAGCTTGCAAATGCAGGGAGGAGCTTGGCAAACGCGGCTGGCGCTAGTTTTGAGGGAGGCGAGGGGGTGTCTGCAGTGCCACGCTCAGGCACTTTAAAAGCGGGCGCGCGGGGGGGAGGCAATGAGGAGAAAGCAGGTCTCCCGCGCAGTGCCAAGGGGGACGGGGCGGCCGGAATGGGACTGAGCCCAGAAATGATGGCGCAGATGAATGCCCTCATGGGGGGCTTCCAACAGCTGGGGATTGGCGGCGCCCAGGGGTTGGGAGCCGCAGTACGGGTGCCTGCACCCAGTGTGCAGGAAGGAGGCGCATGGGGGGGGGCGGGGGCAGCAGGGCCCAGCCCTGCCGGGTGGACAAGCGGGCCCCATGGGTACCCGGGCACACCGACAGGCGTGGAAAGAACGCAGGGCCCAGCGTACGCCTACCCAGGGCAGATGGGTGCAGCCTGGCCTCAGCCCTACCCACCAGCGGGTACCGCGTACGGTACCTGGGTGCCAGCGGCTGGAGCCTGGAACCCCGTACCACATGGCGTTCGCAGCAGCCCAAGGTGGGCAGAGGAAACGGGAGAGCAAGCGGTCCAAGTGCCGCGAGTGCGGGCATCGGCACTGCGGGTGCACGTCCAGCGACAGCACGAGCAGCGACTCGGAGGGGAGCGGGCGAGGGCGCGCGGGTGGCCGGGGCACAGGTGGGAGGTTGACCGACCTGCCAGTTACCCGCGGGGTCAACCTGCTCGAGTACCTGCCGGCGGGGCGGGCGCTCAGCGTTGGTGTGGGACGTGGAAGACCACAAGTACCACCAGCGCACGGCCCCCAAGCACATGGAGACCGCCATACAGGGCCACAACGGCAACATGGTGGCCTGGCTGAACGTGCAAAGGGCCCCCGCGCTGCGCCAGCAGAAGGAGGGGACGGGACTCGGGTGGGCATCCAAGGAGAGGATGGAGCTGGCCCAGAACCTGTGCCACGTCTGGGATACGCTCAACAAGGAGCTCAGTCCCAACGTGTGCAGCGAGCTGGCGGGCGTGGAGTACCTGGCGCTCTGCGTGGAGGCTCTCCTGCTGGTGGAGACCAGCGGGTCTTGGAACGCGTCCGGGTACATGCTGCCCTACCGGCCGGCAGGGGGTGTCCGCACGCGGGCGGCCCGACGAGCGCTACGGGCACACAAGAAGGAGCGCGATGCGTTGGCGTCGGCGCGAGGAAAGGAGGACAAGGCGGAGGGAGGAGTGGCGGGCTCTTCCCAGAAGAAGTGAGAGGGCGAGGTGTATTCCCCCTCCCAGAGGTGGCCATCAAGCCCCTCGACCGCGCGCGCCTACGGTCCCGACGTAGGTATCAGCGGGCCATGCGGCGGCGGGCCCTGCTCCTGCGCAGCGCGCGAATCGTGGATGGCCTCAACTGGTTGTGGAGGGGAGCACAGGAACCGCCTGAAACGGTCCTGTCGGTGGCATGCGGATGGCTTTGCCCGCACCTGTTGCCCAGGAGCCCGCGGGTTGCGGTACCAGCGGGGTGTCCTTAGTGACCCCCTGCACTGCGGCCCAGCAGGCGGCCCTACAAGGGCTGGAGATTGCCGCCCAGGTCCATGAGCGCCGGCTGAGAGCCGTAGCGGCAGAGGACCTGGTGCATGACGTTGAGTCTGGGCCCTATGGGCCCGACGGGCAATATGAAATAATTGCCCCGGAGAGACTTGCGCTGCCCGCGGGCGGAGTGGCGGGCAGCGTGCCGCTGATGGACTGCCTCCCCCCCCAGTGGAGGGAGGTATATGGCAATATAAAAAATATTTTGAGGGAACAGGTAGCGCAGCCAGGGCGTCGACGGCGAGTGACGCATGGCTGTGCGAGCGACACGGAGTACGCGCGCCTGAGCGTGCGGCTGGCGGAGACCGGGATGACAGAGTATAGCGAGGAGGAACCACCGGTCACCAACGGCCTGTTCGGCGTGCCCAAGCGCGATCCAGGGGTGGTGGACCCGTCAGCCCAGCGCCAGCGACTCATCTGCAACATGGTGCAGAGCAACGACAAGTTCCTCACCCCTGGCAGCTGTTACCTGCCAGATGTGGGGGCGGTGGCAGAGATGGCCGGGGGCGCGCCCAGCTACTCGAGCAAAACGGACCTGGAGACGTACTACTACCGCTTCTCTGTGCCAACGGAGTGGCGGAAGTGGTTCGCGCTGCCCCCAGTCTGGTCGGACGAGGTCGGCCAACCAGGGGAGCGCCGCCGGCTCTATCCCAGGTTCCGTGTTCTGGTGATGGCGTTGTCTCACTCGGTCCTGCTGGCGCAGGTGGCTCACATGCAGACCCTGTTCGGGCCGGGGAAGCTGAACCCCGGGCTGGGTGTGAGCGTCCCGATGCATCAGCTCGGGGTGCGCACAGTGCGTGAGGGAGGACGGGAGTGGATGGAGTTGGTGGGGGCCGCCGAGCTTGACTGGCAGCTGCTGCCCGAGGACCCTCCTCGCCCGGCACAGTTGGTCATGATCGACGATCTGGGCACCACACACGCGCGCAGCGCAGCGGAGGCGAACGCGCTGCTGGACCGTGCATGCAGCGAGTGCTACGCGCCAGCTGGCCTGGTGGTGAATGAGAAAAAGGTCGAGCGGGCGCGGTAGGGCCAAGCTGTGGAGATCCTGGGCATCGAGTTTCACCAAGATGGGAGCTTGTGGCCGTCAGCGAAGCGACTAGCCCTCCTCGTCCATGACACTGAGGCGGTGCTGGCCCGGGGACGAGCAAGCTACCATGAGCTGGCCTCCCTACTGGGACGCTGGGCATGGATCCAGCTGCTGCGCAGAAGTCTGCTAAGCATCTGGTTCCAGGGCACGCGCATGCCTGGTTGATCTCCCTCGAAAAAAAGTGCTGGCATATAACCAGCCGAGGTGTGCCTGTGCTGGTATTCGTTTTTATTAGTGGTGACGGCCAGCCATGGTGGCTGGCAATGATTTAAACGAATGCAAAAGGCCTCCCCGAGTCCGGGGGGGCTGGGAATGAATTTTATTTAGAGACGCGCGACGGTGGTCGGCGTCCAAGCGGTCGTTTGAGGGCCAGTCGTTGAAAATCGGGGCAGAAATTGCGGATTTAGTGCCGAAATCTGCGGTAGGGTGCCGGCAATCTTTTTCGGCCTTAACTGACCTGGGACGAGGCGAATAAAGGTTGCTTGGACCTGTTTCGATGGTCCTAAACGACGAGCAAAGGTGGCCGGCTGCTGTCCCGTCGTTTGAGGGGCGGGCATAGAAATTTTGACCCGAAATTGAGTCGCAAGGCCGGAAAGTGCGGTAAGGGAACGAAAATTCTATTTCGGCCCTGGGCGTGCTTGTTCGAGCTGTTTTACGTTTGATACTGCCTTGCACGATGACCCTCAACGACGAGCAGTGTAAAAAATATAGTAGGCTGCAAAGCCGGCTGCCCAAGATCTGAATGCGGCATCATTAGCTATCTTTGGCTCTCGGGGCTTTGCGGGCAGGGCATACCGCGTCACAGCCCGATGGCTTTGATGGAGCGGGTCGGCTGGTCCATTACGTGATGGTAACGTGAAAAAGAATATGTGGAGCCGAATTTTATGGGGAAAACCGGTGGCTGGAGGAGCGCTGGGTGTGGCTCCCTGGATTTTATTTCTCGAGAGCTTACGTGGTGGTAGGGCGGCTCGGCGGCCTTGGGCCAGTGGTGGCCGGTTGGGGGAGGTGCCTTTCTTGACGGCTTTGGGGAGCTAAGGACTGTGGTGTTTTGGAACTGGGGGGAGGCAAAATGAGCGGCCTACGTAAAAAGACTTTTGGGCGCTGCCAGGCTGGAACCCTGAGAGCTTTGGGATGACATCTGTAATGGCATCCAAGAGGTGGCAATTTTAATGGGGGGAGCCTGGTGAGACCGGCTGGTTTTGACGGTTGTGAGGGCTAAGAGCAGGGGCGCTTGCTCAAGATAGCCTAAGTGACCGGCTAGCTGTCCTGAGAATGGAATGGAGATTACACCTTGCTATGTATGCCGCCGGCAGCCCTCTAGGGCGAGTACCTGGGGATGCTTGCACCCCGGGTTACGCCCTGCAAACAGAGGGCTGTGACCGTAGCGGCAGCTTGTGGCATGTGACTTTTGGCGAGTCGCTGGGCCATAGCACTGGATCGTGACAGTTATGGCATGAGGAGCGCGAGGAGGATGGTGTAGGGTGGAAGTTGGCAGACGTGCCAGCTATTTTCGCTGGACGAGGAGGGGGGAAAGGTGTGGGGGATTGATTGACCGTACCTTTGGTTGGACGCTGTTCTCTCCTATCCAAGGGGGATCAAGGCATTGTTTGAGACTTCGCTAGTGGGGCACTCCAGCAGACAAGCTGGGGCCCCACTGTTGGTGACAGGCTTCCCCGCGACCAGTAAGTGAGGGGCACTCTAGCAGGCATGCTAGGCCTTCACTATTGGTGACGGGTCCTCCACGGCCAGAATGGCCAGGCTGGGGGAAGCGGGAAGTGAGATGGCAGCATCAGCTGGCTGGGGGGGCCTGCAGATGCTTTATTCACCAATTATGCGACTTTGGTCCAAGAGTCTCTTGTGCGTAAACGTATTTTGTAAAAAATAATGTCTGGAGCCCTCAGTGATGGAGTGAACGAGTTGAGACATGCATAGGGATGGTTGATCTCCCTCGATCTGGATTCCCTGATTTGTCGGGGCGGAGGGAGCGAAGGAGGCGAGGGACGCCGCTGGGTGACAGCACATATAAAAAATAAATAGAGCATTTAATATTTTATAATAGGCCCTGGTCTTTTATAAGGGGCAGTAGTCACAATGTATAAGGGCCCTGGAATTTAATAAGGGGCGCCAGTGTGGTGGTACGAGATCTGCCCTCTAATAGGGTGAAAGTCCGTACAAGTAACTTGTAAACTGGTTCTAAGTACTTGGACGTAGTTCCAAGTACTTCACTTGGCCTACTACAGGGTAGTACAGTCTACTTCAATCTACTTCAAACTAGTTCATTCTAGTTCAAACCAGTGCTGACGTGCTTCGGCGTAGCACTGGACGCTCAGGAGGTGAACGGACCTACTGGGGTGTAGTAGACCAAGACTAAACGTAGTACAATGTCAAAAGAATTAGTAGGGATGGGTTCCTTGTAGTACAACTGGCCAAGGGTGCTTTTGGCGCCAAAACCAACTGTACCGGACTTGCATCCGCCACAGTGGGCAAGTACGCTGCCACTTCGCATGGTGTACGAATATTGAATGGGTCACGGAATTGTGTTTCGACCCGAATTAGAAGGACCTGGGCCGCCGCCGGCCCAAGTCTGAAAAAAAGTGCTGGCATATAACCAGCCGAGGTGTGCCTGTGCTGGTATTCGTTTTTATTAGCCCACCCAACCCACCCTGAGGGAAGTGAGATGGCAGCATCAGCTGGCTGGGGGGGCCTGCAGATGCTTTATTCACCAATTATGCGACTTTGGTCCAAGAGTCTCTTGTGCGTAAACGTATTTTGTAAAAAATAATGTCTGGAGCCCTCAGTGATGGAGTGAACGAGTTGAGACATGCATAGGGAAGCCCACCCTAAACGCACGCATGCATGGCAGCTCCGCCCCTCACCCACGCATGCATGCCAGCCCCTCCACACACCCACACGGAGGCATGCCAGCCCCCCACAAACCCACGCATGCATGCATGCCAGCCACCCCCCACACCCACGCATGCATGGCAGCCCGCCCCGCCCCACATGCATGCATGGCAGCTCCCCCCCACGGCCACGCACGCATGCCAGCCCCCCCCCACACACACCCATGCATGCCAGCCACCCCCCACACCCACGCATGCATGGCAGCCCGCCCCGCCCCACATGCATGCATGGCAGCTCCCCCCCACGGCCACGCACGCATGGCAGCCCCCCCCCCACACACACGCACGCATGCCAGCCCCTCCCACACCAGGCACGGATGCCAGCCCCCCCCACACCCACGCACTCATGGCACCCCACACACACCCACGCACGCATGGCAGCCCCCCCCACACCCACTCACGCATGGCAGCCCCCCCACAAACCAACGCATGCATGCAAGCCCCCCCTTACATGCATGCATGCATGCCAGCCACCCCAAAAAACCACGCACGCATGCCAGCCACCCCACACACTCACTCACGCACGCATACCAGCCACCCCACACACGCACGCATGCATGCATGCCACCCCCCACATGAGATCAAAGTGTAACATTCTTATCGATTGCCACACAAGGCGTCCCTGCCCCTTATTCTCTTTGTGCAACGGCGTAAGATAGGGATACAAACCACGATGCTTACTGTGCTCAATGTCTTCCCAACGGCAGCATGCTTACACATTTATTAATTAATTTACCATTGCCACAGTGCCATTACCATGGCCACTATTTGTATCAAGGAGACAACCAGCGCAGGCTATTTGTATATCAAAGAGAAAACCATATTACTTGTATTGATTAATTTGCCGTGTTGGTCCGTACGGCAACTCGGGTATGAAAGTACGCCGTATTGTACGGTACCGACGCTTTCGACCGCGTACGCCGTACGATTTTCGCTGTTTTTCACTTTGGACTTAGCCGATTTCGGAGGTCGCGGAGGGCGGGGGGGCAGGTGTCACGGGAGATTGAGGCCCAGGAACCTGTCCGCGGTGCTGAGATAGCAGAAATTGCAGCGAGTGCATAGCTACTCCTTTGTACGCGCGTGACAGAGCACCTTTTTCCTTTTTGACAGGATTTTTTATTGCGTGGGAGAAAAGCTGTAAGGGGACAGCCTGGCAGAATCATAAGGTTGAGACACGCGTGCAGTTCTAGAAGGACGCAATTATTAATGTAGAAGGACGCGGAAAATGGACGAGGAAAATGGACGAGGAAAATGGAGGGTGGTGCGACGGTTCATGCATTGTGCGCCAGGCAATCACCTACTAAGATGAAACCATGGCGCTGCGTAGAGCCCCAAACGACAGAAAAGTAGAGGAGTATCAAAACCTCCATCTGATTGACGAGGTGGAAAAGACCGTGAGTGGGGAAGAGGTGGTAGTCGGCCAGAGGTGGGCGTGCAAGCTGTGCGATTACAAGTTCGGTAGGCCTGGCAGCTTTAGCAAGGATCGCGCTGTCGGCCATCTCGGCCACATCCCCAACAAGGGAGCCGCGTTTTGCAAGGAGTCCGGGAATGTAGAAGACCTGATCGGGAGGCTTCAGGCGGCTGAGGCAGCCCGGTTGGAAAGGAGAGAGCTGAGGGCAGCGCTCGGTGCCCGCGTTGCCAAGGCCCTTCTGCCTGCCGCTGCCCCGGGTGCTGGCCCTTGTGGCTCTGGCAAGGCAGTGCAGAAGACGATTCCACAGTGCTTTTCCAGGCATATCCTTGGCAGTTGACAGCGTTATCTGGGCATGCCCAGATAACTGCAGTTTGCCATATACTTTTTCTCAGGAATGCCCGGGCAGTTGACAGTGTGTTTTCTGGGCTACTTGCCACTTCGTATTTACTTTTTCGGGCATTTCCTTGGCAGTTTATTGTGTGGTTCATTCTGCATGGGTTGATTGCCATTTTATTTTTCAGGGATTCATGGCATGCACATGTTGTCATTGTGCAGCAAAGCTGCCGACTGTAGTGCTATCACATCCACTGCATCAACTAGGCAGAGATCTGGGTGCATTATACCATGTTCAATCATGCATTATATTGAGTTGATGGCATTCATGCAAATTTTGTAAAGGCTGATGCATTATAATAAAAGGGTATTATAATAAAAGAGACCGGTGTTAAATGGTCAATAATTTGCATGACCACAATATACACATGTACTTGAAGGATGTATTGCAATGTAAATCCAAGTGTGGCAGGTGGCAAGTCACTACCACTTTATGTTCATTAATGAACAGCATAGAATAATTATATCGTAGTAACATTTGTTGGCTGCAGGGTCACACATCCTTGTCCAGAATACCCCGTACTTCTCAGCATTCGCCTAAAAAATACCCCGTACTTCTTATAATAATAACCACAACTTGAAAAATACCCGTACTGCCGTACTGCGTATTTTTTCCCGTATTTTTTACCCCTCCTGAAAATACCCGTACTTTTGCAGTACACGCGGGTTTTACCGAATACCCCGTACTGCCGTACAGACCAACACGGTTAATTTGTCAAGGAGAAAACCATCTACCTACCTAGTTAATCAATTAGTTAATGAAACGTAGCTATTTATCAACCGGCGGTAGTCATGCGTCCAACGGATTTCAGAATGGTGTTTGACATGAATCACGGCCCACGGGCTTGAAGGTGTCTTCAATAGTACCTTCAAAGAACAGCTAGTAGATTACATGGGGGGCCTAGGACTCTCCGTGATTTGGAACAAGGTGATGGACAAGGCCAAGTGGGCCCAGGTCATAGAGGACAACGATTACCCCCTCCCGTGGGGAAGCGCCCACGTTTGCAAACATGAGGGAAGCGCGCTAGACAATTCGTCCATCCATCCATCCATCGGGGTTAATGCTCCGTGACTCCCCAACGGGAGCACGAGTCTAATTAATTAATTAATTAATGGTACCAAAGTGGGGATCCATGCCTAGGTCCTCAAAATTGACTTAGTTTGTTAACAGGAATGGTGTTTGGCTAATGATAATAAATAGCACACCTTATCCACCCACCCACCCACCCACCCACCCACCCACCCACCCACCCACCCACCCACCCACCCACCCACCCACCCACCCACCCACCCACCCACCCCACCCACCCACCACCCACCCACCCACCCACCCACCCACCCACCCACCCACCCACCCACCCACCCACCCACCTACAACCACACACAATGCACCAAATTGGTGCATTAGGTATTAGGTATTATACCCACACCCACCCAAACACATGCCCACCTACCCAGGCATACACGCACGCACGCACGCACGCACGCACGCACGCACGCACGCACGCACGCACGCACGCACGCACGCACGCACGCACGCACGCACGCACGCACGCACGCACGCACGCACGCACGCACGCACGCACGCACGCACGCACGCACGCACGCACGCACGCACGCACGCACGCACGCACGCACGCACGCACGCACGCACGCACGCACGCACGCACGCACGCACGCACGCACGCACGCACGCACGCACGCACGCACGCACGCACGCACGCACGCACGCACGCACGCACGCACGCACGCACGCACGCACGCACGCACGCACGCACGCACGCACGCACGCACGCACGCACGCACGCACGCACGCACGCACGCACGCACGCACGCACGCACGCACGCATGCACGCACGCAGTCATGCCCTTCCTCCCTCCCTCCCTCCCTCCCTCCTCCCTCCCTCCCTCCCTCCCTCCCTCCCTCCCTCCCTCCCTCCTCCTCCCTCCCTCCCTCCCTCCCTCCCTCCCTCCCTCCCTCCCTCCCTCCCTCCCTCCCTCCCTCCCTCCCTCCCTCCCTCCCTCCCTCCCTCCCTCCTCCCTCCTCCTCCCTCCCTCCCTCCCTCCCTCCTCCCTCCCTCCCTCCCTCCCTCCCTCCTCCCTCCCTCCCTCCCTCCTCCCTCCCTCCCTCCCTCCCTCCCTCCCTCCCTCCCTCCCTCCCTCCCTCCCTCCCTCCCTCCCTCCCTCCCTCCCTCCTCCCTCCCTCCCTCCCTCCCTCCCTCCCTCCCTCCCTCCTCCTCCCTCCCTCCCTCCCTCCCTCCCTCCCTCCCTCCCTCCCCCCTCCCCCCTTCCCCCTTCCCCCCTCCTCCCTCCCTCCCTCCCTCCCTCCCTCCCTCCCTCCCTCCCTCCTCCCTCCCTCCCTCCCTCCCTCCCTCCCTCCCTCCCTCCCTCCCTCCCTCCCTCCTCCCTCCCTCCCTCCCTCCCTCCCTCCCTCCCCACCACACCATCCAAGGCTGCCTGCCTCCTGTGTGTCTTCCAGGTCCAGACCAGCCTGAACTTACCCCTGGTAGTGTCGTCAGCTTGCGAGCGTTCCCACGTGCCTTCCTATGTGGCTGGCAACATGCGTAACCCCATTCATGCATGCGTGCATGCACGCATGCGACCATATTTGAACATATCTGTCCAGGCCTGCCAAAACATGGCCATGCAAAGATACACGCAAACTAGCGTACCAGCGGCAAGCATGTGTGCAATTATAAACGGCTGTTCGCCTGCCCCTCTGCCTGCACTTCATCCTGCCTGTCAGTATGTCTGCCGACACAGGATGCAGGCCGTGTTGGTTCGTACGGCACCTCGGGTATGAAAATACGCCGTATTCCACGGTACTGACGCTTTCGACCGCGTACGCCGTACGATTTACACTGTTTTTCACTTTGGACTTAGCCGATTTCGGAGGTCGTGGACGTGTCACGCGGTGGGGAGAGGCCCAGACCTGTCAGTGGTACTAAAATTGCTGAAATTGCAGCGAGTGCATAGCTACTTGCTAGTACACGCGTGACGGTGTGCCTTTCTACATTTTTTGACAGGATTTTTTATTCGCGGGAGAAAAGCTGCGAGGGGACAGAGCATGCATGGCAGAATCATAAGGTTTAGGGACGGGTGCACTTCCAGAAAGACGCAGAAGAGTGAAGACGCAATTAAAGCAAATAGAGGGTGCCGGGTGCGCCGGTTCATGTATTGTGCGCTAGGCAATCCTAAAAGAGGCGACCATGCCTAGAGTTCCAGTCGTCAAAAGGGGAGAGGAGTATCAATACCTCCACCTGATTGACGAGGTGGAAAAGACCGTGAGTGGGGAAGACGTGGTAGTCGGCCAGAGGTGGCCAGGCGTGCAAGCTGTGCGATTACAAGTTCGGCAGGCCTGGCAACTTTAGCAAGGATCGCGCTGTCGGCCATCTCGGCCACATCCCCAACAAGGGAGCCACATTTTGCCAGCAGTCTAGGAATGTAGAAGGCCTGATCGGGAGGCTTCAGGCGGCTGAGGCAGCCCGGTTGGAAAAGAAGGAGCAAAAGGCAGTGCTCGGTGCCCGCGTTGCCAAGGCCCTTCTGCCTGCCGCTGCCCCGGGTGCTGGCCCTTGTGGCTCTGGCAAGGCAGTGCAGAAGACGATTCCACAGTGCTTTTCCAATGCGCAGCTCCAGGAAGTCCGCCTTGCCCAGGCCTCTTTCTTTTACGAGAATGGCATTCCGTTTCACGTCGCCGCCAGCGCCTCGTACAAGAACATGATCGCGGCAGTGGCAAAGTATGGACCTGCCGCAGCAGTGAAGGTCAATTCTGGGTTCATTGCCAATGATTTTTTTTCTTAGGGATTCGTGGCATGCACTTGTTGTCATTGTGCAGCGAAGCTGCCATCTATAGTGCTATGACATCCTCTGCATCGAGGCTGCCAGAGCTCTGGGTGCATTATACCATTCAATCATGTATTATGTTGTCAATAATGCATTGTAATAAAAGAGACCGGTGTTAGATGGTCAATAGTTTGCGTGTCCACAATATACAAATGTACTTGAAGGATGTATTGCAATGTCGATCTAAGTGTGGCAGGTGGCAAGTCACTGCCATTATGCTCATTAATGAATAGCAGAGAGCATAGTACATAGTAACATTTGTTGGATGCAGGGACACACATCCTTAGAATACCCCGTACTTTAAGCCTTGGCCTCAATAATACCCCGTACTTTTTTAGCACAATTTCAAAAATACCCCGTATGCCCTACTGCGTGTTTTTTCGCGTATTTTTTACCCCTCGCAAAAATACCTGTATTTTTACAGTACGCAAGGGTTTTACCGAGTACCCCGTACTGCCGTACAGACCAACACGGGATGCAGGAGGGAGGCCGCCTTCCACAGGCTAATCCCACCAAGGAAATGAAATAAAGCGCATAAAAGCAAAGCAACCAACAGCAAGAGGCAAAAGGTTACATAGATGAATGCCATATGCAAGACGTATGGACAACATGACACTCAAGGCGCCACAATACCCTGAGCATCCATAACATGGACGCAGTCAGGTGCGGCAATTTATCAATGCAGGTGTTTGCGGCCGTCGAATCCACGGCAGCGGTGCCAGACGGAAGGACAGCACACATCCTAGGTCCCGCAAAGAATTTTTCAGCGGCCACCGACAGCACCGGAAAATAAAATTCCAGCAAGAAACGCAACAAAAAACAACAAAACCTGACTAGACCTCCATTTTCAACCACCCTATCACCCTAAACCAGAACTGCGGCTCACCAGATGCTCCGGAGGTCAAGCAGTATCCAGTTTTCACTTACGCACGTTTCCGCAGTATTCTCACGGCATTCCCACCGGCAGCGACCTCGGTCCGCCCCAAAAATTCTGTACGATGGAGCCCATGGATGTATCCCGCATTCGACGCCTTTTCGAAGTGATCCCGTCACATAGGCAGCTGTAGGCACACGATTCACACGATTCCGGATAGCCTGGTTGATCTCCCTCGATCTGGATTCCCTGATTTGTCGGGGCGGAGGGAGCGAAGGAGGCGAGGGACGCCGTTGGGTGACAGCACATATAAAAAATAAACAGAGCATTTAATATTTTATAATAGGCCCTGGTCTTTTATAAGGGGCAGTAGTCACAATGTATAAGGGCCCTGGAATTTAATAAGGGGCGCCAGTGTGGTGGTACGAGATCTGCCCTAAAAAAGGGTGAAAGTCCGTACAAACTGGTTCTAAGTACTTGGACGTAGTTCCAAGTACTTCACTTGGCCTACAGGGTAGTACAGTCTACTTCAAACTACTTCAAACTAGTTCATTCTAGTTCAAACCAGTGTTGACGTGCTTCGGCGTAGCACTGGACGCTCAGGAGGTGAACGGACCTACTGGGGTGTAGTAGACCAAGACTAAACGTAGTACAATGTCAAAAGAATTAGTAGGGATGGGTTCCTTGTACAACTGGCCAAGGGTGCTTTTGGCGCCAAAACCAGGTGTACCGGACTTGCATCCGCCACAGTGGGCAAGTACGCTGCCACTTCGCATGGTGTACGAATATTGTATGGGTCACGGAATTGTGTTTCGACCCGAATTAGAAGGACCTGGGCCGCCGCCGGCCCAAGTCTGAGAAAAAGTGCTGGCATATAACCAGCCGAGGTGTGCCTGTGCTGGTATTCGTTTTTATTAGTGGTGACGGCCAGCCATGGTGGCTGGCAAGGATTTAAACGAATGCAAAAGGCCTCCCCGAGTCCGGGGGGGCTGGGAATGAATTTTATTTAGAGACGCGCGACGGTGGTCGGCGTCCAAGCGGTCGTTTGAGGGCCAGTCGTTGAAAATCGGGGCAGAAATTGCGGATTTAGTGCCGAAATCTGCGGTAGGGTGCCGGCAATCTTTTTCGGCCTTAACTGACCTGGGACGAGGCGAATAAAGGTTGCTTGGACCTGTTTCGATGGTCCTAAACGACGAGCAAAGGTGGCCGGCTGCTGTCCCGTCGTTTGAGGGGTGGGCATAGAAATTTTGACCCGAAATTGAGTCGCAAGGCCGGAAAGTGCGGTAAGGGAACGAAAATTTTATTTCGGCCCTGGGCGTGCTTGTTCGAGCTGTTTTACGTTTGATCCTGCCTTGCATGATGACCCTCAACGACCAGCAGTGTAAAAAATATAGTAGGCTGCAATGCCGGCTGCCCAAGATCTGAATGCGGCATCATTAGCTATCTTTGGCTCTCGGGGCTTTGCGGGCAGGGCATACCGCGTCACAGCCCGATGGCTTTGAAGGAGCGGGTCGGCTGGTCCATTACGTGATGGTAACGTGAAAAAGAATATGTGGAGCCGAATTTTATGGGGAAAACCGGTGGCTGGAGGAGCGCTGGGTGTGGCTCCCTGGATTTTATTTCTCGAGAGCTTACGTGGTGGTAGGGCGGCTCGGCGGCCTTGGGCCAGTGGTGGCCGGTTGGGGGAGGTGCCTTTCTTGACGGCTTTGGGGAGCTAAGGACTGTGGTGTTTTGGAACTGGGGGGAGGCAAAATGAGCGGCCTACGTAAAAAGACTTTTGGGCGCTGCCAGGCTAGTACCCTGAGAGCTTTGGGATGACATCTGTAATGGCATCCAAGATTGGGCAGGCAATGGGGGGAGCCTGGTGAGACCGGCTGGTTTTGACGGTTGTGAGGGCTAAGAGCAGGGGCGCTTGCTCAAGATAGCCTAAGTGACCGGCTAGCTGTCCTGAGAATGGAATGGAGATTACACCTTGCTATGTATGCCGCCGGCAGCCCTCTAGGGCGAGTACCTGGGGATGCTTGCACCCCGGGTTACGCCCTGCAAACAGAGGGCTGTGACCGTAGCGGCAGCTTGTGGCATGTGACTTTTGGCGAGTCGCTGGGCCATAGCACTGGATTGTGACAGTTATGGCATGAGGAGCGCGAGGATATCGAGGATGGTGTAGGGTGGAAGTTGGCAGACGTGCCAGCTATTTTCGCTGGACGAGGAGGGGGGAAAGGTGTGGGGGATTGATTGACCGTACCTTTGGTTGGACGCTGTTCTCTCCTATCCAAGGGGGATCAAGGCATTGTTTGAGACTTCGCTAGTGGGGCGCACTCCAGCAGACAAGCTGGGGCCCCACTGTTGGTGACAGGCTTCCCCGCGACCAGTAAGTGAGGGGCACTCTAGCAGGCATGCTAGGCCTTCACTATAATGTGACGGGTCCTCCACGGCCAGAATGGCCAGGCTGGGGGAAGCGGGGAGTGAGATGGCAGCATCAGCTGGCTGGGGGTGTAACGACTAAAAATGTTGTGTTTGCAACAGCCTCAGTATCAACATTGGTGTGAAAAGATCTTTATACCTGGGTTGGAGTCGCGACAGATAACTTCACGTCCAGAGAAGCAATGAAGATGGATCTTCAACAGTTAAGGGAATGAGTCCCCACCCTTGTTAGACACAACAGACAAGTTATATCCAAGTCGACTATCTGTTGAAGTTATAGTTGACTTTTAGCAAGGGTTGTTTGATTGATGAAACAAGGAAACCCTTGAATTACACCATAGATTTAGCTCTCACGTACGCACACTTGCACGACCACCACAAACAGGATAAAAGTCATCGTGTTCGCAGAGTCGGCTCAACCCTAACCCGGAAGGACCAATCAAAAGTGAGAATCACTCAAGATAAGATATTATCCTCAACACAACACAAGGCCAGCACATACTGAATCTCCATGACCTGGAACCAGATCCACCAGGTACAACAGTATTAAAGAGAATCTATGACTGACTGAACAAAACCATGCAAAGTACCCTACGTGGATCAGGCCACGACCAATGAGGGTAGAACAATAAATTCGACAGATCTCAGCAGGCCCAATATCCAATAGACGTCGAGCCCCCCCCCCTAACTTCTCAAATAATTGTCCTCAAGAACTCATAATAAGATCAACAGTAGGAAAACTTTGGATGTAACATTTGGTTGTTACATATCTCCCCCTCAAGACAGGAACTCCCAGTTCCTAGAAACCAAGGAGAATAAAACAACAACCTCCACAATAACAACACAACAATAAACAGGCAGTCCACCACCTCTTGGGACAAGCAAGTGGGTTTTTACATCCCCAAAGGGCCTCCTATCTCATTATCATCTGATCTTGATCAACCCTGAATAAGACAAATTTGCCCACAAATGAAATGTCATCAAGGGATCTAACACACAGGCAACCATGCCTGGATAATACAACTGCAAAGACTACCATTAACCCAGAAAACTGGCATTGCTGGAAATCTGGACTGGACAGCAGAACTGGCCTCCTCCATTCTGGTTCCCCACCTCACTCCACAGCCCATCCACTGTGCATTGCCTAGGTCCACTTCTGGTTGAAGGGCACCAGAACTTGTTTATTACACTATATGTTGAAGCCGACCGGACTTAGTAGACAGAGAGACATAAAATATTTTTTGGCAGTCCCTGGCCGCCGCTTCCACTTGACCCCCCAAGACAAAACAGAAAAGGGTGGGTGGGTGGGGAAAACTGATAAGCTGGCTTGGCAGCCATCACCACCTTGAAATACATCGCATCAACGTTGCATCCGTGACACACGCAAGTGCGGCGCCCCGCTGGCGCGGCGCTCCATGTAAGAATGACCTCAGAATACTACTGTACTAGATCTAGGACCCTGATACTACTTTTTTCAACATTGTACTACATTTTTATGATGTCACACATGTTCTGTCATGCCAGAACCGTTCAGCAACCACCTGGCATATCTTGAGGGTCCCTGGATACTAGTTGAAGTAGATTGAACTAGTTTGAACTAGTTGTACTACCTGTACTAACTTTGAACTAGTTCGAACTACATCTGAGGCCCATCCAAGGCTGTCAGACCCTCCAGAGAGGGCGTGGCCACCCCGTTTGGCTCCCGCATGTCGACTTGCACCACTGGGCAACGGTGTAGCGCCTCCAAGGTAGCGGCGCACCTCCATCCCTCCGCTCCCCCAGGCAAAATCAGGGAATCCCGATCGTAAGATCAATCATCCACTGTGCATTGCCTAGGTCCACTTCTGGTTGAAGGGCACCAGAACTTGTTTATTACACTATATGTTGAAGCCGACCGGACTTAGTAGACAGAGAGACATAAAATATTTTTTGGCAGTCCCTGGCCGCCGCTTCCACTTGACCCGCATCTCCAACCTGGCCGCAGGCCGTACATCTGGAAACCGCGTCAGGAGCCATGGGAGGGCACATCCTTACCCTCCAGCTGGTGAAGCCCTAGCGTGTCCGCTAGAGTGCGCCTCACCGAAGTATGGCCGAAATCTACGGCCCAAAGTGACGACGCCAGTCACGGGGGGCAGTCTGCCCGCGAGGTCCCACACCACCTGGGGCACCCGCACCTGCAGGGCGCGGTGGAGCCCCACGTAATGGTCCACGGACGAAAACTGGCGCCACCGGCCACGCTTTTGGATGTCCGCGATTGGTACCCCGCGCAGGTAGTCATGGGTGGCCCCCCCGTGGCGCATGCTGTAGGGTGAAAACATCCCCCGCAAGCCAAGGAGGTCCCAGGCGGCGTGCCACCGCCGCAAGAAACGGCTGTAGCTGAGTGCGCCAAAGAGCAGCTCCTCGTGCGCCCGCCCAGCACACAGGGCGCCAAGCAACGTGAGTGAAAGGGGCTCAACAACCACCACTGCCTGGGCCTGGCCCTTGGCTGTCTTGGGGTCGCGTAGCAGCAGCGCACCCTGGTTACTGGGCCCCAGGCGGAAGTCCCCGCGCAGAGCCACGTCCCCACGCGAAGCTTGAACGCTTCTCCGATGCGCAAGTATTGCTGAAAAACAATGATGCAGCAGCAGGCAGCTAATATCGAGCCTTGTGCACGAAGAATGTTTGCCACGAGGTACAGTAGCTGCCACGGGACGGGGTGAGGGCTCTGCACGGGAACTCGTCGCGCCCAGCCGGCCAGCAAGCGACGCGCCTCGTACCACCCCTTAATCTCGTTGGGGAAGTACAGCTGCAGCCCGCATAATGCGCGCACAACCATGGTCCGGCTTCCCCCTTCCTCATACACGCTGACCAGCCACTCACAAAAGACGCCTTCCGCCTCCGTCTTGGCCACGGGAGCGAGGGGTTGACCATACTCCACGTACGCCCTCAGCGCTCGGTGATATGCAGCTAGCGTGCTGGGCTGCACAGTGGCCTCCAGCAATTCCTGCCGCCCATGTGGCCCCGGATTGCTCTCCACGTCGCCATCCGCAGTGAGGTTGCGCACCCATCGACCACGACTGGGCGCGTCGGCCGGGTTGCGCTCCGACCTCACATACACCCAGTGGTAGCGGGTGTTGCTGGCCAGCCCTAGCGCGATCGCCCGGCGGCACCAGGCGTTCAGCCGGTAGGACGACGAACGCCCTTTGACGAGCGCACCGACAACTGCCGAATTGTCCACCAGCCGCACGTGACGTTGCTGCCAGTGAACCTGTGAGCGCAGGCCCCACTCGATCCCTTGCACAGCCGCACGAATCTCCTTCTCGTTGATGTGGGCCGAGGGATCGAGCCACCGGTGGGCAAGAGCGGTCCTCCACTGCGCCGCTGCCATGGCTCGGTGCTCAATCTCCCCTGTGCGCTCCACGCTGGCCGTCTCAGAGTCCACACAGAGCGTCTTCCAGCCCTTCCGCTCCCGACAGTTGGACAGGCCACGCACCGCAGGCGCCTCCCACCGGCTGTACACCACCCCAGAACCGTGGGTTGACGCATCAGTGGCCACCACGGTGCAGCTCAGGGGCTGGTCGCGCTGCGCATGCACCAGCGGGGCCAAGTCCATTGCAGCCTGGAGCTCTTCCCTTACACTACCCCACAGCCGATAGCTCCAGCCCCGCTTGTGCACCAGGACTTGCTGCAGCAAGCGGTAGGCGTGAAACCAGATGGACAGTAGACCCCGACGCAGCAAGTGGACCCACACCCACCGTCCCAGCAACGAGGCCAGTTGGTGGTAAGTGGCCCGTCCACGCCCCAGCATTGCCTGCGTGTCGCGCACCAAGGCCGCCATCCGGGCCGCGCTCGGCCGCATGGACCCGTCCTGGCAGAACTCAATCCCCAAGATTTCCACCGGGCGCCCCTCCTCAGCTCTCTCCACCTTCTTCTCGTTGACCACCAACCCCTTGGGACCGTAGCTCTCCTCGCACGCCTTGGTGAGCACGGCGTTGGTCTCCTCCGCGCTCCGCCCATGGGTGACCCCCAGATCATCGATCATGACCAGCTGAGCGGGATGTGGGGGATCCTCCGGCAGCAGCCGCCACGCTGCACTGGCCGCGCTCTCCACCAACTCCAGCCGGTCCATGCCATCCCCGCGCACTGTGCGCACCCCCATCAAGTGCATGGGATATGACAGCCCTCTCTTGGCATCGAGCACCCCGCCCCGTAGAGACAGTGCAGGTGGGCAACCTGTGCAAGGACCACCGAGTGGCTCCAGCCCATGACAAGGACCCGGAACCTGGGGTACAACTTTCGCCGTCGTCCCAGCTGGCCGACCTCATCGGACCACACGGGGGGCAGCGAGAAATAGGGGCGCCAGCTCTCAGGTACCTCGAACCGGTAATAGTAGGTGTCAAGGTCTGTCTTGCCCGAATAGCATGGCGCCCCCACACTCAGCTCAGCGACCTCGCCCAAGTTAGGCAGGTAACAGGTAGGCGGCTTGAGGAAGCGCCGGTTGCACGGCACCATATTCCCTATAAACCGCTGCCGTCGTTCGCTGGGCTCCACAACCCCGGGGTCTTTCTTGGGGACGGCAAAACAGCCGTTCACCACAGGGGCGCCTCCTCACTGTACTCGATCATCCGCGTCTCCGCCAGCCTGATGCTCAGTCGTGCGTACGCCGCATCGCTTGCACAACCATGAGACACCCGGCCCCGCCGCATCCACGCCCCCGCCTCCGCGTCGCATCTTTGTAGAATGTTGTTTATGTCCTCATACGTCCTCTGCCATGCCTCCGGCAGGCAGTCCAGCAGCTTGACACTACCTGCAGCTCCTCCTTTTGGCAGTGCCAGCCTCTCCGGGTCAATAATTTCGTATTGACCGCCCGGCCCGTATGGCGCGGGCTCTGCGTCCCCCGTGTCTGTCGCCTCCGCTACGGCGGTAAGCCGGCGGTTGTAGACGCGGGCAGCATCCTCCATCCCTTGTAGGGCGGCCCTTTGGGCGACGGTGCAGGGGCTCGCAGTAATAGCCTGCTGCTGCACCGCCGGTCCACCGGACCGTTCCCGGGTCCTGCCCCACAGCCAGTTCAGGCCCCTTGTGGCCCGCTCTTGACACCGCAGCCTTGCTCTGGCACGCAGAGCGCGCTGCAGCCTGCGGTTGGATCGCAGGCGGCTGCGGTCGAGCGGGGGGACCATCTTCACTGGCAGCGGGAGCACACCCCTGCCCCTCACTTGTCCTTTTTGGCCGCCGCCGCCGCCGCCGATGCCAGCTCCGCCTCCTGGCGAGCCGCCTTCCGCGCTGCCCGGGCTGCTGCGCTTCCAATAGTACTGCCCTCCACCAGTGGCAGCAGGTGCATCGCCCCGTTGTTCCAGCCGCTGGTCTTCTCCACCATGAGGAACGCCTCGACCACACGCGCCAGGTACTCGAAGCAGGCCAGCTCCGTCACCACATCCTCCCCCAGCTCTTGGATGGCCACATCCAGAATGTAGGTCAGGTTGTTGCACACCAGATGGTGCGTGCTGTTCTTCCACCCGCGGGGGGCTCCCGGTGCAGCCCCAACGCCCTCCTGCTCCTTGCGAAGGGCCAAGCGGGCCTGCAGGCTCCCGTGCGCGACCTGGCGCGCATCCAGCACCTGCAGCGGCAGCACCCTGTCGTCGCGGTCCTTGACCAACAGGCGCCAGGCCACTTTGAAAGCTCGCCGGGGGAGACGCACCCCCTTGGTGGTTCGGCGCAGGTCTCTCTCCCTCACACTCTCCCGCGATCGACGCGAGCTCCGCTGGGAGGAGTCCCGACTCGTGCTCCGGCTGCTGGACCGCTGCCGCTCCTTGCGACGCTCGCGGGAGCGATCCCGACGCCCCTTGGGCTCCGCAGAACGGCCCCTGCCATGCCCACCTCGCTCCCGGGACTTGTCGCGGCGCGATCGAGCGCCACCCCTGCCCCTGCCACGGCCTCTGCTCTCGCTGTCGGAGCTGTCGCTGCTGCTGCTGCTGCTGCTGCTGCTGCTGCTGCTGCTGCTGCTGCTGCTGCTGCTGCTGCTGCTGCTGCCGCGACTCTCGTCGCTCCCACTGCTGGTGTCTGTCGAGCCTGGGCTGCTCCCGCGCCGCGCGCGTCTCTTCTCCTGGCGCTTGCTCTTCGGATGGCCCTTGCCCCCCTTGTCCTCGCGCTGGCTCTTCCCTTTCCTCGCGTCCCTCCTCTTCCCCCGCGCCAGGGCTTGCAACTCCGCTCCGATGAGCTCGCGGACGCCCGCCAGAAGGGCAGCATTCTCTGCCAGCTTTCGGTTCCTGCCCTGAGACTTCTCTTTCCCTTGGCGCGAGCAGCAGCAGGGGCCAGCTGCTCGCGCGCGTCTGGTTGATCTCCCTCGATCTGGATTCCCTGATTTGTCGGGGCGGAGGGAGCGAAGGAGGCGGGGGACGCCGCTGGGTGACAGCACATATAAAAAATAAATAGAGCATTTAATATTATAATAGGCCCTGGTCTTTTATAAGGGGCAGTAGTCACAATGTATAAGGGCCCTGGAATTTAATAAGGGGCGCCAGTGTGGTGGTACGAGATCTGCCCTTTAATAGGGTGAAAGTCCGTACAAGTAACTTGTAAACTGGTTCTAAGTACTTGGACGTAGTTCCAAGTACTTCACTTGGCCTACAGGGTAGTACAGTCTACTTCAAACTACTTCAAACTAGTTCATTCTAGTTCAAACCAGTGCTGACGTGCTTCGGCGTAGCACTGGACGCTCAGGAGGTGAACGGACCTACTGGGGTGTAGTAGACCAAGACTAAACGTAGTACAATGTCAAAAGAATTAGTAGGGATGGGTTCCTTGTAGTACAACTGGCCAAGGGTGCTTTTGGCGCCAAAACCAGGTGTACCGGACTTGCATCCGCCACAGTGGGCAAGTACGCGGCCACTTCGCATGGTGTACGAATATTGTATGGGTCACGGAATTGTGTTTCGACCCGAATTAGAAGGACCTGGGCCGCCGCCGGCCCAAGTCTGAGAAAAAGTGCTGGCATATAACCAGCCGAGGTGTGCCTGTGCTGGTATTCGTTTTTATTAGTGGTGACGGCCAGCCATGGTGGCTGGCAAGGATTTAAACGAATGCAAAAGGCCTCCCCGAGTCCGGGGGGCTGGGAATGAATTTTATTTGGAGACGCGCGACGGTGGTCGGCGTCCAAGCGGTCGTTTGAGGGCCAGTCGTTGAAAATCGGGGCAGAAATTGCGGATTTAGTGCCGAAATCTGCGGTAGGGTGCCGGCAATCTTTTTCGGCCTTAACTGACCTGGGACGAGGCGAATAAAGGTTGCTTGGACCTGTTTCGAAGGTCCTAAACGACGAGCAAAGGTGGCCGGCTGCTGTCCCGTCGTTTGAGGGGTGGGCATAGAAATTTTGACCCGAAATTGAGTCGCAAGGCCGGAAAGTGCGGTAAGGGAACGAAAATTTTATTTCGGCCCTGGGCGTGCTTGTTCGAGCTGTTTTACGTTTGATCCTGCCTTGCATGATGACCCTCAACGACGAGCAGTGTAAAAAATATAGTAGGCTGCAAAGCCGGCTGCCCAAGATCTGAATGCGGCATCATTAGCTATCTTTGGCTCTCGGGGCTTTGCGGGCAGGGCATACCGCGTCACAGCCCGATGGCTTTGAAGGAGCGGGTCGGCTGGTCCATTACGTGATGGTAACGTGAAAAAGAATATGTGGAGCCGAAATTTATGGGGAAAACCGGTGGCTGAAGGAGCGCTGGGTGTGGCTCCCTGGATTTTATTTCTCGAGGGCTTACGTGGTGGTAGGGCGGCTCGGCGGCCTTGGGCCAGAGGTGGCCGGTTGGGGGAGGTGCCTTTCTTGACGGCTTTGGGGAGCTAAGGACTGTGGTGTTTTGGAACTGGGGGAGGCAAAATGAGCGGCCTACGTAAAAAGACTTTTGGGCGCTGCCAGGCTAGTACCCTGAGAGCTTTGGGATGACATCTGTAATGGCATCCAAGAGGTGGGCAGGCAATGGGGGGAGCCTGGTGAGACCGGCTGGTTTTGACGGTTGTGAGGGCTAAGAGCAGGGACGCTTGCTCAAGATAGCCTAAGTGACCAGCTAGCTGTCCTGAGAATGGAATGGAGATTACACCTTGCTATGTATGCCGCCGGCAGCCCTCTAGGGCGAGTACCTGGGGATGCTTGCACCCCGGGTTACGCCCTGCAAACAGAGGGCTGTGACCGTAGCGGCAGCTTGTGGCATGTGACTTTTGGCGAGTCGCTGGGCCATAGCACTGGATCGTGACAGTTATGGCATGAGGAGCGCGAGGATATCGAGGATGGTGTAGGGTGGAAGTTGGCAGACGTGCCAGCTATTTTCGCTGGACGAGGAGGGGGGAAAGGTGTGGGGGATTGATTGACCGTACCTACGGTTGGACACTGTTCTCTCCTATCCAAGGGGGATCAAGGCATTGTTTGAGACTTCGCTAGTGGGGCGCACTCCAGCAGACAAGCTGGGGCCCCACTGTTGGTGACAGGCTTCCCCGCGACCAGTAAGTGAGGGGCACTCTAGCAGGCATGCTAGGCCTTCACTATTGGTGACGGGTCCTCCACGGCCAGAATGGCCAGGCTGGGGGAAGCGGGGAGTGAGATGGCAGCATCAGCTGGCTGGGGGGGCCTGCAGATGCTTTATTCACCAATTATGCGACTTTGGTCCAAGAGTCTCTTGTGCGTAAACGTATTTTGTAAAAAATAATGTCTGGAGCCCTCAATGATGGAGTGAACGAGTTGAGACATGCATAGGGATGGTTGATCTCCCTCGATCTGGATTCCCTGATTTGTCGGGGCGGAGGGAGCGAAGGAGGCGGGGGACGCCGCTGGGTGACAGCACATATAAAAAATAAATAGAGCATTTAATATTATAATAGGCCCTGGTCTTTTATAAGGGGCAGTAGTCACAATGTATAAGGGCCCTGGAATTTAATAAGGGGCGCCAGTGTGGTGGTACGAGATCTGCCCTTTAATAGGGTGAAAGTCCGTACAAGTAACTTGTAAACTGGTTCTAAGTACTTGGACGTAGTTCCAAGTACTTCACTTGGCCTACAGGGTAGTACAGTCTACTTCAAACTACTTCAAACTAGTTCATTCTAGTTCAAGCCAGTGCTGACGTGCTTCGGCGTAGCACTGGACGCTCAGGAGGTGAACGGACCTACTGGGGTGTAGTAGACCAAGACTAAACGTAGTACAATGTCAAAAGAATTAGTAGGGATGGGTTCCTTGTAGTACAACTGGCCAAGGGTGCTTTTGGCGCCAAAACCAGGTGTACCGGACTTGCATCCGCCACAGTGGGCAAGTACGCGGCCACTTCGCATGGTGTACGAATATTGTATGGGTCACGGAATTGTGTTTCGACCCGAATTAGAAGGACCTGGGCCGCCGCCGGCCCAAGTCTGAGAAAAAGTGCTGGCATATAACCAGCCGAGGTGTGCCTGTGCTGGTATTCGTTTTTATTAGCCCACCCAACCCACCCTGAGGGGGGGGAGATGGCAGCATCAGCTGGCTGGGGGGGCCTGCAGATGCTTTATTCACCAATCATGCGACTTTGGTCCAAGAGTCTCTTGTGCGTAAACGTATTTTGTAAAAAATAATGTCTGGAGCCCTCAATGATGGAGTGAACGAGTTGAGACATGCATAGGGACAAAAAATCCTCAGAGCTCGTCGCGTCCTCCTCTTCCTCGTCGGTGCCGTTGCTGGGAGGATCCTTTCGGGTCCTTTCGCCCCTGGCTGGACCAGTCTTCCCCTTGCCCCCAGTGGCCACTGGGGGCTTCTTCATCTCTAGAGTAATGGCCTTGCACAACATGGAACCCATGTCGGAATCACTTGACCCCTCACTAATCTGGAGCCCTGCAGTCTTGAGAAACTGTCCCAAGGATGTCAAACGACCCTCAGACATAGTAGTAAGCCTTTGGGACCAGTTTGGACCGAGATACTCAGTCAAGAACTTCAAAGTCGTTAACAGCTCCTTGCCCCCCTGAAAATACGATTTTTTCACATTTAATAAGAAATCTCGGTCTACTGCCTCAAGGGTGGTGTCTTCGTGATCACTAGCCATTATAGAATTCAAAGATGAAGAAATTTCTCACAACTAGGCTCAATATTCCGCAATCTTGGAGACTGAGGAAAATTTCGGACTGAAAATTTGTCACTCAGTTCTACCTTGCGGACTTTTACTCCCGTTGCGCAAACCCGTCAAAACTTGGTGCGAAAACCGTCAAAATGTTGTCGGCTATTGTCTCACGATTAGTTTGACACCAACTTTGTCAAAAACGATGAAGTATTGCTCTAGTTGTGTTGAAAACTGATAAGCTGGCTTGGCAGCCATCACCACCTTGAAATACATCGCATCAACGTTGCATCCGTGACACACGCAAGTGCGGCGCCCCGCTGGCGCGGCGCTCCATGTAAGAATGACCTCAGAATACTACTGTACTAGATCTAGGACCCTGATACTACTTTTTTCAACATTGTACTACATTTTTATGATGTCACACATGTTCTGTCATGCCAGAACCGTTCAGCAACCACCTGGCATATCTTGAGGGTCCCTGGATACTAGTTGAAGTAGATTGAACTAGTTTGAACTAGTTGGTACTACCTGTACTAACTTTGAACTAGTTCGAACTACATCTGAGGCCCATCCAAGGCTGTCAGACCCTCCAGAGAGGGCGTGGCCACCCCGTTTGGCTCCCGCATGTCGACTTGCACCACTGGGCAACGGTGTAGCGCCTCCAAGGTAGCGGCGCACCTCCATCCCTCCGCTCCCCCAGGCAAAATCAGGGAATCCCGATCGTAAGATCAATCAATCTCCAACCATCCTGGAAACCCTTCACAGTGTGAACCAATCCCCCTTCTTCGTGTCCTTCCCCCTCGTTCAAAACACTGGGAAATGCTCCACCATGGACACCAGAACTGGCCAGTTCCTGCTGACCTGAATAGCCAGGCAGGTCTCAGCAGCCTTGCCCAACTCAGCTGAAAACCGACTTCACTGGGCAGGGTAGGACAGAGTAACCACAGCCTGTCGGAGGGGGTCGAAGACCCAGCCACTGGCAGTCTTATGGCGACACAGCCAGCTGCTGTAGGACCACCACAGCTGTAGGAAGGCCTTGACCGGCCCCCACCTGGCCCCCAAGATGGGTACCAGCACCCTCAGGGGCGTGAGCCTGGCCCTCAGCTCGTTAGGGAACTTTGGTAACTGCAGCCCCACGAAGACCGTGCTGTCCTTGTGTGGAAAACAGGACATCACAGAGCAGCTGGACGACGGAGTCATGTCAAACTCTCCCTTCTGGACGGCTTGCTCGAGCAGCTCAGAGTAGGTCTGGGAATAACCAACTGGCTTGAGCTCCCCAAAAGCTAGTCTCAAATCACTGGGCAGCGCCGCCATCAAGTCCTGGCCCTCCACAGGCCTCATGTCAAATGAAGGCCACGGGTACACTGCAAAGACGGTGTGCATAATGTAAGCCACCATGGGTGAACCAATCTCACAAAGACTGGGGGGCAAACAGTCCAGGGCCAACTCTACCATACCCTCAGGTACTAGTTCGCCCTCCTCCACCACTGTCTGATCCAGGGCCTGCATGGCTGTGTACAAGGATTTACACCACTCGCACTGTTCAGGAACACACTTGCGGTGGTCCAAGTACTGCTCCACCTGTTTTGTTGGGACAACAGACCTGGGCAAGTGTACCACCACTTTAGGGGGTAGAGGGGTCTCCATAGGGGAGGGAACTGAGGCCACCGGGGTAGGGATAGCCTCCTGAGCTACCTGAGCCTCAGAGGCTGCAGGCACAGCCGCACCCACAGATGGAAGGTGCCCAGCCCTCAAGTGTTCTGCCATCTGAGTAACCAGACCCTCCACATGATTCAACCTTGTCATCAGTACCCCGTGACGCTGATCGTGGCGTTGCTGATCATGTACCATACGCTGGAACAGGTTGAGAAAATGGGCTTCCACAAACCCAGCGTTTTCCTGGAGCGGAGTACCTGGGGCTCTGGGGCCAGCGTAGTCGTGCTGAAAAACATACGTAGCCCTCACGTCCTCTTGGAGTTGGGCAGGTGGCCTGGGTGTCCCCTCAGGATGGGAGTCTTCCATGGCTGGCAACCACAGACACACAGCACCAAAAAGTGAGTTAGCAGTGCTGACTGGGAGCTATGAAGGGGAGCACACCGCTCAGAGCCCATGACATACCACTCAGGCAAGGTAATTCCATGATGCTGGCAATAATCTAATACTGCAGAGTGACTGTTGGTGAGATCAGACAACCACAGCCACGTGGCAGTCACCTCTAGCTCTCCCTTCCAGTGTACCTTAAACTGCAGCTGTTTAGTCCTACCTTTCCCTTTCACCCTGTGAGCCAACAACCGCTCCACTTCATAGATCTTCTCCCCCTCAGAATCCAACTCATAAGGCAAGGGGGCAGACAATCTGCCTAGCAAGGTGTTACGCCTGTACAGCTTCAACTGGGCTAGGTGAAAAATATTATTCCTGAGCTTCCAGTGGGAAGGCACCTGGACCTTGACCACGGTACCATAGTGAAAGGTGGCCAACACTGGGTACGGACCCAACCAGAGGGGTTGCAGTTTCCTGCATTGCTCCTTTTCAGGCAGCACTCTGTTGGCCTCTAACAACACCAAGACCCCGGGAGCTACAAAGGAATGACTGGCCACCGTCTGCTGCCAGGCTTTAGTCAGGTACTTGTCCTGTGTCCTCAACAGCTGGGTAGCCACAATGCTGTGAGCCTCCTGGAAGGAAGCCAACAACTGATGGACTGAACCAAGACGTCGCTGGAAAGGACCTTCAGCGTCTCTGTCAGGCAGTTCCAAGTCGAATGGTGTCAGGGGGCACTGGCCATTGCAGATCACGAAGGGGGACATCTGGTGAGGGGCCAGAGGAGAGTTGTTGATGGCGAACTCTATGAAAGGTAGCTTCTTGTCCCAGTCCTTGTTGTCGTGGGTACAATAGTGCTTTTGACACTCTCTGACAATTCTGTTCATCCTCTCCACCGCCCCAGTACTGGCACACCTGTATGCCACACCGAAGGCCAGCTTAGTGTCTAGGATGTCAAAGAATGACTTCCAAAACCCTGACAACCAGAGGGGGTCCTGATCAGTGATGATCACTCTAGGCATGCCGTGTAGACGGTAGATCTCCTTCATAAACAAGTCCACACACTGTGCAGCGGTGAGGTGAGCATTGCAAGGAATCAGATGGCACATCCTGGAAAGTCTGTCCATGACCACAAGGATCCTGTCATTGCCACCATCTGACATGGGTAGACCACAGATAAAATCCATAGTCACACTGATCCAAGGGCGCAGGGGAATGGGCATAGCCATGGGAAAGATGGGCGTGGCTTGGTTCCTGACCTTATTTCTCTGGCAGGAGTCACAGGAATCCACATAGGCCTTAACATCCTGATAAAGGCCAGGCCACCAAAACCTCTGCTGCACCTCATGAAGTAGCTTAGCATAACCAGGATGACAAGCAGTCACATCGTCATGGAAACAATGTAACACTGTGGGGATGGCCATCTCAGTCACATACATCTTTCTAGTCACCGTGTGATCTGCATCATGAGTGTGAACATACATCCACTGTGCATTGCCTAGGTCCACTTCTGGTTGAAGGGCACCAGAACTTGTTTATTACACTATATGTTGAAGCCGACCGGACTTAGTAGACAGAGAGACATAAAATATTTTTTGGCAGTCCCTGGCCGCCGCTTCCACTTGACCCCCCAAGACAAAACAGAAAAGGGTGGGTGGGTGGGGAAAACTGATAAGCTGGCTTGGCAGCCATCACCACCTTGAAATACATCGCATCAACGTTGCATCCGTGACACACGCAAGTGCGGCGCCCCGCTGGCGCGGCGCTCCATGTAAGAATGACCTCAGAATACTACTGTACTAGATCTAGGACCCTGATACTACTTTTTTCAACATTGTACTACATTTTTATGATGTCACACATGTTCTGTCATGCCAGAACCGTTCAGCAACCACCTGGCATATCTTGAGGGTCCCTGGATACTAGTTGAAGTAGATTGAACTCGTTTGAACTAGTTTGTACTACCTGTACTAACTTTGAACTAGTTCGAACTACATCTGAGGCCCATCCAAGGCTGTCAGACCCTCCAGAGAGGGCGTGGCCACCCCATTTGGCTTCTGCATGTCGACTTGCACCACTGGGCAACGGTGTAGCGCCTCCAAGGTAGCGGCGCACCTCCATCCCTCCGCTCCCCCAGGCAAAATCAGGGAATCCCGATCGTAAGATCAATCATCCACTGTGCATTGCCTAGGTCCACTTCTGGTTGAAGGGCACCAGAACTTGTTTGCAGCTGTACTTCCCCAACGAGATTAAGGGGTGGTACGAGGCGCGTCGCTTGCTGGCCGGCTGGGCGCGACGAGTTCCCGTGCAGAGCCCTCACCCCGTCCCGTGGCAGCTACTGTACCTCGTGGCAAACATTCTTCGTGCACAAGGCTCGATATTAGCTGCCTGCTGCTGCATCATTGTTTTTCAGCAATACTTGCGCATCGGAGAAGCGTTCAAGCTTCGCGTGGGGGACGTGGCTCTGCGTGGGGACTTCCGCCTGGGGCCCAGTAACCAGGGTGCGCGCGCTGCTGCTACGCGACCCCAAGACAGCCAAGGGCCAGGCCCAGGCAGTGGTGGTTGTTGAGCCCCTTTCACTCACGTTGCTTGGCGCCCTGTGTGCTGGGCGGGCGCACGAGGAGCTGCTCTTTGGCGCACTCAGCTACAGCCGTTTCTTGCGGCGGTGGCACGCCGCCTGGGACCTCCTTGGCTTGCGGGGGATGTTTTCACCCTACAGCATGTGCCACGGGGGGGCCACCCATGACTACCTGCGCGGGGTACCAATCGCGGACATCCAAAAGCGTGGCCGGTGGCGCCAGTTTTCGTCCGTGGACCATTACGTGGGGCTCCACCGCGCCCTGCAGGTGCGGGTGCCCCAGGTGGTGTGGGACCTCGCGGGCAGACTGCCCCCCCGTGACTGGCGTCGTCACTTTGGGCCATAGATTTCGGCCATACTTCGGTGAGGCGCACTCTAGCGGACACGCTAGGGCTTCACCAGCTGGAGGGTAAGGATGTGCCCTCCCATGGCTCCTGACGCGGTTTTCAGATGTACGGCCTGCGGCCAGGTTGGAGATGCGGGTCAAGTGGAAGCGGCGGCCAGGGACTGCCAAAAAAATATTTTATGTCTCTCTGTCTACTAAGTCCGGTCGGCTTCAACATATAGTGTAATAGCCCGCATAATGCGCGCACAACCATGGTCCGGCTTCCCCCTTCCTCATACACGCTGACCAGCCACTCACAAAAGACGCCTTCCGCCTCCGTCTTGGCCACGGGAGCGAGGGGTTGACCATACTCCACGTACGCCCTCAGCGCTCGGTGATATGCAGCTAGCGTGCTGGGCTGCACAGTGGCCTCCAGCAATTCCTGCCGCCCATGTGGCCCCGGATTGCTCTCCACGTCGCCATCCGCAGTGAGGTTGCGCACCCATCGACCACGACTGGGCGCGTCGGCCGGGTTGCGCTCCGACCTCACATACACCCAGTGGTAGCGGGTGTTGCTGGCCAGCCCTAGCGCGATCGCCCGGCGGCACCAGGCGTTCAGCCGGTAGGACGACGAACGCCCTTTGACGAGCGCACCGACAACTGCCGAATTGTCCACCAGCCGCACGTGACGTTGCTGCCAGTGAACCTGTGAGCGCAGGCCCCACTCGATCCCTTGCACAGCCGCACGAATCTCCTTCTCGTTGATGTGGGCCGAGGGATCGAGCCACCGGTGGGCAAGAGCGGTGCGCCACTGCGCCGCTGCCATGGCTCGGTGCTCAATCTCCCCTGTGCGCTCCACGCTGGCCGTCTCAGAGTCCACACAGAGCGTCTTCCAGCCCTTCCGCTCCCGACAGTTGGACAGGCCACGCACCGCAGGCGCCTCCCACCGGCTGTACACCACCCCAGAACCGTGGGTTGACGCATCAGTGGCCACCACGGTGCAGCTCAGGGGCTGGTCGCGCTGCGCATGCACCAGCGGGGCCAAGTCCATTGCAGCCTGGAGCTCTTCCCTTACACTACCCCACAGCCGATAGCTCCAGCCCCGCTTGTGCACCAGGACTTGCTGCAGCAAGCGGTAGGCGTGAAACCAGATGGACAGTAGACCCCGACGCAGCAAGTGGACCCACACCCACCGTCCCAGCAACGAGGCCAGTTGGTGGTAAGTGGCCCGTCCACGCCCCAGCATTGCCTGCGTGTCGCGCACCAAGGCCGCCATCCGGGCCGCGCTCGGCCGCATGGACCCGTCCTGGCAGAACTCAATCCCCAAGATTTCCACCGGGCGCCCCTCCTCAGCTCTCTCCACCTTCTTCTCGTTGACCACCAACCCCTTGGGACCGTAGCTCTCCTCGCACGCCTTGGTGAGCACGGCGTTGGTCTCCTCCGCGCTCCGCCCATGGGTGACCCCCAGATCATCGATCATGACCAGCTGAGCGGGATGTGGGGGATCCTCCGGCAGCAGCCGCCACGCTGCACTGGCCGCGCTCTCCACCAACTCCAGCCGGTCCATGCCATCCCCGCGCACTGTGCGCACCCCCATCAAGTGCATGGGATATGACAGCCCTCTCTTGGCATCGAGCACCCCGCCCCGTAGAGACAGTGCAGGTGGGCAACCTGTGCAAGGACCACCGAGTGGCTCCAGCCCATGACAAGGACCCGGAACCTGGGGTACAACTTTCGCCGTCGTCCCAGCTGGCCGACCTCATCGGACCACACGGGGGGCAGCGAGAAATAGGGGCGCCAGCTCTCAGGTACCTCGAACCGGTAATAGTAGGTGTCAAGGTCTGTCTTGCCCGAATAGCATGGCGCCCCCACACTCAGCTCAGCGACCTCGCCCAAGTTAGGCAGGTAACAGGTAGGCGGCTTGAGGAAGCGCCGGTTGCACGGCACCATATTCCCTATAAACCGCTGCCGTCGTTCGCTGGGCTCCACAACCCCGGGGTCTTTCTTGGGGACGGCAAAACAGCCGTTCACCACAGGGGGCGCCTCCTCACTGTACTCGATCATCCGCGTCTCCGCCAGCCTGATGCTCAGTCGTGCGTACGCCGCATCGCTTGCACAACCATGAGACACCCGGCCCCGCCGCATCCACGCCCCCGCCTCCGCGTCGCATCTTTGTAGAATGTTGTTTATGTCCTCATACGTCCTCTGCCATGCCTCCGGCAGGCAGTCCAGCAGCTTGACACTACCTGCAGCTCCTCCTTTTGGCAGTGCCAGCCTCTCCGGGTCAATAATTTCGTATTGACCGCCCGGCCCGTATGGCGCGGGCTCTGCGTCCCCCGTGTCTGTCGCCTCCGCTACGGCGGTAAGCCGGCGGTTGTAGACGCGGGCAGCATCCTCCATCCCTTGTAGGGCGGCCCTTTGGGCGACGGTGCAGGGGCTCGCAGTAATAGCCTGCTGCTGCACCGCCGGTCCACCGGACCGTTCCCGGGTCCTGCCCCACAGCCAGTTCAGGCCCCTTGTGGCCCGCTCTTGACACCGCAGCCTTGCTCTGGCACGCAGAGCGCGCTGCAGCCTGCGGTTGGATCGCAGGCGGCTGCGGTCGAGCGGGGGGACCATCTTCACTGGCAGCGGGAGCACACCCCTGCCCCTCACTTGTCCTTTTTGGCCGCCGCCGCCGCCGCCGATGCCAGCTCCGCCTCCTGGCGAGCCGCCTTCCGCGCTGCCCGGGCTGCTGCGCTTCCAATAGTACTGCCCTCCACCAGTGGCAGCAGGTGCATCGCCCCGTTGTTCCAGCCGCTGGTCTTCTCCACCATGAGGAACGCCTCGACCACACGCGCCAGGTACTCGAAGCAGGCCAGCTCCGTCACCACATCCTCCCCCAGCTCTTGGATGGCCACATCCAGAATGTAGGTCAGGTTGTTGCACACCAGATGGTGCGTGCTGTTCTTCCACCCGCGGGGGGCTCCCGGTGCAGCCCCAACGCCCTCCTGCTCCTTGCGAAGGGCCAAGCGGGCCTGCAGGCTCCCGTGCGCGACCTGGCGCGCATCCAGCACCTGCAGCGGCAGCACCCTGTCGTCGCGGTCCTTGACCAACAGGCGCCAGGCCACTTTGAAAGCTCGCCGGGGGAGACGCACCCCCTTGGTGGTTCGGCGCAGGTCTCTCTCCCTCACACGCTCCCGCGATCGACGCGAGCTCCGCTGGGAGGAGTCCCGACTCGTGCTCCGGCTGCTGGACCGCTGCCGCTCCTTGCGACGCTCGCGGGAGCGATCCCGACGCCCCTTGGGCTCCGCAGAACGGCCCCTGCCATGCCCACGTCGCTCCCGGGACTTGTCGCGGCGCGACCGAGCGCCACCCCTGCCCCTGCCACGGCCTCTGCTCTCGCTGTCGGAGCTGTCGCTGCTGCTGCTGCTGCTGCTGCTGCTGCTGCTGCTGCTGCTGCTGCTGCTGCTGCTGCTGCTGCTGCTGCTGCTGCCGCGACTCTCGTCGCTCCCACTGCTGGTGTCTGTCGAGCCTGGGCTGCTCCCGCGCCGCGCGCGTCTCTTCTCCTGGCGCTTGCTCTTCGGATGGCCCTTGCCCCCCTTGTCCTCGCGCTGGCTCTTCCCTTTCCTCGCGTCCCTCCTCTTCCCCCGCCCAGGGCTTGCAACTCCGCTCCGATGAGCTCGCGGACGCCCGCCAGAAGGGCAGCATTCTCTGCCAGCTTTCGGTTCCTGCCCTGAGACTTCTTTCCCTTGGCGCGAGCAGCAGCAGGGGCCAGCTGCTCGCGCGCGTCCAAAAAATCCTCAGAGCTCGTCGCGTCCTCCTCTTCCTCGTCGGTGCCGTTGCTGGGAGGATCCTTTCGGGTCCTTTCGCCCCTGGCTGGACCAGTCTTCCCCTTGCCCCCAGTGGCCACTGGGGGCTTCTTCATCTCTAGAGTAATGGCCTTGCACAACATGGAACCCATGTCGGAATCACTTGACCCCTCACTAATCTGGAGCCCTGCAGTCTTGAGAAACTGTCCCAAGGATGTCAAACGACCCTCAGACATAGTAGTAAGCCTTTGGGCCCAGTTTGGACCGAGATACTCAGTCAAGAACTTCAAAGTCGTTAACAACTCCTTGCCCCCCTGAAAATACGATTTTTTCACATTTAATAAGAAATCTCGGTCTACTACCTCAAGGGTGGTGTCTTCGTGATCACTAGCCATTATAGAATTCAAAGATGAAGAAATTTCTCACAACTAGGCTCAATAGTCCGCAATCTTGGAGACTGAGAAAAATTTCGGACTGAAAAATTGTCACTCAGTTCTACCTTTGGTTGATCTTACGATCTGGATTCCCTGATTTGCGACTAAGGGGAGCGGAGTGCGAGTCGGTGCCGCTGCCTCATGGCTGATCTGCGAGAAATGCTCCTGGAAAGGGTGAAAGTCCCTGCAAATGACCTCTGGACTGTTTCCAAGTTTTTGGATGTAGTTCAAAGTACTTCATTGGTACTACAGGGTAGTACAATCTACTTCAAACTAGTTCAAACTATCTCAGGCTAGTAAAGATTCGTTCAGGTGTAGCACAACCTGCCTAGGAGGTGGTATGACCATCTGGGTTGAAGTAGACAGTGACTAAACGTAGTACAATGTCGAAAGAATCAGTACAAGTGGGTTCTTTGTAGTACAACTGGTCAGTGGCACCTGGGCGCCGCGCCAGTACTGTACCGGACTTGCATTCGTCACCGTGCGCATGCAATGCAGCCAATTTATTGAGGAAGACATGGCGGCGCATGCTTTATCAGTTTTCAAATTCGTTTTTCGGTTTTCTAAGCCATCTTTTGGCCGTTTTACCTCGGAATAGATCCGTTTTAAAGCTAACGACTTCCTCTTTACGAATATGATGGCTAGCGGGGATGAAAACGCTAGCGAGACGGGGGATTTACCGCGCGGATTTGCGAGTCGTGTGGAGGAAATCTATGTGAACCATGGCAGGAACGCCTCAGCTGTCGCCTATTTTATAGCGGCAGAACTCGGCTCTGAATACCCTAAAATATTGTTGCGTAGCTCGGAAAACAAGTTACGAAGTTTGGCAGAAAAGCTTCGGATCTTTGGGTTTGAAATCAATGGGTATGACACTCGTGAGGAGCTGGCGCAAAATATTTCAGCCAAGGTGGCGAAAATGTTAGCACAAGGTACAACAGGCATTACAAACGATGAGGAACCGAACGGGGACTCCTCAGAGGAGGACACTGATGACGGGGAAGCTTTGGCGGGGGCCAAAGAGGAGCAGGCGCAGGGATTTCGCCCCCCAGGTGCTAGCACAGTTGCTGGCGCACCAGGTGCCGTTTTTCCCGCCGTTTTTGGTCATATGGCGCCTGTCGTCGGAGGGGATGGCAGGAAACAGCTTGCAAATGCAGGGAGGAGCTTGGCAAACGCGGCTGGCGCTAGTTTTGGGGGAGGCGAGGAGGTGTCTGCAGTGCCACGCTCAGGCACTTTAAAAGCGGGCGCGCGCGGGGGAGGCAAGGAGGAGAAAGCAGGTCTCCCGCGCAGTGCCAAGGGGGACGGGGCGGCCGGAATGGGACTGAGCCCCGAAATGATGGCGCAGATGAATGCCCTCATGGGGGGCTTCCAACAGCTGGGGATTGGCGGCGCCCAGGGGTTGGGAGCCGCAGTACGGGTGCCAGCACCCAGCGTGCAGGAAGGGGGCGCATGGGGGGGGGCGGGGGCAGCAGGGCCCAGCCCTGCCGGGTGGACAAGCGGGCCCCATGGGTACCCGGGCACACCGACAGGCGTGGAAAGAACGCAGGGCCCAGCGTACGCTTACCCAGGGCAGATGGGTGCAGCCTGGCCTCAGCCCTACCCACCAGCGGGTACCGCGTACGGTACCTGGGTGCCAGCAGCTGGAACCCCGTACCACATGGCGCTCGCAGCAGCCCAAGGTGGGCAGAGGAAACGGGAGAGCAAGCGGTCCAAGTGCCGCGAGTGCGGGCATCGGCACTGCCGGTGCACGTCCAGCGACAGCACGAGCAGCGACTCGGAGGGGAGCTGGTGGCCTGGCTGAACGTGCAAAGGGCCCCCGTGCTGCGCCAGCAGAAGGAGGGGACGGGACTTGGGTGGGCATCCAAGGAGAGGATGGAGCTGGCCCAGAACCTGTGCCACGTCTGGGATACGCTCAACAAGGAGCTCAGTCCCAACGTGTGCAGCGAGCTGGCGGGCGTGGAGTACCTGGCGCTCTGCGTGGAGGCTCTCCTGCTGGTGGAGACCAGCGGGTCTTGGAACGCGTCCGGGTACATGCTGCCCTACCGGCCGGCAGGGGGTGTCCGCACGCGGGCGGCTCGACGAGCGCTGCGGGCACACAAGAAGGAGCGCGATGCGTTGGCGTCGGCGCGAGGAAAGGAGGACAAGGCGGAGGGAGGAGTGGCGGGCTCTTCCCAGAAGAAGTGAGAGGGCGAGGTGTATTCCCCCTCCCAGAGGTGGCCATCAAGCCCCTCGACCGCGCGCGCCTACGGTCCCGACGTAGGTATCAGCGGGCCATGCGGCGGCGGGCCATGCTCCTGCGCAGCGCGCGAATCGTGGATGGCCACAACTGGTTGTGGAGGGGAGCACAGGAACCGCCTGAAACGGGTCCTGTCGGTGGCATGCGGATGGCTTTGCCCGCACCTGTTGCCCAGGAGCCCGCGGGTTGCGGTACCAGCGGGGTGTCCTTAGTGACCCCCTGCACTGCGGCCCAGCAGGCGGCCCTACAAGGGCTGGAGATTGCCGCCCAGGTCCATGAGCGCCGGCTGAGAGCCGTAGCGGCAGAGGACCTGGTGCATGACGTTGAGTCTGGGCCCTATGGGCCCGACGGGCAATATGAAATAATTGCCCCGGAGAGACTTGCGCTGCCCGCGGGCGGAGTGGCGGGCAGCGTGCCGCTGATGGACTGCCTCCCCCCCCAGTGGAGGGAGGTATATGGCAATATAAAAAATATTTTGAGGGAAGGGGCAAGCGCGAACCACTTCCGCCACTCCGTTGGCACAGAGAAGCGGTAGTAGTACGTCTCCAGGTCCGTTTTACTCGAGTAGCTGGGCGCGCCCCCGGCCATCTCGGCCACCGCCCCCACATCTGGCAGGTAACAGCTGCCAGGGGTGAGGAACTTGTCGTTGCTCTGCACCATGTTGCAGATGAGTCGCTGGCGCTGGGCTGACGGGTCCACCACCCCTGGATCGCGCTTGGGCACGCCGAACAGGCCGTTGGTGACCGGTGGTTCCTCCTCGCTATACTCTGTCATCCCGGTCTCCGCCAGCCGCACGCTCAGGCGCGCGTACTCTGCGTCGCTCGCACAGCCATGCGTTACTCGCCGTCGACGCCCTGGCTGCGCGCCCCCAGTCTGGTCAGACGAGGTCGGCCAAGCAGGGGAGCGCCGCCGGCTCTATCCCAGGTTCCGTGTTCTGGTGATGGGGTGGTCCCACTCGGTCCTGCTGGCGCAGGTGGCGCACATGCAGACCCTGTTCGGGCCGGGGAAGCTGAACCTCGGGCTGAGTGTGAGCGTCCCGATGCATCAGCTCGGGGTGCGCACAGTGCGTGAGGGAGGACGGGAGTGGATGGAGTTGGTGGGGGCCGCCGAGCTTGACTGGCAGCTGCTGCCCGAGGACCCTCCTCGGCCGGCGCAGTTGGTCATGATCGACGATCTGGGCACCACACACGCGCGCAGCGCAGCGGAGGCGAACGCGCTGCTGGACCGTGCATGCACTGAGTGCTACGCGACAGCTGGCCTGGTGGTGAATGAGAAAAAGGTCGAGCGGGCGCGGGAGGGCCAAGCTGTGGAGATCTTGGGCATCGAGTTTCACCAAGATGGGAGCTTGTGGCCGTCAGCGAAGCGACTAGCCCTCCTCGTCCATGACACTGAGGCGGTGCTGGCCCGGGGACGTGCAAGCTACCATGAGCTGGCCTCCCTACTGGGACGCTGGGTATGGATCCAACTGCTTCGCAGGAGTCTGCTAAGCATCTGGTTCCATGCCTACAGGATGCTCCACCAAGTGCTGGCCCTCCGCAAGGGAGGACGCTTCCAACTCTGGGCAAGTGTGCGCCGGGAGCTCTGGGCGGCTGTCTGCCTGGCTCCCCTGGTGCATGCGCAGCGCAACCAGCCGCTAGACACCACCGTCGTGGCCAGTGACGCGTCGAGCCGGGGCTCCGGTGTGGTGTACGCCCGTCTGGCAGAGGCAGACGTGAAAGCTTTGTCCAACTGCCGTGAGATGAAGGGGTGGAAGACTCTGTGTGTCGGGTCGGAAGAGGTCGGTGTGGAGCGAACGGGGGAGAGGGAACATCGGGCGGTGGCGACCGCCCGCTGGCGTGTGGCGGTGAAACACCGGTGGAGGGACGCGGGTGCGCACATCAATGAGAAAGAGGCGCGCGCAGCCGTGCAGAGCCTGGAGTGGGGGCTGCGCACGCGGGCCCGGTGGGGGCGACGGCACATACGGCTGGTGGATAGCTCCGCCGTTCTGGGCGCACTGGTGAAGGGGCGGTCATCATCTTACCGCCTCAACACGTGGTGCCGCCGCGCTGCCGCCCTGGGCTGTGCCAGCAACACCAGGTACCACTGGGTGTACATCCGCTCGGAGCGAAACCCCGCGGACGCGCCCAGCCGGGGCCGGTGGGTGCGGGACCTTACCGCCGATGGCGATGTGGAGAGTAACCCGGGGCCGGGAGGGCGGCAGGAGCTACTGGAGAGCACCGTGCTGCCCGCGACCCTGCGCAGCTACCATCGCGCAGTGATCGCGTACCTTCTTTGGGCTGAGCCCTATGGTGCTGTACCGCCGGAGGAAGCGGAGAGCGTGTTCTGCGAGTGGCTCGTGTCTGTCTACGAGGATGGAGGGGGAGCAGGGCGTTCCATGTGCATGAGGGCGCTGTGTGGGCTGCAACTGTACTACCCCAGCCAAGTGCAGGGGTGGCGCGAGGCCCGCCGACTCCTGTACGGGTGTCAGCGACGCATGCAAACCCATAGCCCCAATCCGGTGCCGTGGGAGCTGCTCTACCTGGTGGTGCAGATCCTCCGCTGGCAGGGGGCGCCCATGGCAGCAGCCGTGTGCATCATCACTTTCCAGCAATACCTGCGCATCGGGGAGGCCTTCAAGCTCCGAGTGGGGGACGTGGCGCTGCGCGGCGACCGTCGCCTGGGGCAGCGAGGCCTGGGCGCGCTTCTTCTGCGGGATCCCAAGACAGCCAAGGGGGGTGCACAGGCGGTGGTGGTGCAGGACCCCCTCTCGCTGTACGTGCTCGAGCGCCTGTGCGCTGGGCGGGAGCCCGAGGAGCCCTTGTTTGGGAGCCTCAACTACAGCCAGTTCTCTCGTCGGTGGCACGCGGCGTGGGATGTTCTGGGCCTGCGGGGGATGTTTCCGCCCTACTCCATGCGACATGGTGGGGCAACGTACGACTACCTGCAGGGCGTTTCACTCCCAGACATCCAGAAGCGCGGGCGTTGGCGCCAGTTCAAGTCGGTGGACCACTACGTGGGCCTGCACCGTGCTCTAGCGGTGCAAGTGCCGCGGTGGGTGTGGTTGCTGGCTGAGGAGTTCCCCCCCGCTCAGTGGAGTTCACACTGGCATTAGCCAGTGTGGGGATGCGCCTGCCCCGGTCTAGGCCGGGGGGGCGCAGTATAAAACGATGCAGCTCCGTTGGAGGAGTCGGCAGGGCGCACTCCAGTGGACACGCTGGGGCCCTGCTGGTTTTGGGCGTCGCGCCATCATCCTGATTTCCAGTTTGGCTCACCTTCGACCGTAGCCTGCCTTGGACAGAGCCGGCGGGGCGCACTCTAGTGGATACACTAGGGCTCTGCGGGTACCTGCGTTGACAGGTGCAGGGGAGGCGCACTCTAGCAGCCACGCTAGGGCTTCCCCCTCTACAACCACTCCAGATGCGGCCGGGGACGGCCAGGTTGGAGATGCGGGTGTTATATGGTGGCAGCCGCCTGGGACTTGCGCACAATTTGCCAGTCTCTCGGTCTACCAAGGCCTGCAAGCGGCTTAAGCATATAATTTTGCAATAAACAAGTTCTGGTGCCTTCTCAAACAAAGTGAACCTGAAAGCATGCACAGAGGATGGTTGATCTTACGATCTGGATTCCCTGATTTGCGACTAAGGGGAGCGGAGTGCGAGTCGGTGCCGCTGCCTCATGGCTGATCTGCGAGAAATGCTCCTGGAAAGGGTGAAAGTCCCTGCAAATGACCTCTGGACTGTTTCCAAGTACTTGGATGTAGTTCAAAGTACTTCATTGGTACTACAGGGTAGTACAATCTACTTCAAACTAGTTCAAACTAGCTTAGGCTAGTAAAGATTCGTTCAGGTGTAGCACAACCTGCCTAGGAGGTGGTATGACCACCTGGGTTGAAGTAGACAGTGACTAAACGTAGTACAATGTCGAAAGAATCAGTACAAGTGGGTTCTTTGTAGTACAACTGGTCAGTGGCACCTGGGCGCCGCGCCAGTACTGTACCGGACTTGCATTCCTCACCGTGCGAATGCAATGCAGCCAATTTATTGAGGAAGACATGGCGGCGCATGCTTTATCAGTTTTCCCCACCCACCCACCCTCTTTTGTTTGTTTGTTTGTTTGTTGTCTCTGGGGGTGTTATATGGTGGCAGCCGCCTGGGACTTGTACTCCCGTTGCGCAAACCCGTCAAAACTTGGTGCGAAAACCGTCAAAATGATGTCGGCTATTGTCTCACGATTAGTTTGACACCAACTTTGTCAAAAACGGTGAAGTATTGCTCTAGTTGTGTTGAAAACTGATAAGCTGGCTTGGCAGCCATCACCACCTTGAAATACATCGCATCAACGTTGCATCCGTGACACACGCAAGTGCGGCGCCCCGCTGGCGCGGCGCTACACCGTTGCCCAGTGGTGCAAGTCGACATGCGGGAGCCAAACGGGGTGGCCACGCCCTCTCTGGAGGGTCTGACAGCCTTGGATGGGCCTCAGATGTAGTTCGAACTAGTTCAAAGTTAGTACAGGTAGTACCAACTAGTTCAAACGAGTTCAATCTACTTCAACTAGTATCCAGGGACCCTCAAGATATGCCAGGTGGTTGCTGAACGGTTCTGGCATGACAGAACATGTGTGACATCATAAAAATGTAGTACAATGTTGAAAAAAGTAGTATCAGGGTCCTATTAGATCTAGTACAGTAGTATTCTGAGGTCATTCTTACATGGAGCGCCGCGCCAGCGGGGCGCCGCACTTGCGTGTGTCACGGATGCAACGTTGATGCGATGTATTTCAAGGTGGTGATGGCTGCCAAGCCAGCTTATCAGTTTTCCCCACCCACCCACCCTTTTCTGTTTTGTCTTGGGGGGTCAAGTGGAAGCGGCGGCCAGGGACTGCCAAAAAATATTTTATGTCTCTCTGTCTACTAAGTCCGGTCGGCTTCAACATATAGTGTAATAAACAAGTTCTGGTGCCCTTCAACCAGAAGTGGACCTAGGCAATGCACAGTGGACAGCAACTCCTGCTCATGAACAGGGTAGTTACGTTCTGCAGACGTCATACTCCAGGACATGTATTCCACCGGCTGAGGGCCCCGGCCATGATCTTGCATCAGTACTGCACCAATAGCACCCTGTGAAGCATCAGACCTAACCTGGTATGGCAAGTCTGGGTTGGGGCCCACCAGCAAGGGAGCAGTGGTAAGCTTCTGCTTCAACACATCAAAAGCTTGCTGGCATGCTGCAGTCCACTCAAAGGAAACATCTTTCTTGAGCAGGGCTAACAGGGGACCAGAGATGGCCGCCATGTCAGGGATGAACCGTCGGTACCAGCCCACCAGGCCCAGAAAGGATCTGACATCCTGAGCTGATTTCAACACCGGCCACTCCACAACAGCAGAGACCTTGCTGGCCTCAGGAGTCATACCTGCAGCGCTCAGCTGGTAGCCCAGCCAGAAACTTCACCTCTTGGCCCCACTCCACCTTGGACCTCTTTACCGACAAGTGATACTGATGGATCACCTTGAGGACCTCCTCCACGTTCTCCAGATGCTCCTTGAAGGTACGAGAGTGCACCAGAATATCGTCCAGGTAGACGACCACACAAGTCCTGAAGACCACCCTGGTAGTGTCACACAAGTGGGCAATGTCCTTGAACTTGGGGTTGCGAAGATCAGGTGAGATCTGGGGCAGGGCATTGCCAGTCAGGTGGCCAAAGATGGCATTGACAAACATCTGCATAGTGGCAGGGCTGTTAGAGGCACCCATGGGCATTACTGTCCACTGGAACTGTCCCCATGGAGTAGAAAAGGCCGTCTTGGGGATGTCTTCAGTAGCCACCCTGATCTGCCAGAAAGCATGCCTGAGGTCAAACTTGGTGAAGAAGGCAGCTCCTGCAGTCCTCTCCAGCAGCTCATCAATTCTGGGCAGAGGGTACCTGGACTTGACTGTCACCTTGTTCAGTCCCCTCAGGTCAATGCACAGCCTCCACCCCCCATCATGCTTGGGCACAAGCAAACACCCAGAACTGAAAGGACTGTTAGCTGGAAGGATCAGACCAGCCTCCAACAAGCCAATAAGTATGGTCTTCAGCTCTGCCATCTCTGCAGGGCCCATCCTGTACATAGGCACAAAGGGAGGACGAGCACCCTCTACCAACTTGATGACATGTGTGATGGGTCCCTCAGGAGGATACTGGGGCATCTTGTCCTCAAAGATGGCTCCATACTTGTCCAACAAGGCATCATGCTGCTGTTGTTGCTCAGTGGTGATGCAGTAGAACTGACAGCATTGACAGAATGACCACTAGCAGGCTCAGGCTCATTAGGCACCAAATGCAGGAAAATGGTTGATCTCCCTCGATCTGGATTCCCTGATTTGTCGGGGCGGAGGGAGCGAAGGAGGCGAGGGACGCCGCTGGGTGACAGCACATATGAAAAATAAATAGAGCATTTAATATTTTATAATAGGCCCTGGTCTTTTATAAGGGGCAGTAGTCACAATTTATAAGGGCCCTGGAATTTAATAAGGGGCGCCAGTGTGGTGGTACGAGATCTGCCCTCTAATAGGGTGTAAGTCCGTACAAGTAACTTGTAAACTAGTTCTAAGTACTTGGATGTAGTTCCAAGTACTTCACTTGGCCTACAGGGTAGTACAGTCTACTTCAATCTACTTCAAACTAGTTCATTCTAGTTCAAACCAGTGCTGACGTGCTTCGGCGTAGCACTGGACGCTCAGGAGGTGAACGGACCTACTGGGATGTAGTAGACCAAGACTAAACGTAGTACAATGTCAAAAGAATCAGTACGGATGGGTTCCTTGTAGTACAACTGGCCAAGGGTGCTTTTGGCGCCAAAACCAGGTGTACCGGACTTGCATCCGCCACAGTGGGCAAGTACGCTGCCACTTCGCATGGTGTACGAATATGGTATGGGTCACGGAATTGTGTTTCGACCCGAATTAGAAGGACCTGGGCCGCCGCCGGCCCAAGTCTGAGAAAAAGTGCTGGCATATAACCAGCCGAGGTGTGCCTGTGCTGGTATTCGTTTTTATTAGTGGTGACGGCCAGCCATGGTGGCTGGCAATGATTTAAACGAATGCAAAAGGCCTCCCCGAGTCCGGGGGGGCTGGGAATGAATTTTATTTAGAGACGCGCGACGGTGGTCGGCGTCCAAGCGGTCGTTTGAGGGCCAGTCGTTGAAAATCGGGGCAGAAATTGCGGATTTAGTGCCGAAATCTGCGGTAGGGTGCCGGCAATCTTTTTCGGCCTTGACTGACCTGGGACGAGGCGAATAAAGGTTGCTTGGACCTGTTTCGATGGTCCTAAACGACGAGCAAAGGTGGCCGGCTGCTGTCCCGTCGTTTGAGGGGTGGGCATAGAAATTTTGACCCGAAATTGAGTCGCAAGGCCGGGAAGTGCGGTAAGGGAACGAAAATTCTATTTCGGCCCTGGGCGTGCTTGTTCGAGCTGTTTTACGTTTGATACTGCCTTGCACGATGACCCTCAACGACGAGCAGTGTAAAAAATATAGTAGGCTGCAATGCCGGCTGCCCAAGATCTGAATGCGGCATCATTAGCTATCTTTGGCTCTCGGGGCTTTGCGGGCAGGGCATACCGCGTCACAGCCCGATGGCTTTGATGGAGCGGGTCGGCTGGTCCATTACGTGATGGTAACGTGAAAAAGAATATGTGGAGCCGAATTTTATGGGGGAAACCGGTGGCTGGAGGAGCGCTGGGTGTGGCTCCCTGGATTTTATTTCTCGAGGGCTTACGTGGTGGTAGGGCGGCTCGGCGGCCTTGGGCCAGTGGTGGCCGGTTGGGGGAGGTGCCTTTCTTGACGGCTTTGGGGAGCTAAGGACTGTGGTGTTTTGGAACTGGGGGGAGGCAAAATGAGCGGCCTACGTAAAAAGACTTTTGGGCGCTGCCAGGCTGGAACCCTGAGAGCTTTGGGATGACATCTGTAATGGCATCCAAGAGGTGGCAATTTTAATGGGGGAAGCCTGGTGAGACCGGCTGGTTTTGACGGTTGTGAGGGCTAAGAGCAGGGGCGCTTGCTCAAGATAGCCTAAGTGACCGGCTAGCTGTCCTGAGAATGGAATGGAGATTACACCTTGCTATGTATGCCGCCGGCAGCCCTCTAGGGCGAGTACCTGGGGATGCTTGCACCCCGGGTTACGCCCTGCAAACAGAGGGTTGTGACCGTAGCGGCAGCTTGTGGCATGTGACTTTTGGCGAGTCGCTGGGCCATAGCACTGGATCGTGACAGTTATGGCATGAGGAGCGCGAGGAGGATGGTGTAGGGTGGAAGTTGGCAGACGTGCTAGCTATTTTCGCTGGACGAGGAGGGGGGAAAGGTGTGGGGGATTGATTGACCGTACCTTTGGTTGGACGCTGTTCTCTCCTATCCAAGGGGGATGAAGGCATTGTTTGAGACTTCGCTAGTGGGGCGCACTCCAGCAGACAAGCTGGGGCCCCACTGTTGGTGACAGGCTTCCCCGCGACCAGTAAGTGAGGGGCACTCTAGCAGGCATGCTAGGCCTTCACTATTGGTGACGGGTCCTCCACGGCCAGAATGGCCAGGCTGGGGGAAGCGGGAAGTGAGATGGCAGCATCAGCTGGCTGGGGGGGCCTGCAGATGCTTTATTCACCAATTATGCGACTTTGGTCCAAGAGTCTCTTGTGCGTAAACGTATTTTGTAAAAAATAATGTCTGGAGCCCTCAGTGATGGAGTGAACGAGTTGAGACATGCATAGGGATGGTTGATCTCCCTCGATCTGGATTCCCTGATTTGTCGGGGCGGAGGGAGCGAAGGAGGCGAGGGACGCCGCTGGGTGACAGCACATATAAAAAATAAATAGAGCATTTAATATTTTATAATAGGCCCTGGTCTTTTATAAGGGGCAGTAGTCACAATTTATAAGGGCCCTGGAATTTAATAAGGGGCGCCAGTGTGGTGGTACGAGATCTGCCCTCTAATAGGGTGTAAGTCCGTACAAGTAACTTGTAAACTAGTTCTAAGTACTTGGATGTAGTTCCAAGTACTTCACTTGGCCTACAGGGTAGTACAGTCTACTTCAATCTACTTCAAACTAGTTCATTCTAGTTCAAACCAGTGCTGACGTGCTTCGGCGTAGCACTGGACGCTCAGGAGGTGAACGGACCTACTGGGATGTAGTAGACCAAGACTAAACGTAGTACAATGTCAAAAGAATTAGTACGGATGGGTTCCTTGTAGTACAACTGGCCAAGGGTGCTTTTGGCGCCAAAACCAGGTGTACCGGACTTGCATCCGCCACAGTGGGCAAGTACGCTGCCACTTCGCATGGTGTACGAATATGGTATGGGTCACGGAATTGTGTTTCGACCCGAATTAGAAGGACCTGGGCCGCCGCCGGCCCAAGTCTGAGAAAAAGTGCTGGCATATAACCAGCCGAGGTGTGCCTGTGCTGGTATTCGTTTTTATTAGCCCACCCAACCCACCCTGAGGGAAGTGAGATGGCAGCATCAGCTGGCTGGGGGGGCCTGCAGATGCTTTATTCACCAATTATGCGACTTTGGTTCAAGAGTCTCTTGTGCGTAAACGTATTTTGTAAAAAATAATGTCTGGAGCCCTCAGTGATGGAGTGAACGAGTTGAGACATGCATAGGGAAGATGTGTTCCACTGGATAGGTGGCCAAATAAGACAGAGTATGCTTGGCAGACCACACATGCTTCAGTAGGGCAGCCCGTTTCTCCTCCAAAGTCGGCTCCTGATCCACCCTTTTCGCACCTGCTTCCCCTCCCTTGCCATCATTGACAGCTGTCTTTGTGGAACAGCACTCAGTGGCTGTTCTTCTCCCCCCTGGCGACACACAGGTAGCATCCCACACTGTCCCATCCTTGAACTGAACCACCCTGTCAGGCCAGGAAATAGCAGGATTGGTGTCAGACAACCAGGGGATCCCCAAAATCACATCTGCTGCCGTGATTGATCTTACGATCGGGATTCCCTGATTTTGCCTGGGGGAGCGGAGGGATGGAGGTGCGCCGCTACCTTGGAGGCGCTACACCGTTGCCCAGTGGTGCAAGTCGACATGCGGGAGCCAAACGGGGTGGCCACGCCCTCTCTGGAGGGTCTGACAGCCTTGGATGGGCCTCAGATGTAGTTCGAACTAGTTCAAAGTTAGTACAGGTAGTACCAACTAGTTCAAACGAGTTCAATCTACTTCAACTAGTATCCAGGGACCCTCAAGATATGCCAGGTGGTTGCTGAACGGTTCTGGCATGACAGAACATGTGTGACATCATAAAAATGTAGTACAATGTTGAAAAAAGTAGTATCAGGGTCCTAGATGTAGTACAGTAGTATTCTGAGGTCATTCTTACATGGAGCGCCGCGCCAGCGGGGCGCCGCACTTGCGTGTGTCACGGATGCAACGTTGATGCGATGTATTTCAAGGTGGTGATGGCTGCCAAGCCAGCTTATCAGTTTTCAACACAACTAGAGCAATACTTCACCGTTTTTGACAAAGTTGGTGTCAAACTAATCGTGAGACAATTTAGCCGACAACATTTTGACGGTTTTCGCACCAAGTTTTGACGGGTTTGCGCAACGGGAGTAAAAGTCCGCAAGGTAGAACTGAGTGACAAATTTTCAGTCCGAAATTTTTCTCAGTCTCCAAGATTGCGGACTATTGAGCCTAGTTGTGAGAAATTTCTTCATCTTTGAATTCTATAATGGCTAGTGATCACGAAGACACCACCCTTGAGGCAGTAGACCGAGATTTCTTATTAAATGTGAAAAAATCGTATTTTCAGGGGGGCAAGGAGTTGTTAACGACTTTGAAGTTCTTGACTGAGTATCTCGGTCCAAACTGGGCCCAAAGGCTTACTACTATGTCTGAGGGTCGTTTGACATCCTTGGGACAGTTCCTCAAGACTGCAGGGCTCCAGATTAGTGAGGGGTCAAGTGATTCCGACATGGGTTCCATGTTGTGCAAGGCCATTACTCTAGAGATGAAGAAGCCCCCAGTGGCCACTGGGGCAAGGGGAAGACTGGTCCAGCCAGGGGCGAAAGGACCCGAAAGGATCCTCCCAGCAACGGCACCGACGAGGAAGAGGAGGACGCGACGAGCTCTGAGGATTTTTTGGACGCGCGCGAGCACCTGGCCCCTGCTGCTGCTCGCGCCAAGGGAAAGAAGTCTCAGGGCAGGAACCGAAAGCGGGCAGAGAATGCTGCCCTTCTGGCGGGCGTCCGCGAGCTCATCGGAGCGGAGTTGCAAGCCCTGGGGCGGGGGAAGAGGAGGGACGCGAGGAAAGGGAAGAGCCAGCGCGAGGACAAGGGGGGCAAGGGCCATCCGAAGAGCAAGCGCCAGGAGAAGAGACGCGCGCGGCGCGGGAGCAGCCCAGGCTCGACAGACACCAGCAGTGGGAGCGACGAGAGTCGCGGCAGCAGCAGCAGCAGCAGCAGCAGCAGCAGCAGCAGCAGCAGCAGCAGCAGCAGCAGCAGCAGCAGCAGCAGCAGCAGCAGCAGCAGCAGCAGCAGCAGCAGCAGCAGCAGCAGCAGCAGCAGCAGCAGCAGCAGCAGCAGCAGCAGCAGCGACAGCTCCGACAGCGAGAGCAGAGGCCGTGGCAGGGGCAGGGGTGGCGCTCGGTCGCGCCGCGACAAGTCCCGGGAGCGACGTGGGCATGGCAGGGGCCGTTCTGCGGAGCCCAAGGGGCGTCGGGATCGCTCCCGCGAGCGTCGCAAGGAGCGGCAGCGGTCCAGCAGCCGGAGCACGAGTCGGGACTCCTCCCAGCGGAGCTCGCGTCGATCGCGGGAGCGTGTGAGGGAGAGAGACCTGCGCCGAACCACCAAGGGGGTGCGTCTCCCCCGGCGAGCTTTCAAAGTGGCCTGGCGCCTGTTGGTCAAGGACCGCGACGACAGGGTGCTGCCGCTGCAGGTGCTGGATGCGCGCCAGGTCGCGCACGGGAGCCTGCAGGCCCGCTTGGCCCTTCGCAAGGAGCAGGAGGGCGTTGGGGCTGCACCGGGAGCCCCCCGCGGGTGGAAGAACAGCACGCACCATCTGGTGTGCAACAACCTGACCTACATTCTGGATGTGGCCATCCAAGAGCTGGGGGAGGATGTGGTGACGGAGCTGGCCTGCTTCGAGTACCTGGCGCGTGTGGTCGAGGCGTTCCTCATGGTGGAGAAGACCAGCGGCTGGAACAACGGGGCGATGCACCTGCTGCCACTGGTGGAGGGCAGTACTATTGGAAGCGCAGCAGCCCGGGCAGCGCGGAAGGCGGCTCGCCAGGAGGCGGAGCTGGCATCGGCGGCGGCGGCGGCGGCCAAAAAGGACAAGTGAGGGGCAGGGGTGTGCTCCCGCTGCCAGTGAAGATGGTCCCCCCGCTCGACCGCAGCCGCCTGCGATCCAACCGCAGGCTGCAGCGCGCTCTGCGTGCCAGAGCAAGGCTGCGGTGTCAAGAGCGGGCCACAAGGGGCCTGAACTGGCTGTGGGGCAGGACCCGGGAACGGTCCGGTGGACCGGCGGTGCAGCAGCAGGCTATTACTGCGAGCCCCTGCACCGTCGCCCAAAGGGCCGCCCTACAAGGGATGGAGGATGCTGCCCGCGTCTACAACCGCCGGCTTACCGCCGTAGCGGAGGCGACAGACACGGGGGACGCAGAGCCCGCGCCATACGGGCCGGGCGGTCAATACGAAATTATTGACCCGGAGAGGCTGGCACTGCCAAAAGGAGGAGCTGCAGGTAGTGTCAAGCTGCTGGACTGCCTGCCGGAGGCATGGCAGAGGACGTATGAGGACATAAACAACATTCTACAAAGATGCGACGCGGAGGCGGGGGCGTGGATGCGGCGGGGCCGGGTGTCTCATGGTTGTGCAAGCGATGCGGCGTACGCACGACTGAGCATCAGGCTGGCGGAGACGCGGATGATCGAGTACAGTGAGGAGGCGCCCCTGTGGTGAACGGCTGTTTTGCCGTCCCCAAGAAAGACCCCGGGGTTGTGGAGCCCAGCGAACGACGGCAGCGGTTTATAGGGAATATGGTGCCGTGCAACCGGCGCTTCCTCAAGCCGCCTACCTGTTACCTGCCTAACTTGGGCGAGGTCGCTGAGCTGAGTGTGGGGGCGCCATGCTATTCGGGCAAGACAGACCTTGACACCTACTATTACCGGTTCGAGGTACCTGAGAGCTGGCGCCCCTATTTCTCGCTGCCCCCCGTGTGGTCCGATGAGGTCGGCCAGCTGGGACGACGGCGAAAGTTGTACCCCAGGTTCCGGGTCCTTGTCATGGGCTGGAGCCACTCGGTGGTCCTTGCACAGGTTGCCCACCTGCACTGTCTCTACGGGGCGGGGGTGCTCGATGCCAAGAGAGGGCTGTCATATCCCATGCACTTGATGGGGGTGCGCACAGTGCGCGGGGATGGCATGGACCGGCTGGAGTTGGTGGAGAGCGCGCCAGTGCAGCGTGGCGGCTGCTGCCGGAGGATCCCCCACATCCCGCTCAGCTGGTCATGATCGATGATCTGGGGGTCACCCATGGGCGGAGCGCGGAGGAGACCAACGCCGTGCTCACCAAGGCGTGCGAGGAGAGCTACGGTCCCAAGGGGTTGGTGGTCAACGAGAAGAAGGTGGAGAGAGCTGAGGAGGGGCGCCCGGTGGAAATCTTGGGGATTGAGTTCTGCCAGGACGGGTCCATGCGGCCGAGCGCGGCCCGGATGGCGGCCTTGGTGCGCGACACGCAGGCAATGCTGGGGCGTGGACGGGCCACTTACCACCAACTGGCCTCGTTGCTGGGACGGTGGGTGTGGGTCCACTTGCTGCGTCGGGGTCTACTGTCCATCTGGTTTCACGCCTACCGCTTGCTGCAGCAAGTCCTGGTGCACAAGCGGGGCTGGAGCTATCGGCTGTGGGGTAGTGTAAGGGAAGAGCTCCAGGCTGCAATGGACTTGGCCCCGCTGGTGCATGCGCAGCGCGACCAGCCCCTGAGCTGCACCGTGGTGGCCACTGATGCGTCAACCCACGGTTCTGGGGTGGTGTACAGCCGGTGGGAGGCGCCTGCGGTGCGTGGCCTGTCCAACTGTCGGGAGCGGAAGGGCTGGAAGACGCTCTGTGTGGACTCTGAGACGGCCAGCGTGGAGCGCACAGGGGAGATTGAGCACCGAGCCATGGCAGCGGCGCAGTGGCGCACCGCTCTTGCCCACCGGTGGCTCGATCCCTCGGCCCACATCAACGAGAAGGAGATTCGTGCGGCTGTGCAAGGGATCGAGTGGGGCCTGCGCTCACAGGTTCACTGGCAGCAACGTCACGTGCGGCTGGTGGACAATTCGGCAGTTGTCGGTGCGCTCGTCAAAGGGCGTTCGTCGTCCTACCGGCTGAACGCCTGGTGCCGCCGGGCGATCGCGCTAGGGCTGGCCAGCAACACCCGCTACCACTGGGTGTATGTGAGGTCGGAGCGCAACCCGGCCGACGCGCCCAGTCGTGGTCGATGGGTGCGCAACCTCACTGCGGATGGCGACGTGGAGAGCAATCCGGGGCCACATGGGCGGCAGGAATTGCTGGAGGCCACTGTGCAGCCCAGCACGCTAGCTGCATATCACCGAGCGCTGAGGGCGTACGTGGAGTATGGTCAACCCCTCGCTCCCGTGGCCAAGACGGAGGCGGAAGGCGTCTTTTGTGAGTGGCTGGTCAGCGTGTATGAGGAAGGGGGAAGCCGGACCATGGTTGTGCGCGCATTATGCGGGCTGCAGCTGTACTTCCCCAACGAGATTAAGGGGTGGTACGAGGCGCGTCGCTTGCTGGCCGGCTGGGCGCGACGAGTTCCCGTGCAGAGCCCTCACCCCGTCCCGTGGCAGCTACTGTACCTCGTGGCAAACATTCTTCGTGCACAAGGCTCGATATTAGCTGCCTGCTGCTGCATCATTGTTTTTCAGCAATACTTGCGCATCGGAGAAGCGTTCAAGCTTCGCGTGGGGGACGTGGCTCTGCGCGGGGACTTCCGCCTGGGGCCCAGTAACCAGGGTGCGCTGCTGCTACGCGACCCCAAGACAGCCAAGGGCCAGGCCCAGGCAGTGGTGGTTGTTGAGCCCCTTTCACTCACGTTGCTTGGCGCCCTGTGTGCTGGGCGGGCGCACGAGGAGCTGCTCTTTGGCGCACTCAGCTACAGCCGTTTCTTGCGGCGGTGGCACGCCGCCTGGGACCTCCTTGGCTTGCGGGGGATGTTTTCACCCTACAGCATGCGCCACGGGGGGGCCACCCATGACTACCTGCGCGGGGTACCAATCGCGGACATCCAAAAGCGTGGCCGGTGGCGCCAGTTTTCGTCCGTGGACCATTACGTGGGGCTCCACCGCGCCCTGCAGGTGCGGGTGCCCCAGGTGGTGTGGGACCTCGCGGGCAGACTGCCCCCCGTGACTGGCGTCGTCACTTTGGGCCATAGATTTCGGCCATACTTCGGTGAGGCGCACTCTAGCGGACACGCTAGGGCTTCACCAGCTGGAGGGTAAGGATGTGCCCTCCCATGGCTCCTGACGCGGTTTCCAGATGTACGGCCTGCGGCCAGGTTGGAGATGCGGGTCAAGTGGAAGCGGCGGCCAGGGACTGCCAAAAAATATTTTATGTCTCTCTGTCTACTAAGTCCGGTCGGCTTCAACATATAGTGTAATAAACAAGTTCTGGTGCCCTTCAACCAGAAGTGGACCTAGGCAATGCACAGTGGATGATTGATCTTACGATCGGGATTCCCTGATTTTGCCTGGGGGAGCGGAGGGATGGAGGTGCGCCGCTACCTTGGAGGCGCTACACCGTTGCCCAGTGGTGCAAGTCGACATGCGGGAGCCAAACGGGGTGGCCACGCCCTCTCTGGAGGGTCTGACAGCCTTGGATGGGCCTCAGATGTAGTTCGAACTAGTTCAAAGTTAGTACAGGTAGTACAAACTAGTTCAAACGAGTTCAATCTACTTCAACTAGTATCCAGGGACCCTCAAGATATGCCAGGTGGTTGCTGAACGGTTCTGGCATGACAGAACATGTGTGACATCATAAAAATGTAGTACAATGTTGAAAAAAGTAGTATCAGGGTCCTAGATCTAGTACAGTAGTATTCTGAGGTCATTCTTACATGGAGCGCCGCGCCAGCGGGGCGCCGCACTTGCGTGTGTCACGGATGCAACGTTGATGCGATGTATTTCAAGGTGGTGATGGCTGCCAAGCCAGCTTATCAGTTTTCCCCACCCACCCACCCTTTTCTGTTTTGTCTTGGGGGGTCAAGTGGAAGCGGCGGCCAGGGACTGCCAAAAAATATTTTATGTCTCTCTGTCTACTAAGTCCGGTCGGCTTCAACATATAGTGTAATAAACAAGTTCTGGTGCCCTTCAACCAGAAGTGGACCTAGGCAATGCACAGTGGAGGTATATGGCTCCCTATGCATGTCTCAACTCGTTCACTCCATCACTGAGGGCTCCAGACATTATTTTTTACAAAATACGTTTACGCAGAAGAGACTCTTGGACCAAAGTCGCATAATTGGTGAATAAAGCATCTGCAGGCCCCCCCAGCCAGCTGATGCTGCCATCTCACTTCCCTCAGGGTGGGTTGGGTGGGCTAATAAAAACGAATACCAGCACAGGCACACCTCGGCTGGTTATATGCCAGCACTTTTTCTCAGACTTGGGCCGGCGGCGGCCCAGGTCCTTCTAATTCGGGTCGAAACACAATTCCGTGACCCATACAATATTCGTACACCATGCGAAGTGGCAGCGTACTTGCCCACTGTGGCGGATGCAAGTCCGGTACACCTGGTTTTGGCGCCAAAAGCACCCTTGGCCAGTTGTACTACAAGGAACCCATCCCTACTAATTCTTTTGACATTGTAATACGTTTAGTCTTGGTCTACTACACCCCAGTAGGTCCGTTCACCTCCTGAGCGTCCAATGCTACGCCGAAGCACGTCAGCACTGGTTTGAACTAGAATGAACTAGTTTGAAGTAGATTGAAGTAGACTGTACTACCCTGTAGGCCAAGTGAAGTACTTGGAACTACGTCCAAGTACTTAGAACTAGTTTACAAGTTACTTGTACGGACTTGCACCCTATTAGAGGGCAGTTCTCGTACCACCACACTGGCGCCCCTTATTAAATTCCAGGGCCCTTATAAATTGTGACTACTGCCCCTTATAAAAGACCAGGGCCTATTATAAAATATTAAATGCTCTATTTATTTTTTATATGTGCTGTCACCCAGCGGCGTCCCTCGCCTCCTTCGCTCCCTCCGCCCCGACAAATCAGGGAATCCAGATCGAGGGAGATCAACCATCCCTATGCATGTCTCAACTCGTTCACTCCATCACTGAGGGCTCCAGACATTATTTTTTACAAAATACGTTTACGCACAAGAGACTCTTGGACCAAAGTCGCATAATTGGTGAATAAAGCATCTGCAGGTCCCCCCAGCCAGCTGATGCTGCCATCTCACTTCCCGCTTCCCCCAGCCTGGCCATTCTGGCCGTGGAGGACCCGTCACCAATAGTGAAGGCCTAGCATGACTGCTAGAGTGCCCCTCACTTACTGGTCGCGGGGAAGCCTGTCACCAACAGTGGGGCCCCAGCTTGTCTGCTGGAGTGCGCCCCACTAGCGAAGTCTCAAACAATGCCTTCATCCCCCTTGGATAGGAGAGAACAGCGTCCAACCAAAGGTACGGTCAATCAATCCCCCACACCTTTCCCCCCTCCTCGTCCAGCGAAAATAGCTGGCACGTCTGCCAACTTCCACCCTACACCATCCTCCTCGCGCTCCTCATGCCATAACTGTCACGATCCAGTGCTATGGCCCAGCGACTCGCCAAAAGTCACATGCCACAAGCTGCCGCTACGGTCACAGCCCTCTGTTTGCAGGGCGTAACCCGGGGTGCAAGCATCCCCAGGTACTCGCCCTAGAGGGCTGCCGGCGGCATACATAGCAAGGTGTAATCTCCATTCCATTCTCAGGACAGCTAGCCGGTCACTTAGGCTATCTTGAGCAAGCGCCCCTGCTCTTAGCCCTCACAACCGTCAAAACCAGCCGGTCTCACCAGGCTCCCCCCATTAAAATTGCCACCTCTTGGATGCCATTACAGATGTCATCCCAAAGCTCTCAGGGTTCCAGCCTGGCAGCGCCCAAAAGTCTTTTTACGTAGGCCGCTCATTTTGCCTCCCCCCAGTTCCAAAACACCACAGTCCTTAGCTCCCCAAAGCCGTCAAGAAAGGCACCTCCCCCAACCGGCCACCACTGGCCCAAGGCCGCCGAGCCGCCTTACCACCACGTAAGCTCTCGAGAAATAAAATCCAGGGAGCCACACCCAGCGCTCCTCCAGCCACCGGTTTTCCCCATAAAATTCGGCTCCACATATTCTTTTTCACGTTACCATCACGTAATGGACCAGCCGACCCGCTCCATCAAAGCCATCGGGCTGTGACGCGGTATGCCCTGCCCGCAAAGCCCCGAGAGCCAAAGATAGCTAATGATGCCGCATTCAGATCTTGGGCAGCCGGCTTTGCAGCCTACTATATTTTTTACACTGCTCGTCGTTGAGGGTCATCGTGCAAGGCAGTATCAAACGTAAAACAGCTCGAACAAGCACGCCCAGGGCCGAATTAGAATTTTCGTTCCCTTACCGCACTTTCCGGCCTTGCGACTCAATTTCGGGTCAAAATTTCTATGCCCACCCCTCAAACGACGGGACAGCAGCCGGCCACCTTTGCTCGTCGTTTAGGACCATCGAAACAGGTCCAAGCAACCTTTATTCGCCTCGTCCCAGGTCAGTTAAGGCCGAAAAAGATTGCCGGCACCCTACCGCAGATTTCGGCACTAAATCCGCAATTTCTGCCCCGATTTTCAACGTCTGGCCCTCAAACGACCGCTTGGACGCCGACCACCGTCGCGCGTCTCTAAATAAAATTCATTCCCAGCCCCCCCGGACTCGGGGAGGCCTTTTGCATTCGTTTAAATCATTGCCAGCCACCATGGCTGGCCGTCACCACTAATAAAAACGAATACCAGCACAGGCACACCTCGGCTGGTTATATGCCAGCACTTTTTCTCAGACTTGGGCCGGCGGCGGCCCAGGTCCTTCTAATTCGGGTCGAAACACAATTCCGTGACCCATACAATATTCGTACACCATGCGAAGTGGCAGCGTACTTGCCCACTGTGGCGGATGCAAGTCCGGTACACCTGGTTTTGGCGCCAAAAGCACCCTTGGCCAGTTGTACTACAAGGAACCCATCCCTACTAATTCTTTTGACATTGTACTACGTTTAGTCTTGGTCTACTACACCCCAGTAGGTCCGTTCACCTCCTGAGCGTCCAATGCTACGCCGAAGCACGTCAGCACTGGTTTGAACTAGAATGAACTAGTTTGAAGTAGATTGAAGTAGACTGTACTACCCTGTAGGCCAAGTGAAGTACTTGGAACTACGTCCAAGTACTTAGAACTAGTTTACAAGTTACTTGTACGGACTTGCACCCTATTAGAGGGCAGTTCTCGTACCACCACACTGGCGCCCCTTATTAAATTCCAGGGCCCTTATACATTGTGACTACTGCCCCTTATAAAAGACCAGGGCCTATTATAAAATATTAAATGCTCTATTTATTTTTTATATGTGCTGTCACCCAGCGGCGTCCCTCGCCTCCTTCGCTCCCTCCGCCCCGACAAATCAGGGAATCCAGATCGAGGGAGATCAACCAAACATAAAAAATATTTTGAGGGAGGAGGAGGTAGAGCAGCCAGGGCGTGGACGGCGAGTGACGCATGGCTGTGCGAGCGACACGGAGTACGCGCCTGTGCGTGCGGCTGGCGGAGACCGGGATGACAGAGTATAGCGAGGAGGAGCCATCGGTCACCAACGGCCTGTTCGGCGTGCCCAAGCGCGATCCAGGGGTGGTGGACCCGTCAGCCCAGCGCCAGCGACTCATCTGCAACATGGTGCAGAGCAAGGACAAGTTCCTCACCCCTGGCGGCTGTTACCTGCCAGATGTGGGGGCGGTGGCCGAGATGGCAGGGGGCGCGCCCAGCTACTCGAGCAAAACGGACCTGGAGACGTACTACTACCGCTTCTCCGTGCCAACGGAGTGGCGGGAGTGGTTCGCGCTGCCCCCAGTCTGGTCGGACGAGGTCGGCCAGCCAGGGGAGCGCCGCCGGCTCTATCCCAGGTTCCGTGTTCTGGTGATGGGGTGGTCCCACTCGGTCCTGCTGGCGCAGGTGGCGCACATGCAGACCCTGTTCGGGCCGGGGAAGCTGAACCCCGGGCTGAGTGTGAGCGTCCCGATGCATCAGCTCGGGGTGCGCACAGTGCGTGAGGGAGGACGGGAGTGGATGGAGTTGGTGGGGGCCGCCGAGCTTGACTGGCAGCTGCTGCCCGAGGACCCTCCTCGGCCGGCGCAGTTGGTCATGATCGACGACCTGGGCACCACACACGCGCGCAGCGCAGCGGAGGCGAACGCGCTGCTGGACCGCGCATGCACCGAGTGCTACGCGCCAGCTGGCCTGGTGGTGAATGAGAAAAAGGTCGAGCGGGCGCGGGAGGGCCAGGCTGTGGAGATCCTGGGCATCGAGTTTCACCAAGATGGGAGCTTGTGGCCGTCGGCGAAGCGACTGGCCCTCCTGGTCCACGACACCGAGGCGGTGCTGGCCCGGGGACGTGCAAGCTACCATGAGTTGGCCTCCCTACTGGGACGCTGGGTATGGATCCAGCTGCTGCGCAGGAGTCTGCTAAGCACCTGGTTCCACGCCTACAGGATGCTCCACCAAGTGCTGGCCCTCCGCAAGGGAGGACGCTTCCAACTCTGGGCAAGTGTGCGCCGGGAGCTCTGGGCGGCTGTCTGCCTGGCTCCCCTGGTGCATGCGCAGCGCAACCAGCCACTGGACACCACCATCGTGGCCAGTGACGCGTCGAGCCGGGGCTCCGGTGTGGTGTACGCCCGTCTGGCAGAGGCAGACGTGAAGGCGTTGTCCAACTGCCGTGAGATGAAGGGGTGGAAGACTCTGTGTGTCGGGTCGGAAGAGGTCGGTGTGGAGCGAACGGGGGAGAGGGAACATCGGGCGGTGGCGACCGCCCGCTGGCGTGTGGCGGTGAAACACCGGTGGAGGGATGCGGGGGCGCACATCAATGAGAAAGAGGCGCGCGCAGCCGTGCAGAGCCTGGAGTGGGGGCTGCGCACGCAGGCGCGGTGGGGGCGACGGCACGTACGGCTGGTGGATAACTCCGCCGTTGTGGGCGCAGTGGTGAAGGGGCGGTCATCATCTTACCGCCTCAACACGTGGTGCCGCCGCGCTGCCGCCCTGGGCTGTGCCAGCAACACCAGGTACCACTGGGTGTACATCCGCTCGGAGCGAAACCCCGCTGACGCGCCCAGCCGGGGCCGGTGGGTGCGGGACCTGACCGCCGATGGCGATGTGGAGCGTAACCCGGGGCCGGGAGGGCGGCAGGAGCTACTGGAGAGCACCGTGCTGCCCGCGACCCTGCGCAGCTACCATCGCGCAGTGTTCGCATACCTCCTGTGGGCTGAGCCCTATGGCGCTGTACCGCCGGAGGAAGCGGAGAGCGTGTTCTGCGAGTGGCTCGTGTCTGTCTACGAGGATGGAGGGGGAGCAGGGCATTCCATGTGCATGGGGGCGCTGTGTGCAACTGTACTACCCCAGCCAAGTGCAGGGGTGGCGCGAGGCCCGCCGGCTCCTGTACGGGTGTCAGCGACGCATGCAAACGCATAGCCCCAATCCGGTGCCGTGGGAGCTGCTCTACCTGGTGGTGCAGATCCTCCGCTAGCAGGGGGCGCCCATGGCAGCAGCCGTGTGCGTCATCACTTTCCAGCAATACCTGCGCATCGGTAAGGCCTTCAAGCTCCGAGTGGGGGACGTGGCGCTGCGCGGCGATCGTCGCCTGGGGCAGCGGGGACTGGGCGCGCTTCTTCTGCGGGATCCCAAGACAGCCAAGGGGGGTGCACAGGCGGTGGTGGTGCAGGACCCCCTCTCGCTGTACGTGCTCGAGCGCCTGTGCGCTGGGCGGGAGCCCGAGGAGCCCTTGTTTGGGAGCCTCAACTACAGCCAGTTCTCTCGTCGGTGGCACGCGGCGTGGGATGTTCTGGGCCTGCAGGGGATGTTTCCGCCCTACTCCATGCGACATGGTGGGGCAACGTACGACTACCTGCAGGGCGTTTCACTCCCAGACATCCAGAAGCGCGGGCGTTGGCGCCAGTTCAAGTCGGTGGACCACTACGTGGGCCTGCAACGTGCTCTAGCGGTGCAAGTGCCGCGGTGGGTGTGGTTGCTGGCTGAGGAGTTCCCCCCGCTCAGTGGAGTTCACACTGGCAGTAGCAAGTGTGTGGATGCGCCTGCCCCGGTCTAGGCCGGGGGGGCGCAGTATAAAATGATGCAGCTCCGTTGGAGGAGTCGGCAGGGCGCACTCCAGCGGACACGCTGGGGCCCTGCTGGTTTTGGGCGTCGCGCCATCATCCTGATTTCCGGTTTGGCTCACCTTCGACCGTATCCTGCCTTGGACAGAGCCGGCGGGGCGCACTCTAGTGGATACACTAGGGCTCTGCGGGTACCTGCGTTGACAGGTGCAGGGGAGGCGCACTCTAGCAGCCACGCTAGGGCTTCCCCCTCTACAACCACTCCAGATGCGGCCGGGGACGGCCAGGTTGGAGATGCGGGTGTTATATGGTGGCAGCCGCCTGGGACTTGCGCACAATTTGCCAGTCTCTCGGTCTACCAAGGCCTGCAAGCTGCTTAAGCATATAATTTTGCAATAAACAAGTTCTGGTGCCTTCTCAAACAAAGTGAACCTGAAAGCATGCACAGAGGAGTGGGCGTCGGTTACGCACCCCACTCCGGCCACCCAGAACAAGATCGCAAGGACTTCTTTGCTGCGCTGGAGAACCTGGCGAACGGGTTCCCTGGTCGCAACTACCTCGCTCTGCTACTGGACGCCAACGCAACGCTACCACCGGGTACTGGCGGATGTCAGCACGCCCCCAACAGTACGGTCTCCAATGCCAACACTGAACTTTTTGCTGATTTGCTTACGACATCCGATTTGGTCACTGCCAACACACCCGCTTTCCACATAGTCCAGATGCTTTGGTTACACACACCTCGCCAACTGGCACTGAACGCTGCATCGACTATGTTGTAATGCGCAAGTGTCATCAAGGATCTGTACTAGCTGCTCGCTCGCATGTGATCCCCCTGGTGCGCTCCGATCATCGCATCGTCACCGCCCGCATCCGCCTGCGATTCCCCTCGCCCTAGTTTCGTAAGCACGTGGCACCACCTGATTTGCGCACACTGCAGTTGCTTGAGAAATCTGACGACGCTCTGGAGGACTTACCTGAAAAACGCGCCCACAAGCGCGCGGCAGAGGCGTTCGTGGACGCGCTGGACATCCCGGCCAACCACGCCCAGCTGGTCGCTGCCGGCCCGGCTTCGGCCCTTGGGCACCTCGCTGGCAAGCTGCCCGCGGCCGGGGCCCTGCTGCCCCCCCGCCGCCCGCCCCGCTTCACCAGCTTGCACCGGCTCCCCGCCGTCATCCAGGCCCGGCAAGCCCTACGCGACAACCGCGACCCCGCCCGCTACGCCCGCCTCAAAGCCGATTACCACTTGGCCATCCGGCAGGCGACCAAGGAGCAGGAGGACCTTCATGTCCGCGAGTACTTTGCCCACCTCAAGGACCAGCACGGCAAGTACGCCTGGACACGCCTGCGTCACGCCCAACGGCCCGCCGGCGGCGCGCAGCCGGCGCCGCGGACGCTCTCTGGCTCACCGCAGCAGCAGCTCGACCAGTGGTATTCCTCCCAGTCCCGGCTGCTCGGCGCCCCCCCGCCGCCTCCGCCGCTTGGCCCTCTGGCGGCCGCACGCTTGGCAGTAGCGCCTGCGGACGTCCCTGCGCCGCCCCCGCCGCCCGCCGCTGAGCAGGACTACACGTACCCAGCCCTGATGGAACCCCTGGCCGACCCCAACGAGCTACCGCCGTTCACCGAGCTCGAGCTGAGCACTGCCGCCAAGCAACTCCGCTTCTACGCCGCCGTTGGACCTGACCAGCTCCCAGCCCCGGTGATTAAGCTGACGGCACTCACGGGGTTCCTGCTTGACGTCTGCAACCAGACCCTGCTTGCCGCCGCGCTGCCGATTCCTGAGTGGCAGCGCTATGCTGTACAAAAACAAAAGTTCCCCTGACGACCCCGCCAACTACCAAGGAGTCTGCATCCAGAGCGCTGCACTCAAGTTGTTCATGCGCATGATCCTCAACCGCCTTCGTTCTGCTCTCGACTGTCACCTAGGGGAAAGTCAAATGGGCTTTCGTCCTGGGTGCAACACCGTCATGGCCATCTTCGTCGCGCGTCGCCTCTTCGAGGAAATCGCTCTCCTGCAACCTGGTGAGTTTCCCGCCATCCTGATCTTCGTCGACTTCATCAAGGCTTTTGATTCTGTCCTCTGGGACGCTCTATGGGCTACACTTGCTCGCGCTCGCGTCCCCACTCCCCTGATTACCGTCATCCGCACGCTGTATGAGGGGTCGACCACTTCGGTGCGCACTCAACACGGCATTACCCCGCCATGCCCACTGCAGACCGGCGTCTGGCAGGGTTGCGTCCTGTCGCCGTACCTGTTTATTATTGTAGTGGATTATGTTATGCGCCAGGCACGTGCTCGCTTTGCTAGCATTGCAGGCTGTGCCCCCGGCCTAGCGATCACGAACGAGCTTGGAGAAGGGGGGCCGACTAACAAGCAGAATTTACTAGCTGAGCTCATTTATGCCGACGACATCACGCTCATCGAGAAGCCGGAGTCTGCCCAACTTTGGCTGGACTGCCTGGCGCTCGAGGCTCGGGCGGTTGGTCTAGAAATCAGCCCCAAAACGGAGGCCCTGGCCCTCGGCATGGCAGGGCCCCCACCCACACTCCGCCTCTTAGACGATGCCGAGGTCAACTACCCTCCTTCAGGCCGCTTCAAGCTGCTCGGCAGTTGGGTTCCCGACTGCGAGGACGATATGACGACACGGATCGGCATGGCGTGGGCGCACCTCCATGACCACCGCCGCTGGTGGAGCAACCCCGCCCTACCCCGGATCGTCAAGCGTGACCTCTTCAAGGTCGTCATTCTGACGATCCTGACCTACGGCGCCGAGACCTGGACACTGACGCAGGAGCTGGAGCAACGACTCGACGGCACCGTCACCAAGATGCTGCGCAAGGCCCTTAACATCCCCTTTGGTTTGCACATTAGTAATGAGGATTTGTACGCTGATTTGCCCTATGTTTCCCACATTATTAGGCACAGGCGCCTGGGCCTAGCTGGGCACCTGGCCTGCATCAGGTAGACACATCAGATAGACTAGCTGGCACCAAACCCGCCCAGCCTGGGCAATATGTCCTCACCTGGCGTGCCCCAGGCCGCGCGCGGCAGGGCCGCCACCCGTGGACTTTTCGTGATAGACTCGGCACGGACATGTGCTACACTAGACGCGACGGGCTCACGCCCGGGCAGCCTCCTGGTTTGTCTGTAATATGGAGGCAGATGGTACGCAAGGATAGATGGCAAGTAGTGATGAAGGAGACCACCCCCAAGTCTGTGGCGGCTCCGCGTGTGACCGCGTATGGCATTCATAGCGATTCGGGCCGCGGTGCCCACACCCCTGTAACTAGGACCTAGATAGCTTACACCATCAATTCCATCCCATGTTCCCCTCCCACTGAGGACTTATGCTCACGTGACGCAGTCACATGTCTATTATTAATTAATTAATTGATTAAATTATTATTTATCACTCAGTCCCGTTGGCTAATAAAGTGAAAACAGATAGCACCTGCAGCCACCAGTAGCAGCTTGTCTAACATTGCTAATTCAATGCAGAGTGACAAACGCAAGTGCGGTGCTGAGTCTGGCACAACGTTCCATAGGCAATTGGTTTCAAACGACAATCGTACTACACCTTGGATCATCCCATGCCGGCGCGATCCTGCCACCTTTGTTCCCTCATCAGCCTCCAAGGCCAGCACCACAGCGTTTACAGCCTCTCCCGGTGACACGCCTCTTGCCACCTTGGAGCTGTCCAGCAGCTGGTTGGAAAGGGGGCTTCCCGCTGGGCTGCATGTGGAGGTGCATGCGGTGGGGCAGGGTCAGGGTATCCTCCGTAACTAGCCTCATCCTAACCAGCCCCCCTGTCAGCAGGAGTGCCCACGAGCATGTCTACCCAGTGCATGCCTTGCGCCTGCGAAGTAGAAGCCGCGACATGTCCGAGTGGCAGTGGCGCTCCACGTACGCAACCGCTAGCTTCTCTATCATGCACCCCGAGGTGACAAGGCCTCGCACCACGACCTCCCTGTAGGGCATGGAGGGAGGGTTCAGTGGGAGGCGTCCATGGCGGAAGTCCTCCATGTCCTGTGGGCCACACCTGTGCACGCAAATCAGCACAAAGTACAAGCACAACACAGAGTCACCAGGGCAAGAAAAGAACCGTGTCAGGCAGCGCGCAAGGGAAGATGGAAGGTGTGCTTGCCACCCAAGTGATGTAAAGACGCCAGCGCTTGATTGGCTAGTGACTTTGCTTGCATGGAGAAAATACATGTGTTGCTGACATAGAAGCGCATCGTAGACAGGATGCGCACACATACATCTGCACGCTTATGCCCTGCAATTACAACTCATTAAGGTAGACCCTTCTGCACTTACAAGTGGCAAACACCACAAGGCATGAGCCTAGATCCAGACCAGCCAGGCCAACAAGCACGCGCCAACGGCCCATCTCGATGCCCGCCCCACCTATCGCTTTGCAAATGAAACCACCCCTCAGGTGGGAGTTGCCCGCCCCCCCCCCCCCTTACGTACGTGATGGTGAGCACCCCCCTCCCCCCCCTTACGTACTTGATGGTGAGCACCCCCACCCACCCATTACGTACGTGATGGTGAGCACCCCCACCCCCCCTTACATACGTGATGCTGAGCGCCCCCCCCACCCCTTACGTACGTGATGGTGAGCACCCCCACCCCTTACGTACGTGATGGTGAGCACCCCCACCCCTTACGTACGTGATGGTGAGCACCCCCACCCCCCCTTATGTACGTGATGGTGAGCGCCCCCCCCCCCCTTACGTACGTGATGGTGAGCACCCCCACCCCTTACGTACCTGATGGTGAGCACCCCCACCCCCCCTTACGTACGTGATGGTGAGCACCCCCACCCCTTACGTACGTGATGGTGAGCACCCCCACCCCCCCTTATGTACGTGATGGTGAGCACCCCCACCCCTTACGTACGTGATGGTGAGCACCCCCACCCACCCATTACGTACGTGATGGTGAGCACCCCCACCCCTTACGTACGTGATGGTGAGCACCGGATCGCCCTGCCGCTCTCCCAGGCACAGAACGGTGCTGTACCAGCCCTGCATGCCGTCACATGTCCACAGGCCACCGTTCGACAGCAGCAACAAGGCGTGACGCACATGACACATGAGATACCATTGCAAGGACTGCACGTGACATCATTTGCAGACACCGGCCGGCAACCCATGGCGGTCGCCAGCGTGGGTTTTCAAACCTCTCACAAGAACGGAGGTAATGGTGACAGGGGACGCAAGCTCTATCCACGCTCGGCATGCCCGAGGTGCCCCAACATTGCCAGCTACTGCCATGACCTGGAGTCACCCTGCCGGATGATGAGCATACGTTGAGGAGCGCATCCAATGGCCACCCTCCCCATCCCCTGATCTGTGCGAATGCTCCTTCTCCAACTCACTCTCACCACGCCCCCCTCATTCTCATAACGCCCCCTCACTCTCATATGGCGCACCCGATGTGCCCACAAAAAACGCCCATGTTTGCCAACATGTGCTCATCCATGCGCGCGCCTCCACCACGGCAGACCGGGGCCGCGGGCGGCACCCGTACATCACCGCCCGTCCGAGGGTCTGCCACCCGCACATCACCGCCCCTCCGAGGTCAGCCACCGGTATCCCAACCGAGGGCCATCGTTCTGGCAGCCGCACCTTGTTCCTACCAAGCAGGAAGAGCATCGATGCTGTGGGGATGGCAGAAACACACATCGGCCCTCCCTCACCATCCACGGGCACCCAACTGGGCCACCAAGCCAGACTCCTATTCCTTGTTCACTGCAGCTCATGTTCCTCTGTACACCGTGGTGAGACTGGCCCCCCTACGTGACCACCCCTGCGATTTCACCCCACACGCAGGCCCCAGCCCGCACACTGCATTGCTCACATCCAGCAGCTTCACGCTGCAGTGCTCCGGCGCATCCACCTCCATGCTGGCATCCACAGGGACGGGGGAGAAGGAGGCAGCGGGCCCCGTGGACGACGGGTGACTGTTAGGTGACGTTGGCGAGCGAGCGGCCGATGGTGATGATGTCGATGGCTGCGGTGAGGCGGAGGAGGGGCCCACCGCGCGGGGGCCGCTCGCGGGCCCTGCTCCCCTGGCCACCTCGAGGCGTGCGCGGTGCTGGCGCCGCAGCTGCAGGTGCCAGAAGAGCTGCTGCAGCTGCGCGCACCCCTGCGGCGTCATGTACGGCGGCGCGTCGCCTGGCTGGTCGTTTTCTTGATGCAGGAGTGCGTTGAACTGCCTGAGCCTGCGGCAGGGACAAGGGGCGCAGCAGGGAGCCATACGTCGGTCATCCGGTCAACCAGGGCGCGTAGAATGCCTGGCAGCGGCCACAGCCACCCTACATGTGGAAGGACTTGTAGGAACTGTCAACGGTGGCCTTGCCACTGGAATCATCGAATTGGTTGCCCGTAGGGTTTAGAATATGCCCCCACGCAGGGTCAAGGGTGTCCCATCCATACCATCTTCGTCACCGTGCTCCTATGGGTTCAACCCATGCTACACACATCTTCTACACACATCTTCTGCACACATCTTCTGCACACATCTTCTGCACACATCTTCTACACACATCTTCTACACACATCTTCTACACACATCTTCTACACGCATCTTCTGCACACATCTTCTGCACACATCTTCTACACACATCTTCTACACACATCTTCTACACACATCTTCTACACACATCTTCTACACACATCTTCTACACACATCTTCTACACACATCTTCTACACACATCTTCTACACACATCTTCTACACACATCTTCTACACACATCTTCTACACACATCTTCCACACACATCTTCTACACACATCTTCTACACACATCTTCTGCACACATCTTCTGCACACATCTTCTACACACATCTTCTACACACATCCTCTACACACATCTTCTACACACATCTTCTACACACATCTTCTACACACATCTTCTACACACATCTTCTACACACATCTTCCACACACATCTTCTACACACATCTTCTACACACATCTTCTGCACACATCTTCTGCACACATCTTCTACACACATCTTCTACACACATCCTCTACACACATCTTCTACACACATCTTCTCCACACAATCGTGGTTCTCTGAACATAGTTTCTTTATAGTGAGATGGAAGGGTAGCCGCTATAGCTAGGTTATTGGGTTCACGTGACATACCTTTTGAGGCCGGTGCGGCCTGATCCGGATCAGTCGTGGCCAAAGCTTTGGCCAGTTTTTCTTGGCCAGGTGGCAGGAGCTACGTTGAGATATAAACCTGCCACTGTCTAGGTTTCTTGGCTCATGGCGTAGTGATTAACTAGATCTAGATTCTTTCTCTCACGCAATATGTGACCTAATAGCCCCGGCAGCCTTACGTAAGCTGCCGGCAATTAGAACGCCACATTGCGTCATTTGTTCAGACGCAACATTTGCGTGGCGAAAAAATGCCGTCCGGGCCAAGGCCGCATGACACGCAAAAAAGGACAAAAACAAACCCACCTAGCTAAGGTCGGCCTCTTTTCTTTTCACGAGGGCGGCGACAGCAAGCCAGGGGAAACGAACCTCTGGTTTGACGAACCTGTACTGTCGGAGCCATTTTTGGCCCTGAGCAGCAATGCCGAAGGGGCGCAAAGCTACAGGAGGGCAGGCAGCGCGCGGGGAGGACGGGACGCCCACACCGCGGGCTGCTGCCGCCAGTCACGCGCCAGTCGCCTTCAGCGCCAAAAAGAAGCAGCTCGCCACTCTGCTCGCCAAGTGCATCAGCCCCGCAGAGGCGGTGGGGGCAGTCGAGCAGGTCTTCGGTGCCGAGGACTGGGTGACGGACGCCAGCTCGTGGAGCTCGAGCCAGCTGAAGTCTGTCGTGCAGTTGCTGGCCGATCACGTTGATGTTGGCGACGTGTTGGACGCACGTGACCCAAACGGAACGTTGGTGGCAAAACTGCTGGCCGTGGCAGATCTCGCGGCGGACGAGGAGGAGGATCAGGCGCTGCCACCAACGACACCTGCGCAGCGAAAAATGGCCAAGCCGAAAGGCGCGGCCAAGGTTTCGGCAGGTGGGGGGGCTGTCGGAAAGGAAATGAGGGCGAGGTTGGCGACATTCGTTGGGGCACCTCCGGAAACCGAAAATCAGGACGACGAGGAGGACGAGGAGGGGGAGGTCGCAGCCGAGAAATTCATGCAAGGTTTGAAGGCAGCGCTGGGAGGAATGGAGGGGGCGGGAAGCCACTTCAAGGCCTCGAAAGGGGTGGCGCTGCCAAGCCGAGCCAAGAGCGTGAAATATCGGGTTTCGGAGCGGGTGCTGCCGGGGGTGTTGGAGGACGCCAGCGACAATGGGATGGGAATCCGGTCGTGGGTCATGACGGTAAAGCCTGGAAATTGGCGGAACATGGAGAACAGGAAAATTGTCATGAACATTGCATTGGCCATGGACACCCTTCTCAAGGAGCTGGGCTCAGCAGCCGGGGAGCTTGTGGGCATGGAGTACCTAATGAGGGTGGTGGCGGCCTTGCTGCAGGTGGAGGGCAAGGAGGGGGGGGTGGAAGGTGGCCAGCCACCTCCTGCCATTGGGGGAGGAGGCTGCACTGTCAGCCACCCCGGCTGTCAAGGCAGCTCTCCAAACTGCCATCCTCTTGGACAAGCTCAGCAAGGCTCAACAAGTAGGGAAATAGAATCCCAGCGGGACCGCTCCCTTTTCCCGCTGCCATACCCACTTAGGCCAGCGTACACCGCGTGGGGCAGGGTGAGATCGGCACGCCGGCGACAGCGTGCCACGCGCCGCCACCGCGAGTACACACTGCAATGCAAGGTAGTGCGTTGGCTTAATTGGCTGTGGGGAGGGGGGCAAGACCCTCCTCCTAACCCTAGAGGGGCGTGCTCTAAGGGGAGGGAGGAGGCCCTTGCGAGGGTCAAGAGGCACTGCACCTGGCACAGTCGCCGCGTAGGGGGCGTTGCGACAGGCCAGGAGCAAGAAGGTGCTGATGCAATATATGGGAAGCAGAATAAGTATGAACAACTGCGCGCGGACGCGGTGAGTCTACCAAAGGCGGAGGTGGCGGGGAAGGCACGGCTGCTCGACCTGTTGGCTATGCGGCCGAGCTGGCGGGAGATATATGCCAGCGAAGAGAACTGCATCAAGCCAGCGGTCGTGGCGAGCGCAAAGTATTGGAATGTGCCCAAGCCCAGCCGGGGATGCTCCATGGCTGAATGGGGCAAGCTCATGAGCCGGGCAGCGGGCGTGGGCATGGTGGCGTTCCGGGAGAGGCGGCCCAAGTGGGTGGATGGCTGCTTTGGAGTGGCCAAGGGGGTGGGTGAGCTTCGGTTCATCGTCAACAGGAAGCTGGGCAACCTGCTGTGGGTGGACCCCCCAAGATCCTGCTACCCCACCTGGGCATCCTCGTGGAGGTCTACATCAAAGGCTGGTGCTACTGCGCCAAGAGCGACCTCGTGTCATACTACTATTCCATCGAGGTGCCCGAGTGGTGGTGGGACTACCAAGGGCTTCCTAGTGTGTGGTCGACTAGCGTAGGTCTGGCAGGGCCCAGGCGGAAGGTGTGGCCCGTGCTCAAGGTGCTGGCCATGGGACATTCCCATGCGGTGGCGCTGGGGGAGGCCATCCATGAGATGGTGCTCTACATGACCGGTGCCCTGGATCCGAGGCGCCAGGTCAACTACCTCTCAAGCGCAGGTGAGCTCACCTTGGTGCGCGACGAGTGTGGCCAGCCACTGCGCTTGGCCATCGAGTACAAGGAGGAGCGCGCCGGGGAGCTTCAGATTGACCTGGAAAACCCCCCTGCCCCCATGCTGTCCATCACCATTGATGACTTGGTGGCCAGCAACGGGCGGACCTGCGAGGCGGTGAACCAGCTCATCACGCGCGCTATTGAGGAAGGCTACCTCCCTAACAACCTTGTGCCGTCTAAGGAGAAGACTAAGATGGCGAGCCTGGAAGGGGACGAGCTAGAAGCCCTAGGGGTGGTGCACCGACGGAACGGCGTGCTGGAACCAACGGTCAAGCAGCTCAACCTTGTGATCGCCCACACGCAGGCTATACTCACTCGAGGCCGAGCTACGGCCGAGGGGCTGGCTGCCGTCTTGGGGCGGTGGTTGTGGCTGCAGATGTTAAGCCGCAGCTGCTTGTCCATTTGGCAGCAATGTTTCAAATTCATCAGCCTGCAAGGGTGGGGGCAGCGATCCTGGGTGCTGTGGGCCGGGGTGCGGGAGGAGTTAGAGTGTGCCCTGGCCTTGGCTCCCATGCTAAGGGTTGACCGAAGCGCACCTTTGGCCCGTGAGGTGGTTGCATCTGACGCGTCCACCTACGGGCAAGGTGTCGTGTACGCAACCATGGAGCCGGGCGATGTGACGGAGCTGGCGAGGGCACGAGAGGTGCGGGGGTACCCGACTTTGCTCATACCAAGTGAGGTGGCCTACGCTGGCCCTAGGCCACTGAGCGCGCGGGCGCAACAAGCAATCACTAGCCAGCAATGGCGGGTTGGGGTCCGGAGTCGTTGGCGGGATCCGGGGATGCACATCAACGAGAAGGAGGTGCGGGCTGCAGTGAAGGGCGTGGAGAGGAGTGCGCGCAGCTTGGCAAACCGAGGCAAGCGGGTGGTGAGGTTGGTGGACTCCACCGCGGCGTTGGGCTGCTTGGCTAAGGGGCGGTCCTCATCCCACAAGCTCAACAAGCAGTGCCGCCGCTTGTGCGCGCTGACCCTCGCCACGGGAGTCGTTCCCAGTGGGTGTGGACGCCGAGTGCACTTCAACCAGCCGATGGCGTTTCTCGCGGCCAATCCATGGCGACTTTCTTGGCAGGCTGGGTGCGCGACCTGACCGCGGAAGGCATCCATCCTAACCCGGGGCCCCCTGCACCTGTTAGCTACCTTCCATTGCTAGAGGGGAAAGTAAAGCCGGCTACTTTGCTGGCCTACCGTCGTGGTCTTGATTCCCTCTTGACTTGGTGGGAGGCTGGTGGGCGGGCGGACGGGTCATCGTCACGAGCTGACACCCTTGAGGAGACATTTTGTGCGTATGTCGCCTGGGCTCATTTTCGGGGGTACAGCCGCCAAGCGTGTGTCAATGCCTTGATGGGGTTGCAACTTTATTATCCCGGTATGGTGAAGCGCTAGCCTTTGCCAAGCAATAAGTGTTCCCATGAGCATCGGCGGCCGGGATGTGGCCTGCCTTTTGTATGTGCTCCACTCATTGTTTTAATAAAGAGTCTGGTTACCCTGGAGTTCCACGGTTAATAGAATCGTGGTTCTCTGAACATAGTTTCTTTATAGTGAGATGGAAGGGTAGCCGCTATAGCTAGGTTATTGGGTTCACGTGACATACCTTTTGAGGCCGGTGCGGCCTGATCCGGATCAGTCGTGGCCAAAGCTTTGGCCAGTTTTTCTTGGCCAGGTGGCAGGAGCTACGTTGAGATATAAACCTGCCACTGTCTAGGTTTCTTGGCTCATGGCGTAGTGATTAACTAGATCTAGATTCTTTCTCTCACGCAATATGTGACCTAATAGCCCCGGCAGCCTTACGTAAGCTGCCGGCAATTAGAACGCCACATTGCGTCATTTGTTCAGACGCAACATTTGCGTGGCGAAAAAATGCCGTCCGGGCCAAGGCCGCATGACACGCAAAAAAGGACAAAAACAAACCCACCTAGCTAAGGTCGGCCTCTTTTCTTTTCCCGCCCACCCTCCCTGCGTGTTTGGGGGTAAGGCTAGCCTTTGCCAAGCAATAAGTGTTCCCATGAGCATCGGCGGCCGGGATGTGGCCTGCCTTTTGTATGTGCTCCACTCATTGTTTTAATAAAGAGTCTGGTTACCCTGGAGTTCCACGGTTAATAGAAATCATCTGCACACATCTTCTACACGCATCTTTTACACACATCTTCTGCACACATCTTCTGCACACATCTTCTACACACATCTTCTGCACACATCTTCTACACACATCTTCTACACACATCTTCTACACACATCTTCTGCACACATCTTCTACACACATCTTCTACACACATCTTCTACACACATCTTCTACACACATCTTCTACACACATCTTCTACACACATCTTCTACACACATCTTCTACACACATCTTCTGCACACATCTTCTGCACACATCTTCTACACGCATCTTCTACACACATCTTCTACACACATCTTCTACCCACATCTTCTGCACACATCTTCTACACACATCTTCTACACACATCTTCTACACACATCTTCTACACACATCTTCTACACACATCTTCTACACACATCTTCTGCACACATCTTCTACACACATCTTCTACACACATCTTCTACACACATCTTCTACACACATCTTCTACACACATCTTCTACACACATCTTCTGCACACATCTTCTACACACATCTTCGGCACACATCTTCCACGCTGGTTGTCTCCTTGATCTTCTACACACATCCTCTACACACATCTTCTGCACACATCTTCTACACACATCTTCTACACACATCTTCTACACACATCTTCTACACACATCTTCTACCCACATCTTCTGCACACATCTTCTACACACATCTTCTGCACACATCTTCTACACACATCTTCTACACACATCTTCTGCACACATCTTCTGCACACATCTTCTGCACACATCCTCTACACACATCTTCTACACACATCTTCTACACACATCTTCTACACACATCTTCTACACACATCTTCTGCACACATCTTCTACACACATCTTCTGCACACATCTTCTACACACATCTTCTACACACATCTTCTACACACTGCACACATCTTCTACACACATCTTCTACACACATCTTCTGCACACATCTTCTACACACATCTTCTACACACATCTTCTGCACACATCTTCTGCACACATCTTCAACACACATCTTCTACACACATCCTCTACACACATCTTCTACACACATCTTCTACACACATCTTCTACACACATCTTCGGCACACATCTTCTACACACATCTTCTACACACATCTTCTGCACACATCTTCTGCACACATCTTCTACACACATCTTCTACACACATCTTCTACACACATCTTCTACACACATCTTCTACACACATCTTCTACACACATCTTCTACACACATCTTCTACACACATCTTCTGCACACATCTTCTGCACACATCTTCTACACACATCTTCTACACACATCTTCTACACACATCTTCTACACACATCTTCTACACACATCTTCTACACACATCTTCTACACACATCTTCTACACACATCTTCTACACACATCCTCTACACACATCTTCTGCACACATCTTCTACACACATCTTCTGCACACATCTTCTACACACATCTTCTACACACATCTTCTACACACATCTTCTACACACATCTTCTACACACATCTTCTACACACATCTTCTACACACATCTTCTGCACACATCCTCTACACACATCTTCTACACACATCTTCTACACACATCTTCTACACACATCTTCTGCACACATCTTCTGCACACATCTTCTACACACATCTTCTGCACACATCTTCTACACACATCTTCTGCACACATCTTCTACACACATCTTCTGCACACATCTTCTACACACATCTTCTACACACATCTTCTACACACATCTTCTACACACATCTTCTACACACATCTTCTACACACGTCTTCTACACACATCCTCTACACACATCTTCTGCACACATCTGCTACACACATCTTCTGCACACATCTTCTACACACATCTTCTGCACACATCTTCTACACACATCTTCTACACACATCTTCTGCACACATCTTCTACACACATCTTCTGCACACATCTTCTACACACATCTTCTACACACATCTTCTGCACACATCCTCTACACACATCTTCTACACACATCTTCTACACACTGCACACATCTTCTGCACACATCTTCTACACACATCTTCTACACACATCCTCTACACACATCTTCTACACACATCTTCTACACACATCTTCTACACACATCTTCGGCACACATCTTCTACACACATCTTCTGCACACATCCTCTACACACATCTTCTACACACATCTTCTACACACATCTTCTACACACATCTTCTGCACACATCTTCTACACACATCTTCTACACACATCTTCTACACGCATCTTCTACACACATCTTCTGCACACATCTTCTACACACATCTTCTGCACACATCTTCTACACACATCTTCTACACACATCTTCTGCACACATCTTCTACACACATCTTCTACACACATCTTCTACACGCATCTTCTACACACATCTTCTGCACACATCTTCTACACACATCTTCTACACACATCTTCTGCACACATCTTCTACACACATCCTCTACACACATCTTCTGCACACATCTGCTACACACATCTTCTGCACACATCTTCTACACACATCTTCTGCACACATCTTCTACACACATCTTCTACACACATCTTCTACACACATCTTCTACACACATCTTCTGCACACATCTTCTACAGACATCTTCTACACACATCTTCTACACACATCTTCTACACACATCTTCTACACACATCTTCTACACACATCTTCTACACACATCTTCTACACACATCTTCTGCACACATCTTCTACACACATCTTCTACACACATCTTGTACACACATCTTCTGCACACATCTTCTACACACATCTTCTACACACATCTTCTACACACATCTTCTGCACACATCTTCTACACACATCTTCTACACACATCTTCTGCACACATCCTCTACACACATCCTCTGCACACATCTTCTACACACATCTTCTACACACATCTTCTACACACATCTTCTACACACATCTTCTACACACATCTTCTACACACATCTTCTACACACATCCTCTACACACATCTTCTGCACACATCTGCTACACACATCTTCTGCACACATCTTCTACACACATCTTCTACACACATCTTCTACACACATCTTCTGCACACATCTTCTACACACATCTTCTACACACATCTTCTACACACATCTTCTACACACATCCTCTACACACATCTTCTACACACATCTTCTGCACACATCTTCTGCACACATCTTCTGCACACATCCTCTACACACATCTTCTACACACATCTTCTACACACATCTTCTACACACATCTTCTGCACACATCTTCTACACACATCTTCTACACACATCTTCTGCACACATCCTCTACACACATCTTCTACACACATCTTCTACACACATCTTCTGCACACATCTTCTACACACATCTTCTACACACATCTTCTGCACACATCTTCTACACACATCTTCTACACACATCTTCTACACGCATCTTCTACACACATCTTCTGCACACATCTTCTACACACATCTTCTACACACATCTTCTGCACACATCTTCTACACACATCCTCTACACACATCTTCTGCACACATCTGCTACACACATCTTCTGCACACATCTTCTACACACATCTTCTGCACACATCTTCTACACACATCTTCTACACACATCTTCTACACACATCTTCTACACACATCTTCTACACACATCTTCTGCACACATCTTCTACAGACATCTTCTACACACATCTTCTACACACATCTTCTACACACATCTTCTACACACATCTTCTACACACATCTTCTGCACACATCTTCTACACACATCTTCTACACACATCTTGTACACACATCTTCTGCACACATCTTCTACACACATCTTCTACACACATCTTCTACACACATCTTCTGCACACATCTTCTACACACATCTTCTACACACATCTTCTGCACACATCCTCTACACACATCCTCTGCACACATCTTCTACACACATCTTCTACACACATCTTCTACACACATCTTCTACACACATCTTCTACACACATCTTCTACACACATCCTCTACACACATCTTCTGCACACATCTGCTACACACATCTTCTGCACACATCTTCTACACACATCTTCTGCACACATCTTCTACACACATCTTCTACACACATCTTCTGCACACATCTTCTACACACATCTTCTGCACACATCTTCTGCACACATCTTCTACACACATCTTCTACACACATCTTCTGCACACATCTTCTACACACATCTTCTACACACATCTTCTGCACACATCCTCTACACACATCGTCTGCACACATCTTCTACACACATCTTCTACACACATCTTCTACACACATCTTCTACACACATCTTCTACACACATCTTCTACACACATCCTCTACACACATCTTCTGCACACATCTGCTACACACATCTTCTGCACACATCTTCTACACACATCTTCTGCACACATCTTCTACACACATCTTCTACACACATCTTCTACACGCATCTTCTACACACATCTTCTGCACACATCTTCTGCACACATCTTCTACACACATCTTCTACACACATCTTCTGCACACATCTTCTACACACATCTTCTACACACATCTTCTGCACACATCTTCTACACACATCATCTGCACACATCTTCTACACACATCTTCTACACACATCTTCTACACACATCTTCTACACACATCTTCTGCACACATCTTCTACACACATCTTCTACACACATCTTCTACACACATCTTCTACACACATCTTCTGCACACATCTTCTACACACATCTTCTACACACATCTTCTACACACATCTTCTACACACATCTTCTACACACATCTTCTACACACATCTTCTGCACACATCTTCTACACACATCTTCTACACACATCTTCTGCACACATCTTCTACACACATCTTCTACACACATCTTCTACACACATCTTCGGCACACATCTTCGGCACACATCTTCTGCACACATCTTCTACACACATCTTCTACACACATCTTCTACACACATCTTCTACACACATCTTCTACACACATCTTCTGCACACATCTTCTACACACATCTTCTACACACATCTTCTACACACTGCACACATCTTCTGCACACATCTTCTACACACATCTTCTACACACATCTTCTACACACATCTTCTACACACATCTTCTACACACATCTTCTGCACACATCTTCTACACACATCTTCTACACACATCCTCTACACACATCCTCTACACACATCTTCTGCACACATCTTCTACACACATCTTCTGCACACGTCTTCTACACACATCTTCTGCACACATCTTCTGCACACATCTTCTACACACATCTTCTGCACACATCTTCTACACACATCTTCTGCACACATCTTCTACACACATCTTCTGCACACATCTTCTACACACATCTTATACACACATCTTCTGCACACATCTTCTGCACACATCTATAAAACTTCGATACCATGTTCCATACCACCCTCAACAACATGTTTTGTCTAGTACGGTGATCAGCTCGTGACTTGCTCACGTGCGCTTAGTTGTGCGCTCACGTGCGCTTGGCTGTGCGCTCGCTGCACAGCGTTCAGCTCATGTCTCCTGCCCCTACCCGTGTCTGGCGGCCATTTGCGTCTACATGGCCACCCGCTACTCCCCGATCCCCTGTGCCCCCCATTGCCCCCCTGTGCCCCCTGCGCCCCCCCCTGTGCCCCCCCTGCGCCCCCCTGTGCCTCCCCTGGCCCCCCCTGGCCGCGGCTCACGTGATCTTGTATAGCACCACGCAGGTGCGCGCCTCCTCTCGGTGCTCCAGGTCCAGGAAGCAGACGCCGCCCTCCCCCCACGCGCGCGACCATCGGCCGAAGAAGAGCAGGTGCTTCACCCACGCGCGAGCCACCGCGATGGGAGGGGAGGGATCCTGCGAGCCCCTGTTGGCGTGGGTCATGCCAGCCACCTGAGGACACCGCGCCCCGCATGCCAGGGGGGGGAGTCGCAAGCAAGAAGGTCAGGTGCATGAATTTCAACAGCAAGGCCATACCAATGTCGCTCCTATCACGATCACTGGGATATACTATGATAGTTACTAGGATGACTACTAGGATTAGCTTACTAGGATAATGTTTGAGATGCTTTGGCCCATTCGAGCAGGGATGGGTGAACGGGAGCCCCTCTACCTCTGAGGACCCTGCCTCCTTCCCTCGAGGAACTGACCGGACAACAACCGAGGAGACATGGCCCAAGGATCCACAAGGCAAGACCAACAAGTAACAAACAGTGGCGAGTTTGCTGCGTACCTGCCCGCCCTGCAGGTAGCACAGGAACCGGTCTCGCCACATATTGCTGCCGTAAGCCGCGTACCAGACATACATTGATTCGCCCTCACTGGCACCCAGGCTGCCGCCGCCCTCGTAGCTACAGGTGCCATCACCCTGTAGCTGCGATGACACAGGTGACATGCCGGCAAAGCTGTCCATGCCAGAAATTGCGTCTCCCCCGTTCCCATTCGGGGACGTGGTTTGTGCGCCTCTGCTGGCGCTGGGTGACGCTTGCCCCTCCAGGCGCGTGGCAGATGTGCTCGCGTCAGGGTGGTCCGCCGCCCTGGCTGCTGCGTGCAGGGATGAGGATCCGGACCGTGAGGCTGGGGAGTCATCACCGGGACTCCCCTCCGCCACCGCGCGAGGCACAGGGCGCGCGTTCGCCGACGAGGACGCGGACGCGCGTGAGGATGCGGACGCCGACGAGGACGCCTGCGCTTCATCCGCGCCCACACCCTGCTGCGCAGGGGACGTGCGGGGCGCGGGGGCGGGGGGCGATGGTCGCACGGGGGGGGAGGCAACACGGCGGCGCCCCCGCCCTGCGGCTGCCGCTGCTGCTGCCAGGCTACTTGCCGGTGTCGGTTGTGCGCCGCTCATATCCACCAAGCAGCCGCCAGAACGTGGGTTGGATGGCTCAGAAGACGGCCCAATCAGGGCGGCCCGGCTGGCGGCCTTTTGCTCCGCGAAGAGCGTGCCCAGGAACGGCCCACGGTCACTGTGGTGCCCGCAGCCGCCACCGCCGCCACCACGACCGCCACCGCCACCACCTTGCGTACACAGTAGGGGCTCGGCGGTGCTGGAGTTGGCCCCCAGCGCCGCCGCCAGCTGGGCTGCCAGTTTGGACAGCATCGCCCAGCCAGGCGCCGCCAGGGAGGCCAGGTCGAGGCCTGGCCCTTCCCCATCTGCGCACGTTGTGGGCGGCGGGGGCAGCGGGGCACACGCGCGGGACCAGCACGCCAGCTGGGCGTGGGCGCTGTCCTCGCCCCAGCTGGGCGGCAGCAGGCACCCTGGGGCCGCGGCCTCTAGCAGGATGGACAACACCTGGCCGCACCACGGACACCACACAAGGGCACACAGCGCCATCGCCGTGGATACACAAGGAAGTGCATGCAGGGTTAGAGCACTGGGTGCCAGGGACACCCAGGCATGGCAACAGGCATTTAGATCAGAAGTATGCCCGCACACCATGTGGCGCAGTCCTGTGGGAGACTACGTGCGCGGGGTGTGCACCCACGCGCAAGGGGGGAGTTTGCGGCGGAGGACCAGCGCGTGGTGCTCACGCGGGTGGTCTATGCAGGGTTGATGGGAGCGCAGGTTGGTGGGAGCGCAGGGACGGCGCCGGCAGAAGAGGAGGGTGGGGAACGGTGGCTAGCAAGCGTCACGGGCAGAAGAGGAGGGTGGGGAACGGTGGCTAGCAAGCGTCACGGGCAGAAGAGGAGGGTGGGGAACGGTGGCTAGCAAGCGTCACAGGCAGAAGAGGAGGGTGGGGAACGGTGGCTAGCAAGCTTCACGGGCAGAAGAGGAGGGTGGGGAACGGTGTCTAGCAAGCGTCACGGGCAGAAGAGGAGGGTGGGGAGCGGTGGCTAGCAAGCGTCACGGGCAGAAGAAGAAGAGGGTGGGGAACGGTGGCTAGCAAGCGTCACGGGCAGAAGAGGAGGGTGGGGAACGGTGGCTAGCAAGCGTCACGGGCAGAAGAGGGGGGTGGGGAACGGTGGCTAGCAAGCGTCATGGGCAGAAGAGGAGGGTGGGGAGCGGTGGCTAGCAAGCGTCACGGGCAGAAGAGGAGGGTGGGGAGCGGTGGCTAGCAAGCGTCACAGGCAGAAGAGGAGGGTGGGGAACGGTGGCTAGCAAGCGTCACGGGCAGAAGAGGAGGGTGGGGAACGGTGGCTAGCAAGCGTCACGGGCAGAAGAGGAGGGTGGGGAACGGTGGCTAGCAAGCGTCACGGGCAGAAGAGGAGGGTGGGGAACGGTGGCTAGCAAGCGTCACGGGCAGAAGAGGAGGGTGGGGAGCGGTGGCTAGCAAGCGTCACGGGCAGAAGAGGAGGGTGGGGAACGGTGGCTAGCAAGCGTCACGGGCAGAAGAGGAGGGTGGGGAACGGTGGCTAGCAAGCGTCACGGGCAGAAGAGGAGGGTGGGGAACGGTGGCTAGCAAGCGTCACGGGCAGAAGAGGAGGGTGGGGAGCGGTGGCTAGCAAGCGTCACGGGCAGAAGAGGAGGGTGGGGAGCGGTGGCTAGCAAGCGTCACGGGCAGAAGAAGAAGAGGGTGGGGAACGGTGGCTAGCAAGCGTCACGGGCAGAAGAGGAGGGTGGGGAGCGGTGGCTAGCAAGCGTCACGGGCAGAAGAGGAGGGTGGGGAACGGTGGCTAGCAAGCGTCACGGGCAGAAGAGGAGGGTGGGGAGCGGTGGCTAGCAAGCGTCATGGGCAGAAGAGGAGGGTGGGGAACGGTGGCTAGCAAGCATCACGGGAGCGCGGGAAGAAGCACCAGGTCTCCGCAGGTATGGGGATACGAAGGGAGGGGACAGCGGACATGATGACACAGACATTCGCGCCTTAAGATGGGTTCGAGGTTTTCGAGGAGTCAACCCAACTTAAGGCGTGAACCCAACCTAAGGCGTGAATGGCTCTACTAAAATTTACTAATTTGAACCAAAGATACTAAAACAAACTCTTATGAACTACTTTGAACTTGGATGCCGAAATCCTATGCGACCCAACTTAAGGCGTGAACAAAACTTTAGCCAATCCAACTTAAGGCGCGAATGACTGTACAAAACAGGAGTGGCAGGCTGGCTGCCCGCTTAACATGAACCTTCCCACCCACCCACCCACCGCTACCCAGGTGTGGCCCCCTAGCCCCCCCGTATCCCCCCCCCAGCACACACACTCGCCACGTTGCGCGCTCCAACACCCACCCTAAGCGCCGACCCGCCGCGCTCGGCCATCTTCTTGTCGATCCAGTCAGGGACCGCGCGCGCGTACGCCAGGGGGGGCCAGAAGCGCGCGTGCTCTATCACCGCCTGCAGCCGCCATCGCACGAGGGGCACACGCCCAGTGACCAGCATACATGCACGTGGGTGTCACTTGCCCATGGCTGCCGCGGCACGGCAGCCATGGGGTATATGCACAGGGCCTCGTGTTGGTGTGGAGGATTCCCTGTATTGGCATCAGGGTGCGGCGGATTCCCTCATGGCCCTGCGGGGGGAAAACCTTGGCACACAGAAAAACCTTCATTCAGTGCACAATGTCCACACCGCCCCCCCCGACACCCCTGCGAGGTGCTGGAGAGCCTGGCAGTGCGCCCACCATCGCGCAGCGCAGCGTGCCAACGTGCCGCGGTTGGTGAGCCGACCATCTGGCAGGGTACACGGCACCCATTGCTGTCACGTGGCAACCCCTAGGTTTATCCCCTAGCTTCATCCGTCCACTTCCCAGCCACCACGCGCACGCACGGGGAGGAGACCGGAGGGCCAAGGCGGCGTGCGCCACCTGGAGGGGCCCACCCAGTGGTGATGGGCCACATCAAGAAGAGTGCTTCCCGCAAAGCCCAATAGGGCGTGCCCCACAAGGAGCAGGCCGCAAGCACTGGGCCCAACCACGAGTGTGAGGGGACGTGTGTGTGTGGCGACAAGGGGACATACCGCCTGGATGGCAGCACATGCCAGTGCAGAGGGTGCGACAGGTCCCAGCAGGGGCGGCGGGTCGCCCAGCATGACGGCCACGCACGCCGCGTACGAGCACGCGATGGCATCCAGGTTGTAGCCACCCTCCAGCGCCAGCACCAGCCGCCCGCCTGCCAACGCAAGCAGCTGGTGCCGCAGCCGAGCACGGCCCATAGTGCGGTACGGTTTGGCCGGCCACAAGGGCGTTTGCGTGTGAGTGTTTGCACATGAGCATTTGCGTGTGAGTACGTGCACGCCGGAATTGTGGGACAAGGCCACGACCGTCGCAACAACGCCCCTGTGTTGCTCATCCAGTCATCTCAGCAGCTCGGCCAGCCACAAAGATGGAGCAGCCAGGTGGCCAGCCTACCAAGTCATACAACCCACCAGCGAAATGCGCGCGACCTTACTGCCGCCACATGAGCAATCCTGATGCGCTCAAAACGGCGGCTGCAGAGAGTGAGGGCAGCCTTGGTAGCCCCTGCCTGGGTCTTGACCCGCCTCGTAGACTTCTAGGGAACTGGGCAGGCATGCTGCGAAAGGAAGCTAAGCACGCGCCGCCTACAATAGAACTGGGCAGGCGCTTTATGCTGGGCCTGCATGTGCGCTCTGACAGCAGGCAGGCACACAACCGCGGCGGCACCTACCTGGTGCAGCAGGTGGGCGTACCCTGCAGGGGTCACGCAGCACCCCCCAAGGGGGTCGCCCCACGCCGCATCGAACCCCGCCGAGACCAGCACCAGGTCGGGTGCGAACGCGTGCGCGACCGGCATCACTAGCCGATGCCACGCCGCCAGGTAGTCCCCGTCGCCGAAACCGCCACAGGGCCAGGGCACGTTCACGTTGCAGCCGGCTGCGGCGGGTCCCCCTGTGAAGCCCTCGGCCGCGTCCTCCTTGCCAGGGAAGAAGGAGCCGTTGTCGTACCTGCGAACCGCGCGCGCGCATGGGGGGAGGGTTCGGGAGGGCATGCAGGGGTTGGTCATGCACGGACACGGCGGCATGCATGGCGTGCTTGGGGAAACGCGGCGCAACACCGACACCGCCCTCACCCGTGGGGGCGAGAACCCAGCCCCTGGCAGTGGCTGAGTGCGCTGCATGCCCGCGCGAGCGGCCAACGGGCCATGAGCAGACAGTGCCCACACAGAGGTCAAGGTTGCAGTCGAGCAAGGAAAATGGGGGGGGGGGGGGAGGATAGGGGGGTAGAGGGAAGAGGAGAAGGGGACAGAGGAGCGGGAGGCACCACAGAAGCAGACAGGCAGGCCGCGCAGGGATGCCTCTCTCTGTGTGTGCCGTGCGTACGTACCTTCGTGGGTGTCTCCGTGCTTGCGGCAGAAGGGGACAGACAGAGAGGAACAGAGAGATAGACGCCAGCATGCACGTGTGCGCGATGAGCAACCGCAAGGGTGATGACAACCAGTGGCTGCGTGCCCCGCCAGCCATGACGGTGTTTCTCTCGCCCGCATACCTTGCCCCACTCTGGTCCTGATGCGGGTCCCACTCGGGTCCCGTCCCCATGTGCGGCCCGCCTCGTGCGTTTACACGGACCCACTGCAACACCCAACACCAACCCCCAACCCCCAACCCCCAACCCCCAACCCCCAACCCCCAACCCCCAATCCCCAACCCCCAACGACCCCCGACCCCGACCCCCGACCCCCGACCCCAATCCCCGACCCCCGACCCCCGACCCCCGACCCCCGACCCGACCCCGACCCCCGACCCCGACCCCCGACCCCGACCCCCGACCCCCGACCCCGACCCCCGACCCCCGACCCCGACCCCCGACCCCCGACCCCCGACCCCCGACCCCCGACCCCCGACCCCGACCCCCGACCCCGACCCCCGACCCCGACCCCGACCCCCGACCCCCGACCCCCGACCCCCGACCCCCGACCCCCGACCCCCGACCCCCGACCCCGACCCCCGACCCCCGACCCCGACCCCGACCCCGACCCCGACCCCCCCGACCCCCGACCCCCGACCCCGACCCCCGACCCCGACCCCCGACCCCGACCGACCCCGACCCCGACCCCCGACCCCGACCCCCGACCCCCGACCCCCGACCCCGACCCCCGACCCCCGACCCCGACCCCCGACCCCCGACCCCCGACCCCCGACCCCGACCCCGACCCCCGACCCCCGACCCCGACCCCCGACCCCCGACCCCCGACCCCGACCCCGACCCCCGACCCCGACCCCCGACCCCCGACCCCGACCCCCGACCCCGACCCCCGACCCCCGACCCCCGACCCCGACCCCCGACCCCCGACCCCGACCCCCGACCCCCGACCCCGACCCCCGACCCCGACCCCGACCCCGACCCCCGACCCCGACCCCCGACCCCCGACCCCCGACCCCGACCCCGACCCCCGACCCCGACCCCCGACCCCCGACCCCCGACCCCCGACCCCCAACCCCAAACCCCCAACCCCCAACATAGAACACAGCACAGCACATCCCCCCCCCGCGCGCGCCCCTCACCGGTGGAGCGACACGTATAGTGCACGGGGGTCGTCGTAGAACATGTGCTGCGTGGCGTTGCCGTGGTGGACGTCCCAATCCACGATGAGGATGCGGCACGCCAGCTGGCAAGGTCGGGGGGGGGCACGTCGCCCAGAAGGGACACACACAGGCAAGCAGCAGAGGGCACACACCCACACATGAAAACACATGCCCGTGTCAGACACCTGTCAGCCCTTGGACCCTGAGGGTAGCAGCGTAGACGTCCGTTGCGCCGCTCATCACTCATTGCATTCGCCACCACATCACAGCATCACAGCGCGCGTCCCTGCCACGCCCCTGCCACGCCCCTGCCACGCCCCTACCACGCCCCACCCGATGGACGCGGTGCCCAAGGTGAGGCATGCGCGCAGCGAGGGGTGCCCGACCACACAACCAGCAGGGCCGCGCGCGTCGCCTTGTTCATGCATGGCCCATCCTCCCCCCCCCTTGCTCTACGTGGAGCCCGGTGGCCCTACCGAAGGCCCATTCCCGGGTCCTGCAACCCCTCGCAGACCCGTCTTCTAGCGGCACCGTGCGCATGCCTGTGCCGTCGACGCGCACGAACGTTGTTTTTCGACGCGCACATGCCTGTGCTGTCACCACGCGCACACCCTGCCTGGCAAGCATGTGCGCGTGCGTGTGCCTTGTTGCGGTTAACCATGCCTGCACCCCCCCCCCATTTCCACCCCCCCACACCTGCGCCTGCAGCAGATAGCCCGCCGCCACCGCCACGTTGTTGAGCAGGCAGAAGCCCATCGGCTCCGAGGCCTCCGCGTGGTGGCCTGGCGGGCGCACAATGGCGGCGGCTCGCGCCAGCTGTCCCTTGGCGACGCGTGTGGCTAGCTCCACCACGCTGCCGGCCGACAGCAGCGCCGCCTGTGAGCAGGTGGGGGGCCAGGTGTGTAGAGTGGGCACGAGGGGTGTTCAGGATGCAGGGCGTGTGCCTGTAAGGCGCCCCCCCCCCCCCCCCCCCCCGCATGGTTGCGCTGTGTGTGGAACGCTAGCAACTAGGCAACCGACCCCCGGGCGAGGCACTGTTGAGGCACTACTGAGGTCACTCGGGTACTTTCTAGCGGCTAGTCTCTCGCGGTGCGTGGGCGCCCACGTGCGTGGCAACATCAGTATGGGCACATCAAGGGGGGCATGCAAAGGGCGTGCTGCAAGTCAAGCAAATGTGGGTTGCTGGTATCCCTATGCACAGCGCCGCCAGTGCCGCCAGCACACAATGGTGAAGAAGACACGCTGATGCGCCCGCATGCGCACATGCCCACATGTGCACATGCGCACATGCGCACATGCGCACATGCGCACATGCCCACATGCCCACATGCCCACATGCCCACATGCCCACATGCCCACATGCCCACATGCCCACATGCCCACATGCCCACATGCCCACATGCCCACATGCCCACATGCCCACATGCGCACATGCCCACATGCGCACATGCCCACATGCCCACATGCCCACATGCCCACATGCCCACATGCCCACATGCCCACATGCCCACATGCCCACATGCCCACATGCCCACATGCCCACATGCCCACATGCCCACATGCCCACATGCCCACATGCCCACATGCGCACATGCGCACATGCCCACATGCCCACATGCCCACATGCCCACATGCCCACATGCCCACATGCCCACATGCCCACATGCGCACATGCGCACATGCGCACATGCCCACATGCCCACATGCGCACATGCGCACATGCGCACATGCCCACATGCCCACATGCCCACATGCCCACATGCCCACATGCCCACATGCCCACATGCCCACATGCCCACATGCCCACATGCCCACATGCCCACATGCCCACATGCCCACATGCCCACATGCCCACATGCCCACATGCCCACATGCCCACATGCCCACATGCCCACATGCCCACATGCCCACATGCCCACATGCCCACATGCCCACATGCCCACATGCCCACATGCCCACATGCCCACATGCCCACATGCCCACATGCCCACATGCCCACATGCCCACATGCCCACATGCCCACATGCCCACATGCCCACATGCCCACATGCCCACATGCCCACATGCCCACATGCCCACATGCCCACATGCCCACATGCCCACATGCCCACATGCCCACATGCCCACATGCCCACATGCCCACATGCCCACATGCCCACATGCCCACATGCCCACATGCCCACATGCCCACATGCCCACATGCCCACATGCCCACATGCCCACATGCCCACATGTCCACATGCCCACATGCCCACATGCCCACATGCGCACATGCCCACATGCCCACATGCCCACATGCCCACATGCCCACATGCCCACATGCCCACATGCCCACATGCCCACATGCCCACATGCCCACATGCCCACATGCCCACATGCCCACATGCCCACATGCCCACATGCCCACATGCCCACATGCCCACATGCCCACATGCCCACATGCCCACATGCCCACATGCCCACATGCCCACATGCCCACATGCCCACATGCCCACATGCCCACATGCCCACATGCCCACATGCCCACATGCCCACATGCCCACATGCCCACATGCCCACATGCCCACATGCCCACATGCCCACATGCCCACATGCCCACATGCCCACATGCCCACATGCCCACATGCCCACATGCCCACATGCCCACATGCCCACATGCCCACATGCCCACATGCCCACATGCCCACATGCCCACATGCCCACATGCCCACATGCCCACATGCCCACATGCCCACATGCCCACATGCCCACATGCCCACATGCCCACATGCCCACATGCCCACATGCCCACATGCCCACATGCGAGCGTCCCTCAGGAATGCCAGCATGTCACACGCATAACCTCCTCCCAATATGGCCCCTTTGCCGCCAACGAAAACCAGGCACCGGGCAATGAGCCAGTGGGCCATGCACCGCACTAGCCGGGACCCAGGCACGTGCGCCTGCCACGACCTGCCCCCGCGACGTCCGCTGGGACCGCTGCGGCCCACGGTGCCGCGCTACAAGCCGTACTTGCACAGCAGCGGGCTGTGAAGCAGTGGCGGCAAGTCACATGTGCGTGCAAGGGATGGGCCAACGTGCACGCATGCCGGGCACCTGCGTGGACCCCTTGTTGAAGAAGACGGAGTTGTACTTGCTGGCCAGCGCCGCGCGGCCCGCGTTGCCGTACTGCCGGCTGCTGATGTTGCGCACCAGCTCGATGTGCGGCCGCGAGTGGACCGCTGCCAGGGGGATGCGAGCACGCCAGGTGGCAAGCCGCAGCGGGGTGGGAGCAGAGAAACCTCGCCGTTAGGCATACCGTGGTAGAAACTGGCGCAAGAGAGCTCCGCGCATCCGTTGACTAAGCGAGGAGGCAACAGATCAGACGTAGGCGCGGTCCTTGTTAGATTCAGAGCATTGTCGTTGCTTCAGATGGGTGTCGTACTTTTCATCTCGTCGTCGGTCACCTCTCGAGCAGGGATGCGCTCGCACCGTTGGGCGAGGCCGAGGCTCTCCAGTTCGTTGAAGATGCGCTGTATGCGCTCCGGCCTTTCGGGGTGATCCTCATCGTCCGGGTCTTGGTGCGCCATCATGCGGGCGTCATACACTAACCCAACCCTTCTTAATGGAGTTTGTGCATCCACTGTCCCTAAAAGATCGAGCGCTTGCACCTCAGAGCTTAACGCGTCAATTTGTTCTTGGAGTCTTAAATGCGATGCCATGGAGAAAATGACCGGCCGGGATTGTGGATCGTTCAATGTGCTAATAGCGCGGCTAGACTGCTCAGAGGCAGCGTAGCTGAACACCCATGCAATCTCTGGTAGGAATTAAGCACGGATATGGCAGGAAATTCCTTACAATTTCAACTAAATTCAGCTGCTACACTAGAGTCCCCTTTTAACCTGAGGTACTGCGGTATTCCGGAATTAGTGGGCCCATTGACTACGGCGTCGGCGAGCAATTATTGTATGAGCGGTTATTTCGAAAGCCGGCGTCCTTGCTCCGTCAAAATGGAGAAAGGGTCCTGTACATTTTGCCCGTGTAAAATGCGAATGTTCGTGTTCCGCCCGTCTAATTGCAGCGCCATTGACTGTTTATAATTAGCAATTCTTGCCGCGCCATGATGGGTTGAAATCATCTCCCGCGCAATTTTCTATTCTGCAACGTACACCAGATCATCCACGTATACCTACTTGCGACAGGGGCCCGAAGGTGCAAGCAATGCGCGCCACGTGTTAAACTCATGGTCACGCCGGAACGACGCAGACTTGGCCACCTGGATATGGCTGCCACCTGCGGATGACACTTGCGGCTGCCAAGTGCCAACCCACGGACTTATTTGCACCACCGTTTGCAGCTTTCGCCTCTAACCTATAATTGAATACCTTGCGATCAATGCAATTAAGGCCAGCATCCAATCTCATTTGATTTGCGGCCCTGCTATCGTAGCGGCATGAACGTGACTGTGAAAGTTGGTTATGCATAATGTCGTCCTTCCTAAGACTCCTCTCAAAATCCCGACGGAATTTCTGTCATTTGGATGGAAATGAATCGATTGGTCTTTCTAACTTGATGTCCACAAGACGACGTTTTGATCAATCAAGTTCACAATGCCGATGGATTATCGGGCCCGCCGTCAGCCCTTCTGAACCCCAACAATCCTCCGCGAAGCCAGAGACGAGAGTTGGCGAATATTTTGCAAAGCTAAAAGGACAGGGCACCCCGTCACCTCCAGCGCCCCCGCTTACTGAGATCCTTGCTTCCGGCGCCACGGCGTTCGGGGCCATGGCAGCATTGTCATGCCTGCATTTCGGGATCACCTCCGGCTCCGACCTAACGCTGATTCTGGGATCAATGGGGGCAACCGTAGTGCTTGTCTACGGCGCGCCGCATGTGAGGATATATGTAATACCGTACCGTTGGTTTGGGAGTATGGCAAATTGCCTACGCTGGCTTGGAGGTTGCTTCCCGGGCTGGCCCGGGAAGTTTTCCACGTCTGTAGCCTTCGCTCCTTTGCAACTGGTTCATTAGTGCAGCGTTAGCACAGTTTCAAGCAAGTAGTGCGGTCCTCCTGGCCGGTGTTTCCCATGCCTGGGCGTTGCCTTCCGCACAAGGCCACAGAGTCTGTCATCGCATGATGAAATGCCGTGAGAGGGCATGCGCCGGGTCCCTGCACCGTCTAGGAGAGGGTTCATGCCCCCCCGATAAGCTTCCCAACAGACACAGTTGGACAGCCCCCACATGCCCTTACGCCGTGAATAGCTCGACTAGCGCGTGTTTTTCTTCTCTAGCTATGATAGCAATTCGTTGGACATGCCCGGCGCCCGCCCCCCTACCAACCCCCAGTTATCTCCCCCGTTGTTGCCCTACCTCTGTTCCATCCCTGGTTGTTTTCTCCCCTTGTTCTTGTCTGCGGCGCACTCCGCTTCCTCAGCTGGCACTTGCTGCGCCTCTCCTCCCCGTTGCATCAGTACGGCAGCATCTCATTGGCGGAGCGATGCCTAACCTCACCCCTACCCCCTGCCCCGTGCCACCTGCCACCTGCCACCTGCCACCTGCCACCTGCCACCTGCCACCTGCCACCTGCCACCTGCCACCTGCCACCTGCGTTCCGTTCGCCAGCTTCCTCTCGCTCAGCCGCGCAACGTGGTGGCGGGCCACCTGGTCTCCTGCGTGGTGGGGGTGGCCTGCCAGCAGCTGATCGCCGCCCCGATGGGCAGCAGCTGGCTGGCTGCCCCCACCGCCGTGTCCTCCTCCATCATGGCCATGCAGGCGCTGCGCTGCTTGCATCCCCCTGCAGGAGGCACCGCGCTGATTGCGGCCATGGGATCGCAGCAGGTACAGGTGAGCGCGGAGATGTGTGGGTGCAGGCGCAAGCACGCATGGCCCACGTATTGCTGGTGCAAGCAGTGCTGCCACCGTGGGGGCGCCGCAGCACCTTTGTTTCCATTTTAGTCGATGGCTATGCAGCGTGTGTGTAGGTGGAGATGTGTCGTGCATTTGCTGAGGGCGGGCCAGCAGATATGGCATGGCGCGTCCCATCCCCCATCGTGAGTCGCTGTGCTGGCGTCCCATCTGTTACAGCATCGTAGAAACCCTGCCCCCTGCCACTGCTCCTCCATCCACATCCAATGGTGCAGAGCCGTGGCAGCAAATAGCACAACAGGTTTTTCTTATTCACCAGGATTTGACCCACGGCCTCAACCTACGGGAGAATTCCACGTGTGGTGGCCTCACATCCCACAGACACTTGCAAGACTTTTTGTGGATGCGAAAGGGTTCTGTCCCCATCGCAGCCTGTCTTATGGCGCCTCGGTGATGTGTGTGTAATCATAAGCTTTATCTCCCATCCGTTTTGTATGGTATAACTGGCCAACTGTTCAGTAGCAACGTACTGGCTGCTGTCGCCCTAAAACGGTGACGTTGCGCTACTCCTGTGCACTGAAGGTGGCCGTGCTTAACCATGTGTGCATGCTACCGTGGACACATGCCATCGGCTGCGTGCGCATGCGCCCCCTCAGGACATGGGCTTCCTCTTACTCGTACCCACGGGGGTGGGAGCCGTGCTGCTCACGCTGGGTGGCATCGCCTTCAACAACCTGATCAAGGGGCGACGGTACCCGCACTCGTGGTGGTGAAAATATGCACCCGGAGATGCCCATGCAAGCGCAACGTGCCTGTTCGCTGGGCACCAGTCCGTCCGGCAGTGGTGTTGGAAGCAAGCGCTTGCTTGCCCTGTCCCTGGTTGGGTCAAACTTGTGACGCCGTGACTCTCAGATTCATGCCTCACACAGTACGCGATTCGGCTAGCCCGTTCCTACTTCTTGTGTGGTATGTGTAACAGTAACGTCTTGGTTGTTTCCTCGGTCACAAGGCCACACTTGTGCATCCAAGTGCTACAGCGGCAGCAGCGCGCAGTGTGCTGCACAGTTGTAAGAAGGCTGCTTTATGCATGTCTGGGAGCGCAATCCAAATCGGAACGTGCAAAGCTTGCGCACATTGCGCCAGTAAAGGTACCGTCGACCTGGACTAATAATACAAGGAGGGAGTGTGCGCAGGCTTCTCTCATTCCTGGGCCGGAGGACAAGGTGCTTTATTGATGACCAAAGTTCCTTGTGGACCAGAGCTTTAAAGGAAAACCCAACACGATCGCGTTGGTTGTAAATGTGGCAAACAGCATCGCCCGGTCATAATCTGTCGAATGTTAGCAACATGCCCCCTGGTAGGGGGCTCAAAATCCATTATGATTATTCTGAGAGACAACCAGTTCAGGCTAGAATATAACCCCGTTAGTTTGTGCTAGGAATGTGCAAAGTTGTAGGGCATGCTTGATTGATACTTGAAGCCAGTGAAAGGCTTCTTAGTAGCTTTGCTGCAGGGTGATGGTACCTCTGTTGCGATTTGTCTTTTTAAGGTACTACCAACTACATGCACCCGATACTGATGTGACATTTGTATCCAATCATGAATATATAAAATTGCAATCAACAAGAGAGGCAGTCAGCGAGGCGGGGAACGCAGCAAGAATTAGACCACAAACTGACGCTTGTGGTAGACACTTGTCATACATGTCATACACATGCACTTGTCCCCGGTGTGCAGCTAGGGGAACACTGGATTGCCGCCGCCGGCAGCTATGAGGGCGTTCCAGGCTTGGGACCCTTTGTAGAACCGGCATGCAGGGGAAGGCTACTGCATACGGTTGAGCTTGGGCATCATGGCCCGATCTCGGGTGATTGTCCACCCCCTGCATGGCAGCATCGTTGCGGAAGATGGAGATTGCAGCAGCCCATTCCTTGGGAGTCCAGTCGTCATGAGGCCGGGCATCCACCTGCATTCCACGGGCATTCCATCCCATGTTCCCCTCCCACTGAGGACTTATGCTCACGTGACGCAGTCACGTGTCTATTAATTAATTAATTAATCCACCTGCCCGATGGCCCGATAGGTCCACGCACCTCGGAGAGCAGCCGCAGCGAGAGTCCAGCGGACGGAGCGGTCCAGGGACCCCCGAGCCAGTGGGAGCTGAACCAAAGCTCACATTGTTTGTGGGGAATACCCCAGGATGTCTCATGTCCGGCCCATTGTGTCCCTCGCAGGGTTCAAGCTCACGTTGGAGGATACTAGTTGCAATTACCTCGATCTTAACATTACCCATAGCAAGAAGGGCTGGCGTACGGCTGTCTATCATAAGCGCAAGGATCCTAAATATCAGCAATATCCTTTTATTCGCTACCCCGATATTCACAGTCTCCTTTCCCACACAGCAAAATATGGTGTTGTTCTTAGTCAGTTGCATCGTTTTTCCCGTCTTTGTTCTTATCGCGTCGATTTCACCACGACTCTTGTTGAACTCTTGCATTGTGTGTTGGTCAAAGACTATGACCGAGACATTATGCTCCGTCAAGTCCGGTGTTTTTTGCAACATCACCCACATCTCGGTTCGGTGCTGCCCCTTGGCACAAGCTCTACAAACAGGTCGTGGACCGGCTGGATCGCGTAGTATCTCCGCACATCTGAACCCTGTGATGCCAGATCTCCTTTGCGGCCGTTCCGAGCTTGGCACTAGATTTGTTGTCCACACCGTCGCGTCGCTGCAGCAACACGATGTTTTTCTGGCACACGCGGGCCGTTTTGGTTCCCGCCGCACACTTGAAAGGCTGTCCTCCGTATTTTCGCCTTTGCACCGTGTGCAGTTCTTGGACGTTTGGAAACATGCATGGCATGGATAACGTAATGACTGACTAGCTAGACCTTTTCTGTGGTTTTCCATTTGCGGACATTTCCTCGTCAAATGGTGGCAGAGCGATGGCACCAATGGTACTCACCACTAGACACTCCCGGCCAGTTAGGCTGGAATTAATTAGTTAGTTAGTTAACTCGGCGCCACTCGTGCTCCCGGATCATGGACTGTCTGTCACCTGGTGGCAGACGGAGACGGGGTCCAACATGGTATGCGCCTTGTTATTGTTATCAACACCCACCATACTTATTATTCGCTATAGTGTCCGGTGGTATAATCAAGGAGACAACCAGCGCAGGCCAGAAATCGGGAGAATGCGGACCATGGTATCTCAAGCCTGCCGTTATCTTGTCCGCGTTTTCGAGTCGTTCAGGATGATGAATATGAATGGAGATGGAAATGTGTAGCCTTGCGCATTGAAATTATGGCTGGCTTATGTGTAGAGCCGGACTAGATGACCTACTAGACGGTGGTCCCGGAAACAGCTTGCTTGATCAGGGCATGTGTTTCGAGCCAAACTGAACGGGAGTGTCTAGTGGTGAGCACCATTGGTGCGATCGATCTCCCACCATTTGACGAGGAAATACCCGCAAATGGAAAACTACAGAAAAGGTCTAGCTACTCAGTCATTACGTTAGCCATGCCATGTTTCCAAACGTCCAAGAGCTGCACACGGTGCAAAGGCGAAAATACGGAGGACAGCCTTTCAAATGTGCGGCGGGAACCAAAACGGCCCGCGTGTGCCAGAAAAACATCGTGTTGCTGCAGCGACGCGACGGTGTGGACAACGAATCTAGTGCCAAGCTCGGAACGGCCGCAAAGGAGATCTGGCATCACAGGGTTCAGATGTGCGGAGATACTACGCGATCCAGCCGGTCCACGACCTGTTTGTAGAGCTTGTGACAAGGGGCAGCACCGAACAGATGTGGGTGATGTTGCAAAAAACACCGGACTTGACGGAGCATAATGTCTCGGTCATAGTCTTTGACCAACAAACGATGCAAGAGTTCAACAAGAGTCGTGATGAAATCAACACGATAAGAACAACGACAGGAAAAACGATGCAACTGACTAAGAACAACACCATATTTTGCTGTGTGGGAAAGGAGACTGTGAACATCGGGGTAGCGAATAAAAGGATATTGCTGATATTTAGGATCCTTGCGCTTATGATAGACAGCCGTACGCCAGCCCTTCCTGTTATGGGTAATGTTAAGATCGAGGTAATTGCAACTAGTAACGTGAGGGACGCTTGCGGGTAGATGCGCCAGGCAGACCAGCTGTATGTGCACAACAGGAAGAAAGGGCAAAGACCCCCTTTCTCCTGCATGCCAGAGGCATGCCATGCACAGCAGCAATCGGACACGATAGACGATCCGGCAAGTTCTGTGGGTGCAATAAGACCCGCGTGAGCATATCAGAGCAAGGAGCGTGGGCACCTAAGCGAAGCATAGCCAGGACGTAGCATGGCTGACTGTACAAGGGCTAAGCTAAGGCTATGGCTAGGTGTGTACGGTGCGTTAGCGGTGCACGTGACTAGGTATGGTGGCAAGGCTAGGCAAACATTCTAGGCATGGATGCCATGGCGGCAGTGACTACCAATGTCAGAATACAAGCTAGGGCTATTCTAGCCCTCAGGAGGCGTCCACATCTAGTTGTGGTTGATCATCAGGTCCCCACCCCGCCAGTACACCTTGCATGGGCTTCTGGGGGTCCTGCTAATTGTGGCGGAGGTATTCCGGCCACAGGTCGCGTCACTGCTGGTCTGCTGCTGCTGAGCGGCCGGGGTCAGATCGTCGTCCAGCGTCCAGGTGACCGGTCGTTTAACCTCTTGGGACGAGAAAGGAACCGCTGCTTGTCCTCAGGGGAGGGGAAGGTGAGCAGGACTGGTGGGGAAGCCGCCTTGTCCCGTGAGTGGGGAAGGCGGTGGCACCCGCGCAGTTCTACCTCACCTACCAGGCCCATGAGGGTAAGAAGCTGGTCCTTGAGCTCGTCGGCAAGGCCGGGTGGTTGACGTCTCACCTGGCTTCTGGGGAAAACGACGCAGCACTGTTATGATATATATTTGGTGACAACTGTTATGATATATTACGGCGACGTCGGGCACCATCGTGTGGTGCCCTTTGTCCTGGAGGAGTTTGGGGCCATGGGGCCCCTGACCTCCGCCTTCTTCAAGGAGTGTTGCCGGCTCCGGGAGGACCGGCTGGACCTGGAGGGCCAGCGGGCCCCATGGTCGGCGCGGACCTGGACGTCATATTGGCGTCAGCGCTTGTCGGTGGCGCTGACTCGGGCCATGGCTGACATCATGCTCCGCCGTACGCGGGCTGATTTTGCGGTGCAGCAGGGCTATTAGGTTCCTCCCGTTAGGCGTTTCCATTGGTCTTATCGTAGTATAGAGCTTTGACATGGCTCTGTACATAGGTTTATAGCTGGGCGTTTGCTTTGGTTTGAGTGATTTCACTCTGCTGTAAGTAATTATATTTTTAATATATATTTGGTGACTGAACCTGTGGGAGTATTGGGTGTGAAGCTTCACATCCCAATACTCTCACAGGTTCAGTCACCAAATATATATCATAACAAGCACCACTCGGCACTCGCGGCGAGCGCGGTCGGTGGCCTCCCGTTGTTGTGCCTGCATGGCAAAGGTCTTCAACAAGCTCCTGGAGTTTTGTTGTATTAATGGCGTCAGTGGTCGAGCGGGCGCTGACCGCAGCAGGTCCGCGTTACTAGGAGTGTGGCGAGAGGCTATCATCTGCCGGCCGGGTGGGCTGGGCTGCGATGGTGGCCCTCTGCGCCGCAATCGCTGCATGGGACCTGCGCGGCCAGGGCGTCGGTGTGGGCGGTGATGGCTTCAAGCTTCTTCATGAGCACGCCGCACTTTCCCTCCACCTGCATGGTTTAGGCGAGAGACAAGTGCAGCGTGCGTCTCAGATGCCTGCGCCGCTGTGTGCAGCGCCGTGAACTTCAAGGTTGGAGCTTGTGGGCAACCCGGGTTTCCACATTGGAGACCCGGGCCTCCACCGTGTTGAGCGTGGTCATTCAGCGATGTCAGCTGCTCGGCCAGTGGCCAAGTCACATGCTCCTCCAGCACTGCGCGGAGGTCATCCTTGCAGAGGGAGGGAGCCGATGCTGCGGCCGGCTGCACGGGGGCTGGGGTGCGGAGCGATGATTCTGGTGATGTTGCTTTGGCGGAGCTGGAATTGGCTGGTCAAGATAATCAGGCGTTGGTGTACTTCGTCAAGAGCATAGAGCCAAGACGTCTCCATTGTAGTCAATAGCCGCCCCCTTCTGGGGCGCGAAGAGCTTCCGTTCCTGGTCGAAAAACTTGAGAATCTCGAAGCATTCCTGCGGCGACAATTCTTGCCATGCACTCGATGAAGAAGAAGCATGAGTCGCCGGAGAGGCAAGCGTGAGCACGCGTGCCGACTAGGTTCGAGCCTAGCGAGCACTTGGAAGTTTGGCAAAAGGATAAATAGGTAAAAAGATACGAGCGAAAGAGTAGCTATACTATCGTCAAATGTTGCCTAGAGTGATTCTGTCACGGACGCGAGCTATATGTCATCCGGGCGCCCACTATGCACAAGACCGGTGACGTGCGCAAGGAATTAGTTTTCTACGCATTTTCGACAAAGGCTAGTGACCGGGGGGGGGACACTAGCACTTGCAGCATAAGTAAGAGCGGACGAAAGTGTATACGTGCGCGCGCGCCGGGCCAGGCACAGCTGGGCGCGCAGCACTGACTTGAGCGGACGGCAGCACAAGTGCGCAGCGTCGAGAGGATCATACGCGTGTTAGTGGACAGCTGGAGCTGGAGCTGGAGCTGGACTGCTGGACTTCAACAGCGCCGAGGCTATTGACAGGCCAGGTGTCTTTGTGGTGTAGAATAGCGGGTCAACGTTATGAGGACTGGACAGAAAATGGAAAAGGACAATTTGCGGTGCGGAGCCAGATCGCTGGAATGAATGCGAAATCGCTGGCAGCCCTACAAAGGGATTTCTTCTAGAAAGGAACGATTGGACGCAATGGTTGCTGGGCCACTCACACGCAAGGTGTGAGCGTGCAGATTGTCTGAAGGATATTATGCTTCGACCTTGGTGGACGTGACTCAATGTCGGACATTCCCAGGGACAGAAATGCCGGAGCCTCTAGGAGATGAGATCGGCAACAGGGTAGCAATTTAGATTTGTCGGGATGCCTTCCTGCTTTTGTTGGCATGTGTGGTAGAAAGCCAGGACGGCAACTGGAATGCGGTTTCTATTTGCATGGTTCAGGCAGCAAGATAGTTTTGGCATTCCTGGCTGGACTGACAAGTGTGGCGTGTGTCATGCGTGTGGCATGACGAATGGTTTGGTTCATAGTCGAAGAGGACTCTCACGCAGCGTGTAGTCTCTTCGAGTCTCTCGTTAGTGGCCTTCGTGTTTCTCCCTTTCCTTGGGAGCAAGGCCGGTAGCATGTCATGGAGCGCTGCCTAACTGCGGGCTCGTGAGCATGGAGTGCATCGATATTGAGACTATCAACGTGTTGTAATTGTATTAACTTTCTCAATAAATTCCGCATGTGCGGCTTCATCATCAGACTGTGCAAAGTGTGTGTTGTGAAAGCATTGTTCTATAGCAGGGGAGGCAAAAGCACCCTCTTGCACCATCATATTGTCGCAATTAGAGTAGTTGGAGCGTCTAGCTAACGCCCCAGCAAGGATATTCAAACGCGGCACGCGACGGTACACAAGGGGATCAAGAAGGTGGTCATCAGGCACGAGGGACAGTTCCTTGTCCTCGGCTGAGAGCCCTCTTTTCATTACTCGAAGAGACTAGCTCCATCTGCAAAGGAACATTTTCATTTCAGCAAAGAGAGACGGTGTGCAGTTTTCTGGGGAAGACTAGCACACATAGTGGCCTGATCAACCATTAAGTCTTTCAGATTAGACCGTTGCTACTTGGTAGTGGTTGTGGCAGTTTATGTCATATCACACTAGGTCGGTCACAGCGTTTTTGGCAAGCCACGCAGGCTGTGCCAACACGGGCGTCGACACCGACGGGCAGGAGCTCTCCAGGGTCGATACCACCATCAACATGTCAGGAACTGACCCCACAGCATCAGGCAGTGGTGGGTCAGCGCCGGCAGCTACGGGCGGTCAAGCAACTGACCCGCCCAGCGGTCGTCTCGGCACTAGTGCGGACACCGCTTTGTTAGGTAATGGAGCGCCTTCCCTTTCTTCGGCAGGGGACGGTGGTGCTCTTACCCAAGTGCTGCGCCTGCTGCAAGAGCAAGCGGCAGAGCTGGCGGCACTCCGAGCTCAGCAAGCGACGCAGTTATCGCAACAGGCGACGCTTGTTGAAGAAACTGTGCGACTTGCTTTGGAGCGCGCGGAATCTACGGCTGAAGCGAGGCGTGCTACGGAGCGCGCTGAGCAACGGCGGCAGGCGGAGGCAACCACGGAAGCTGCACGCGCCTGCCAAGCTGCGGCCCAACGCGACGCCGAGGCCAGGCAGGCTGCCGACGAGGAGGCCGCTGCCGAGGAAGCGCGGCGACATGAGGCGCTGCGCGACCAACGCGGACACTTCGACGAAGAGCGCAGTGGGACAGGTCCACTACGCAACGTTGAGCCCAGTCAGCCACGCGTCGGACCAAGCGGTCAACGGCGGGGCGACGGGGAAATGGCGCAGGATGACGAGCTGCAGCCGAACGTCGGTCGGGTAGGCACCCGGTCGACTGCCGACGCATCTTATACGCTGGGGGGGAACCTACGGGCACCCAACCAAGGCACGTTATCGTGGCGCGGCGGGTATGGTGCAGCCCCCAGGGGGGGAGCATCAGGTGGCTTGTTTAGCACAGGTCGGCCACCCATGACGGCGGCAGCAACGCCGTTGGGTGGCACCGCAGGGCGGCCCAGGCTTGGCGGCACTCGGTCAGACTTCGGCTGGGGCCAAGTCGATCGGGAGGTAGCCAGCATACCATGGGGTGAGGGCGACGACGTCCAGCGACCCCACCGCATGCCGTACGGCGTGCATGGCGAATCCACTCGTGTGCCATCGCTGCCCAAGGTGGAGCTTCGCGAGAAGTTCACCTCAGCAGGCACGGGTGCGACTTTAGAGGAAGCCTATGAGCTCTTCCGAGCTCATTGTAACACTTATCGTTATGCCTCGGGGTATCCTCTTCGCCATGAGATGGTGATGGATTTTATTCACCTTTTTTCCATGACCTGACCAAGAAGAAGGTCCAGGTTTTGGTCCAGCATTACCGAGCGCTCGTGGACCGATGTCATCGCACGGACATATGGTTTGCGCTCACGGACATGGGCACACCGGATCTCGACTCGATCATCTTCGATGTCGACCCGGCAGAGCAGCTGTGGCAGCAACTGCGGCTGGAGTACCCAGTTGAGCACGTCAAGGCCATCGCGGAATGGAATGGAGCGTTCACCGTCGCCGAGGGTGAGGATCCGGCTTTCTCCCTTGACCGGCTCCTCGCGTTTGCGGGCAAAGTGCCTGATTATACGCAGACCAAGGCTTGCCGGTTATGGCGGAGTGCAGTGCCCCTGCTGGCCATCGATCTTCCGGAGCCGCCCGGTGGGGAGTGGACTTTGGTGACTCTCTGTGCAGCATTCAAGCGGCTGCTCAGGAAGCGTGCGGAAGGCGAGAAGGGTATCTCGTCTGAGCTGGCTGAGATGCGCAAGAAGATGGCTGAGATGGAGAAGGCCATCGCGGTCAAGGGTGGCCAGCGGCTGCCTGGTGCGGGGCGCGGTGAATATGTCGGCACTCAGGGTGGTGGCAACGCCGGTCACGGGGGCAGCGGCGGTGGCGGTCAGGGTGGCAGCGGCGGTGTCAGTCGTGGTGGCGGCGGCAGTGGCTACGGTGGTCGGGGTCGCGGTGGTGGTCGAGGCGGAGGCGGTCGTCCGCCGACATCGGATGGGACTCAGGAGGCGCAGGGCGTGCAAGGCGCGCTGGGCGCACCCACCCCGTCACGCGGTAAATGTTACCTTTGCGACAAGGATGGGCACCTTAGTCGCGAGTGTCCAAGCCGCTGCACGAAGCCGCATGGGGCAGACACGAAGTGGCACCTGATGAACAAGTGTCCAGCCGCGGGCATCAAGACGGTCCACTTCGCCGAGATGGCGGGCAAGACCGACTCGATGGAAGCCCAGGTGGCTGCCATCAAGCATGGTGAGGAGGCGACGGCGCCCCCCAACCAATTCGCGACGGTGTACCGGGAGGACCCATTCTGGGCGCCCATGCCGGGTGACGTCGAGATCAACGCTGCGGAGGCTACCAAAGGCAAGCAGGCACGCAGCCCGCTTTCTTTTCAGCAGGCACCCATGTTGCCTGCCGGGCAGTTGCCCGCGTCCTTTTCCATGCCGCTGGCTGGGGTGCAATCTGCTTTTGAGCATGCGAACCCTGCTGGGCTGGAGCAGCGTAGGCGATTGGCGCCTGTGTACCCAATGCCGTTCATTGTGGACGTACCCATGTTTTCAGCACGGCAGGTGGTCGACACCTTCGGGCAGAAGGGGGTTGAGTGGCTGGGGTCGGTTGTGTCCGAGATCCAGTTGTTCGCAGATGGGCATGATGTGCGCACCTTGCGCAATTCTGAGTCCGTCACCTACGGGCGTCAGCCGGTAGAAGCCGCAGTGCCCGTGGTGCAAGCGGGAGTGGTCAGCACAAGTAGCCAGCAGCGCACTAGTGCAGTTCCCCAGGTTCCCACGGTGGTTCCATACCCCAATGGTGAGCCGTCCATAGCGTTCCAAGCAGTTGGAGCCTGTGGAGATGTATGGAGCGACATGGTGACATGTCCGTTGGTTGGCGCAGTCAAGCTTGATAGCGGTGCTCAGCCGCTAGTCATCAGCACAGACTTGGCCACCATGCTGAACCTGACCTACGAGAACGGTGGCTTAGTGGAAAGCCCCGTGTCTGTGTCAGGTTGGCAGGGTCCGGCTAGTAAGCCGTACGCTATGACGGCGGTTAAAGTCAACGTGATTTTCAATCCGTTGCGCGCCTCTAGCATGACCACCGTGTCCGCGTATGCGCTGGTGGTCAACAAGTGTGGATATTCCGCACTACTCGGGGTGGATGTCCTTGCTCGCGCCATGGTTCAGGTGGACTATAGGGCGGAGGAGGCATCTTACATCCCTGATTGGGATGGGGCTGGCCTGAAGCGGGCCAGTGTGCCGGTCTCATGCTTCAGTTCTTCAGCCGGGGCTGCACGCCTCAACCCTTCAGCGGCTGCGGGCGTGGTGGAGGTCAGCATGGTGGAGGTACGGGCGGCGGGCTCATCGGCGTGGGACAAGCATCGGACGGTGCTGCCTCAGCCAACGGCGAGCATTGCCAAGATGCGCACGCAGTGGTCGCTGGATGCTGTGACGTCCACGCGGCAGCTGGCTATGCGCAAGCGGGTGACTGAAGCCGTCGTCACCATTCCTCAGATGGCCAGCCATGGCCTCACTTTGGTGCAACCGGGTGTCTCGGAGGCCCAAGGTAATTTTTCTGCTGCAATCTTACCGCAGGCCCCTGATTTTGCCAAGGGTGCGGTAGTGTTGGAACTGTTTGCGGGGATCGGAGGGGGCATTGCAGGCTTTTTGGCCGCAGGCGGCGTGTGCCGTAAACTCATCGCGGTAGAGCCATCGCACAAGGCGCGTCAGGTGTACTTCAGTCACTGTGGCGTGTTGTCGCGAGAGTATCCCGCGCAGTTTCCGCCATCAGCATGGCGTGACCCGTTTGGGGAATGTCCTCAAGATATCCGAGCCATCGGTGAGGTGCAGGTGCAGCAGTTGTTGCGCAGGCATCATGCCATCGACTTGGTAATTGCGGGTTGGGAGTGCCAGGGCCTGAGCCAGGCAGGGCAAGGGCGGGGGCTAGCCGATCCGCGTAGCGCGCTGTTCTGGGAACTGTTGCGTGTGGTGGGACTGTTGCAGTCGCGTCAGCCCCATCCGCCTGCGTATCTGTTTGAGAACGTTGTGGCGGGTGACAGCCCACATCAGGCGGTGCGGGAGGACTGGGCTACAATCGTGGCACTCCTGGGGGAGCCCATCGTGTGTGACAACGCAGGGCTGGGTGGGCTCACGCATCGTTTGCGTGCCTATTGGACCAACGTGGCGTGTGCGACCGGTGTGCAGGCGGTCTTGGGGGCCGTAGCAAGGCAGCATCCGAGTGTGTCTGCGGAGGTAGCATTGCCTTCCCACCTAGTCACGCAGAAGGTGGATAGCGAGGATCGCCCACCGTATGCACGCGTCAACCGGGTCGGGAGCCCCATGTGTGCACTGCCGACCCTGGTCAGTTACCAAGGGTCGACAGCATACCGTGATCGGGGTAAGGGTCTCGTTTGGGACACTACCACCGGTCTGTTGGTGCAGCCACCCGCAGAATTTCGTGAGGCCAGCATGGGTTTTCATGTCGGGGCCTCGGCGCTGCCGGGCGTGCTCGAGAGTGAGCGCTGGTCTTTGATAGGCCAGGCTATGTCGGTGTTGCAGGTCGGGTATGTGCTGCTTGCATCGGTTGCCGTGCGCCAGTCTGGGGGGGCGTCCCCAGCCAATCCGCCTCAGCAGGTTGAGGCGCGCGCAGCCAAACTGAAGCGCCCTGCAGCGACGGGGACTTCATCAGCATGGGGGTGGCGTCTGCGACAGGTGTGGACTATCATTCTCATGACCGCCCTGCTGACCAGCACCGTGCTGGCCGGCGAGCCCACGCTGCATCGGGTAATACACCGTGCGGCACGCGAGGCTCCGGCGGTGGGTGTCACACCAGGTGTGGCAGCCTTTTCCTTGTTCCACGACGATGCGGCTAGGGCGCCGCATCTTGAGGCACATGCGGTAGCTGTGGGTGATCCCGCGGATACGCACCCCTGGGCTATTGGCGAACACCTTTCTGATGCGCAGCGCTCAGCCATGCTAAAGTGGCTAGGCACTGCAAGGGGGGCCTTCGCTTTCACAAGTGATGAACTGGGGTGTTTCAATGGTGGGACCATGCGTGTTCCATTGGACACTGACACTCCTTTGTTCCGACGCCAGCATCGCCTGAGTCAGGCCGAGTTGGATTTTGTAGCCGAGCAATGCAAGGAGTTAGAGGATGCCGGTATCATCAGGCAATCTTCCTCCAGCTATGCTGCTGCCGTTGTCGTTGCGCCCAAGAAGGACGCTATCACCGGGGCATGGACGGGTATGCGCATGGCCACCAGTGTAAGATCATACGCCGTATTATACGGTATTATACGGTATAATACGTTATGCGCTGGTTTTAGCGCATAATTTTTCATACTTAATGCGTTTTAGCGCATAATGACGCATAATGACGTATAATGACGTATAATACCGTATTTTCCGGCGTTTTCTGGCGTTTCAGTGCGGAACAAGGCTGTTTTTGCGCGGCTGTGATGACAGTGGAACATTGCAACGACTTGAAACTACGGACAGTGAGATTGATCACATGCTTTCGTGTCTCTACTAACCCGTCTGAACCAGGTCTGAACTGTAGCACATGGATTGCAAATTGAAACGTGGCGGTAGGTAGGGAGTCACAGAGGGGCGAGCACTGGTGAGCAGCCGACGTGCTGACTGAGCACTTAGTGCATACCGGTACATAGGAATTCCTACCCAATTTTGCCCGACTTGCAATGATGGCGAATTAGCACGGAATAGCACCCTAGCGATTGCGTTATTTACAACATACAAGCGCAGGAACTAGCCAGCTTGGCTATCGATAGCTACGTACTCATAAGTCAATTGGTAATGGATGGTTAAATTCACGCCCAGACAACGGCGCGGTTGGGAAGCGCATGCTATATCACGTCCTGATATTTCGGCCGCACTGTGCAGGAGGTACTGCTAATGCTTTGCCGAGTCAGATCGGTTTGTTTATCCGACATAAGGTCTTTGGGTATTTATTCTTCTGGTCTGCATGTCATAAAATGTTGATGCTGGCTAGACGAAGCACATGGATTTAGCAAAGCCGGTGGCCGGAGTTTATCATTTGTTCGTCGGCCTGCATGCAACTGCATCGTCGGCCTGCATCTGATCTCCTCGAAGTGCCGGTCCTGCCTGCTCCGGAGCCACGGCATGGTTGCTGCTGCACGCGATGAAAGCTTTGTTAATCTGGGCAAGAACTAGAAGAATTAATATGTTGGGATTTGCAGTTAGCGCTGCCAGGGCCATGTTCATGGGAAGCTAGCTGAGCACATGGCAGCCTCGAGGGCGAGGGGCCACATGGCTGGCTGGATCGTCACACACAGTCACATGCAGCTCAGTATATGCACATAGCATCGCACAATGCAAACATATAATGCATCAATTGTATTTGCGTGCATGCACTGCCAGATATATACACACATATACACAATTATGCATGCACACGTTTGCACATAATATGAATAGAGCAAGTGCATGCATGTGCAAGGGTTCCTCACCAGTTGGAACTGCATGTATAGTACTAACTATGATCACATTACTATGTGCAAGACGAGCTTTAGCTCAGTATTACATGCTACATCGTGTCCACAATGTACACCTCATTGAGTATTTTGGGTAGGGCAACCCTGTATTTTGTCCTAAACAGTGTTTAAAACATGGGGATTGATGGTGGGTGTGTTACATGGTGTGAAACGGAGTATTCTGAGAGTGCCCGTACGATAACGTATAATACCGTATTATACCGTATTATACATTATACTCCACCGTGACCGCATAACGCGTATAACGTACGATCTTACACTGATGGCCACCGATCTGCGGTTGCTGAATGCACACACACCCGTGGACCGTTACCCCATGCCACGTGTGGATGATGTCTTGGATAAGATATCTCCTCATGTGAAGTTTGTGTCCTCACTGGACCTGCGTAGCGGCTTTCATCAGATCGCAGTTGTGCCGGAGGATCAGCGGAAGCTTGCATTCTGGGGGGGCGGCAATTTGTATGAGTGGGTGTGCATGCCGTTTGGGCACCGCAACGCTAGTGCTGTTTTCCAACGAGCTATGGACAAAGTGCTTGCAGGTCTTCCTTTCGCCGCTTGTTACATTGATGATGTAATCGTCTTTAGCGCGACATTTGAGGAGCACCTGGCGCACTTATCGCAGGTTCGCTTGGCTCTCGAGGAGCATAATATGCGGCTGCACCCTGAGAAGTGCAAGTTCGCACAGCGGACCCTCTCATTCCTTGGTCATCAGATTGTGCCGGGTGGCCGGACGCCTGATGCTGCCAAGGTCGAATCCATCGCGCAGGCCGCCGTACCCACGGATGTCTCAGGGGTGCGGGCGTATTTGGGTTTCAGCTGGCTATTACCGAGGTTACATTGAGAACTTCAGCAGCAAGGTGAAGCCCTTGACCGAGTTACTCAAGAAGGGGTGCGTGTGGGCGTGGGGTCCCGCACAGCAACGCGCCATCGAGACGCGATCAAGCAGGAGCTCACGTCGGCACCGATTCTGCGCGCCCCTGACTATGCTTTGCCATTTGTGTCATAAACCGACTGGTCCAATTAGGTAGGACTGGGTGCGGTCTTGGCGCGAAGGATGGTGATGGGCGCGAGCACGTTATTGCTTATGCTAGTCGCAGCAACAACCCAGCGGAGAGCCGGTATTCTTCCTATGAGGGGGAGGCACTGGCTGTGGTGTGGGCCATCAAGCACTTTCGCCCGTATTTATTTGGGCGCGTGTTTACTCTGGTGACAGACCACCAGCCGCTTCAGTGGCTAATGACCAACACCAACCTGACGGGTAAGTTCGCCCGATATGGGCCATGATTATCCAGGAGTACCACATGACCATTGTGCATCGGGCCGGCAAGGACCATGTCAACGCCGATGTGCTATCCCGATACGCCATGCCTACCACTGTTGACCACACTGGAGCCCGGGCCATGGGTGCCGAGGGCTCGTCGGGTTCTGTGGTCTTTGTGAACGCTGCTGGGTATGCGGCCGACGATGAGGAGGAGGCGTGGTGGCGCAGTGTCGAGTACTCTGTGGCGGACTTCGGCATCAGCAACGACCCGGTGCGGCCGTCGCCATTCACGCCATCCAAAGCTGTGTGCGCTATGGAAGAGGGTAGGTCTCTGTCCTTTGACATTGATCCTTCTCTGCAGCAGCTGATCGCTGTGCAGGCTCTCTTAGCGCGTAGCTCTCTTGCTGATTACTACACCGCTGATATCTGGCTAGATGGTCGAGTTTTGGAGCAAGTGCAGGGTGCTGTCTTGACTCCTACTCCAGTCGATTGGACTCCTGCTCAGAAGGCGACGGAGTTGAACAGGGTGCAGCACAGGGCTGCAACCTATGGTTGGGAAGATGGGGTTTTGTACAAGCTGTTGGGCAAGCGTAGGGTGGTCGTCCCACCGCCTGACAAGCGCGCTGCTATAGTGCAGGCGTACCACGAGCGGTATGGTCACTTAACTCGTCGTCTGTCCCAACTCAGTCCTCACAGGAGGACTGAGTTGACAATTTTCAACCGCATGTAGCGACTAGGTGGGGGGTCCATCCCAAATGTTTTGATGTGGATCTGGGGTGTACTAGATGTCATTTTGTTGGCAAAAATACTGCATATGTGAAAACTTGACCCGAACACCTGAAAATTACACGGACGTTGGGCACCCCTCGCGAATTTGCATTTTTCGGGATAAGAACGAGTGGGAAAAATTCAATCAAATCCTGGGGCATGAAGAAAAAATATAGGCATGTAAACAATATAGTTCTTGAAACGTGGCAAAAAACTGGGCTCGATTTGGCCACTGCAACTGCCTGAAACAATTAAAAAACTCTCAGTCCTCAGGAGAGGAATGGGGCTTTTGCTAACTTTGCTAGCATGTAAGTGCGGTCATACTACACATCACCGTGGCCACCAACCATCCCAATCAACTCATTTCCCTTCAAGCATTACAGGACAACACACTTGCATCATCATACTTCAGGTATATCATACCTTATCATGTAGTGAGAGCCTATGCATGCGTGTAGGGAATGGGCTTGGATACCTACCAACAAAGGGTTATGTTATAAGTGTCAACCACCAATATAATGGGTAGGTTAAGCATATTTCCATTGTTTCTAACAACAATAGATATGGCTATAACTGTTTTGCCTTGCCATGATGTGGCCAACATAGTTGCTGGCACATGATGGCAGTGGTTTGTCACCAAGACTTTTCACTCACCCGCAAAAGCTTGAATGCACCCTTGACGCAGCCCGTGGCCACACAATCATGCAGTATGAACGTAGCAAAAGAATAACTTACATCTATGAAGGTGTTTAAACCTGCACAGCTCCTTAAACCCTGCACAACTACACTGGGTTCAGGCAAATGCCTGCTAACATCATCTGAAAAGGGGGTTTTAGAGAGGGGCAGGCAACGGTCAAGAAAGAGCATCAAGACTTGAACCTGACAACGCCTCGCAAGCTTAAACTCATGTAAGAACATCAAGAAACGAAGAGGCAACGATTATCCGGCTTTACCTGGCACGGCTGGCGTTACCTTGGCCCAGGCGGTGCCCGCAAAAGTGGCACTCTTCGGCACATAGACCATGACGTGACAGAATGGTCGAAATCATCAAATCTATACTGTCACTCAATTTATTCTAATACAATGCATGTTAAAATGTAGAAAGAAACCTATCAGCCATTGAAATTGCGCCGGAAAGCAAGCGCAGTCATCGATTCCGTCGACCTGCCTTATCGCAGTTTTTTCCAGCAAGAACAGTGCCGACACCGAGTAAATCGCATCCCCGCGAGCTAAAAATTGATTTATATCATCTTTAGGGCATGTTAAATCTATTTACTGAGTTTGGACAGCTCACTCGTCCGCAAACGTAAACTGCATGCATGGGCGCGAGCCGCCATGGCTAGGTCGTGCATTTCCGGAACTCGCGTTTCACGTGGAAAAGTACCCTTACCACCTGTACTTTGACCGTACAGTTAGCCGCGCATACCAAATCCAAAAAAATCCCAAAAATATGTCCAAGAAAGATCTTTTCACGTAGTATTTGAATAAATTTTGAGAGAATTTTTTTGTCAAACATTCTGACTGGGGCGAATTTTCTACGAAACCCAAAAACTCGGTCCTCTAGAGAGGACTGAGTTCAACTCAGTCCTCCGTAGAGGACCAGGGACAGACGACGAGTTAATTGGGTGGCAATCGCACGCTCAGCCTCGTACGGACCAGCTATTGGTGGAATAACATGCGACACACGGTGGCACAGGTCGTGGCCAGCTGTGTCCCGTGTGCTCGAACCAAGGCTAACTTTAGCGCAGATCATGGTGCCAAGGAGCTGATGTCGCTTCCCATCAAGGGCTTGTTTTATCGCTGGCACGTCGATCTGTGCGAGCCGTTTCAGGAGAGCCCTGACGGCAGCCTCTATGTCATGGTATGTGTGGAGAGCTTTAGCAAATGGGTTGAGTGGATCCCCATTGCTGACAAGCATGCCGCTACCACCGCGAAGCATTTTGCGGACATCATAACCAGGTTTGGGGCTCCCGCGGAGGTAGTCACGCGGACCAGGGTGGTGAGTTCAGGGGTGAGTTCCAGGAGTTGCTGGATGGATGTCTTATTGATCACCGTCACACTTCTCGGGAGCATCCTCAGGCCAATGGTTTGGCTGAGAAATTGGTGCAGACCGTCAAGCAGGCGCTGCGCAAGTGGAGCCTGCAGGTGCCGGAGTCGGCCAGGTGGGATCGCGAGTTGGCATGGATTGCCATGCATGGGTTATCGCATGTCTCCCCAGGAGTCTCTCGCTACCTTCTCCCCGTATTTCCTTCTGTTCGGGCGTAATCCTCTTTTGCCTACGGAGGCACAGGTTGCGCACCCCGAACCCATGGCCTTCGACAACGCTCAGCAATTTTTTGTTGAGGTGCTGCATGGCCAGGGCAGAGACTTTTAAGAAGGTCATGCCCATCGGGAAGAACAACTTGTTCATTGCTCAGCACAGGGACTCCCTGCGCTACGCTCAGCGCCGGGGGGGCGCATACATGGCTCGCCAGCTGCGGTTTAGGCCAGGGCAGTATGTTTTCCTGCGCACTCAGCTGAAGCACACTTTGGATGTGGAGGCGGGGCCCACCATTTTGCGCATTGTGGCTATCAAACCATCGAGAGTGGCAATTTTCAGTGGAGGGCGCCGACGGGAGCCGTACGACTGACAACCTCAGCAATCTCAGTCCCTGCTCGCTGCCCAATTTGGTCCACGACCTCCAACCGCACACGTCTCGCCGAGTCAAGGACGCACAGTGTCAGGTTTGTCACCGGGACGATCAGGCGGAGTCCATGTTATTGTGTGATCAGTGTAACTGTGGTTGGCACATGCAGTGTTTGCAGCCAGTGGTCACCAGCATTCCGGAGGGGGATTGGTTTTGTCCAGTGTGCACCGCTGCGCAGTTTACCTCCCGCAGCTTGACTGCGGTCACCGCTGCCCTTGTCTTGGTACGATCGCTGTCTTCGTGATGGGGCCGGTCGCCAGCGAGGGGGGGAATCATGGGACAGGTCCTTGCCCACCCCACAGGGCATGCAGTTAAGGCAGGCACGTCAGCTCAGCTCATTTGGGTTTTACCAAATTTAGCTGAGTGGCCAGCCGCCATGGTGGCGCCGGAGATTGTGGCACGCAGACGCGACAATTCGAAGTCACCACCGCCGGACATACATGGCTATGTGTCTGTCAGTGACTGATATCTAGAGGTAATATTGGCGATATTGGGAGATATATCGATAGATGTATGTCCGAGGAACAGTGCAACGACTGTTGCCAAGGACATGGACAGTGGCCGGATCAGCCCTATGTTCAACCCGTAGTTCGGCACACTATGTACAATGAACTTCAGGCCGTAACTTAGTGAGGGTGAATTTGGGCCACAAGAGAGGATCAGCTAGCTCAGTGGTGCCGACCTAGTAGTTAGAATGCGGTGGGATATATTGCTTGAGAACACTGTAGGCTGTGAGCAATGAATTGCTTGGTTCATTAGAAAATAGGTTTACCCTTTATCAACGTTCCTCTCACTGGCTGCGCCGCCAGTGACCGTTGGGTGCAGACCGTTGGCCCGAGGCCGCACGATGACAGGTAGCAGTCTAGTCACTGCATCGTGTGATCACAGATCAATGCACGCTGCAGTACGGTCCCTATCTAGGATACTCTAGTACCGTCCAATGACAGGACACTACGTATACTGGGTACTGACATCTGTCACGTACCCCAGTACCCAAAGTACCTATCTAGGGAAACGTATGCGACTCGACTAGCATTCCTATCTGCATAGCCCACGTGGTATTTATATTCACATACCAACGTAGGTTTACAAGGCTTATTCATACGTTGTATTCACAATGCCTTTGAGACTTAGTCTACAGCAAAGCATGGAGACTAACTCCAGTATTGTTTTATTATTTATTTAGGTCTGCACCCCCAACATTATTGTTATTGTTTTTAAGTTGATTAGGGGTACAAAAGAGACATGGCTGGTTGAGCCAGGTTGGTTACAGCTGGCTGTTCTGGCCAGGTGTTATATTGCACATTAAATAAGGTGTACACAGCTGGCTGGTTTGGCCAGTTATTGGAGCACACAAAGTAAGTGTATACAATGCTTGTGTCCTCAAGCTGCAAATGGATACAAATCTGACCTAGCCAGCACTCACACCCCACAACGAATGTGTTGAATTTTATGGCGCCCAGCAGCTATCGCTGTGGTAAGGGGGTGTGGTGGTTGTGTACTGTGCTATGGCCAGTCATTTATTCAAACACTGACTCTGATATCATAGGGGTTCATGTTCTGGAAGAGGAGCTGGTACTGTTGGCCAGCAGCATCCCGCAGCTTCGTTAGAGCGTCTGCTGGGTTGTCCTCATCATCCACATGAGTCCAGCTGGAAAAATAGGTGGCCTCCTACGCTCCGCGAGGGTGACCCCATGTTCCCCCCTATCTTTTGTGTGCCACGGGATTTTTCTAAGTCCCGTGGCACTGCATGAGATGTGGGCATGCACGAATAGTTTTTTCATTACAAGTTAATAATTTACAGGCAGAGACTTGTCTATTGATGAGGGCTGGGCTAGGTGTGCACTTGTGGCTACTGATACAATGAGGCTGTTTAATCGTAGTCGACCGGCACGGGGGCGCCGATGGCGTGCACGCCCAGGAGGGTGGTGATGTCCGTGAGGGGCGCTACGTGCCCGGATAGCTTGGTGTTTTCTCCGTCCTGGTACCACGCCTTGAAGCAGTTGTCGAAGCTGTACCCGTCGAACTTGATGAGGGCCTTCCTGGGCACGTTCCTGGCGCAGAAGTGGCAGGCCACGCCCATGGTGCCCTCCTGCGGGATGTACATCATGTAGGCGGACATGGCGTGGTGCTCGAACTCGCGCTTGCAGCTCTCGCACCTCGCGGGCGGCCACTGGTCGTAGTAGGGGAAGTTGTAGGAGGGGGCGAGGGAGGTGCAGATGCGCGCCAAGTCCTCGTCTAGCTTGAAGCGGCGCAGGACGTCCTCGCAGCTGGCGACCATGGGGCCGAAGTCCTGGTGGTTTCCTTTGCGCATGATGGCCACGACCTGCCTGTTGACGCAGGGCTCGCAGTAGATCCCCGGCTCGGTGTCCCCCTCCTTGTGCAGGACGCGGAAGGCGACCTTGTATGGCATGGTCTTGCACTCGCGGCAACTGTACTGCCCCCCTTGTTCCAGCGGGACGAGCGGGCGGCTGGTTTCCGGCTTGGGCACGGGCACCCTGATCCACTGGGACATGTACTTCTTGCGGTACTCGGAGTCCCTGCCCTCGTCCATGATGATGCTGATGCAGGAGACGAGGCACTCCTCGCAGAGGATGTCGTCCATGGAGCCCATCTCGTTCCTGGGGTTGTGTCGCATCAAGATGCTGTCCGGGCCCTTCTTGTGGCACTTGTCGCAGGGGTAGTGGTCTCTGACGGCCTGCTCGTAGTCGAAGGGGGCCACGGACTCGTCAGGGTCGGGGACCAGGTCGGTGAGGGCGTACTCGCGCTCCTCCGGCAGAGGCGAGGAGGGGCAGAGGACGGCGTTGGGGTCGCAGCAGCGGAGGCGGCATCCCTTGACGGTTTTGCGCTTGCGGAGGGGCGCTTGCTTCCTGGCCAGGTGGGCGCCCACCATGAACTGCACGAATCCGTCCTGCAGCTTTGGCACCGGCTTGCGCGAGGAGCGCCTGCGCATGGAGGCCATGGAGCGCGTGGTGATGGCCATGGCTATGTCGTGAAAAGAGAAGGCGTTTGGTTTCTGGCTTGGTGGTTGGTCTTGCGTGAGATGGCTTCCCCGTGGCTGGCCACAGTCTTTGTGATTTTCCACGGGTGGCGGCGGACGCACGGGATTGGTCCATCCACGGGTGGGCCGCGTCCGGCGCGGCGCTTCTAGAAACTCCGGTCCGGTTCCGCGTGCTGACTCACGGGACCGGAAAGGCCGCGTCCGGCGCGGCGCTTCTATACGGTTCCGCGTGCTGACTCACGGGGCCGGCGCGGCGCGTGCACGGTGACTCACGGTACCGGTCCGAACGACCCGCTGTCGGCGCGCGCTTCTGGAACTCCGGCCCAGTTCCGCGTGGCGACTCACGGGGTCGCATTCCTCGCGTTTCTATTGGCGGATACTACCGGCAGAGGCGTTTCTGGAAGGCTTTCGAAGGCTTTCGAATCCCTTTCTCCGGGCGTGAAAGGGGAGGGGCAGAGAGAGAGAGAGAGAGAGAGAGACGCCATGAGGGGCGAGCGGGTGACGGGCTCGCGACCAAAAGCTCCGGTGTGCCACCACGGCAGGAAGTACGCGTGCAAAAAGTGCGGGATCCCGACGAAGAAGGCGCGCCTTCCCGGCCTGCAGCCTTCCCGGCCAGCGGTGTGCCCCCACGGCAGGAAGTACGCGTGCAAAAAGTGCGGCATCTCGAAGAACAAGACGCGCCCTCCCGAACCGGTGGCGCGCGGAGGGGTGTGCCGACACGGGAGGAAGCGCAGGTGCAAAAAGTGCGGCATCCACGCGAGATCGCTCTCGGAGGAAATGCAGAGGTGTCCCCACGGTTTCAAGACGGCCTGTTAGCGTTGCGGCATCGGGCAGTGCGAGAATCACCCCGGCACCACCAAGAAGAGTTGCATGATTTGCAGGCCGCGAGAGAAGATATACCGAAACCTGTTCCGACCTTACATGAGGGTGCTGGGCGTCTATTCCCGGGACGTGCTCTTGAAGGCCCTCGGGACCGACATCCCCGGATTCATCCGCCACATGGACGCGATGATGAAGCCGGGGATGACGTGGGTGAACTACGGCAAGGCCTGGCATTTCGACCACGTGATCCCCGTGGCGCGCGGGTCGCCCTCCAAGGAAGAGGGGCTGCAGAGACTCCACTACACGAACATCCGGCCGACGTGGAAACGGGCCCAGACAGGGGGCGACATGGCCGGCAAATGATCGGTCGAGACTCGCGGACTCTCCAAGGAGGCTTTCTGATTGGACGACACTTAGAATACTCGGAGTATCGACCAGTAGGGATAGCACCACCACGCTCCTCCCTTTTGGGCCTGTTTCCCACGGGATGGTGATGGTTAAGGTGACTCTGCTGATTTTTTCGCTTTTGGAAAACGAAAAATTTAGTTTTGCTGGACGTGATGAATCTCGTAGGGATGCGATTCCTCTCTACTCCGTCGATGACCATACAAGTTTGAATGTAACGGTCATATTAATATACTCCATCGCTGACCATAAAATATTGACATGTGCCAGCATCATTAATTAATATACTCCATCGCTGACCATAAAATTTTGACATGTGCCAGCATTATTAATATACTCCATCGCTGACCATAAAATTTTGACATGTGCCAGCATTATTAATATACTCCATCGCTGACCATAAAATATTGAATGGAACGGTCATATTAATATACTCCATCGCTGACCATAAAATTTTGACATGTGCCAGCATTATTAATATACTCCATCGCTGACCATAAAATATTGACATGTGCCGGACCACGGACCGCGATATGCCCGATTTACCTTGTCCAGCAAAACTAAATTTTTCGTTTTCCAAAAGCGAAAAAATCAGCAGAGTCACCTTTACCATCACCATCCCGTGGGAAACGGGTCCAAAATGGAGGAGCGTGGTTATGCTATCCCTACTGGTCGATACTCCAAGTACGTCTACTAGCGGCCAATCGGATCGCTCGGATTCGGCGGGTGTAGCGAGTTCCTAGTACAGATACGCGAGGCCGCGGAACTACCTAGTGCACATGAGTTGGGGCCAATCAAAGGGGAGGAAATGTACTTTATTATCATGCATGGGGCGAGCAAGCCCCGTGGAAAAGGGCAAAACAACGGCCCGAGGACTTCAATTCTTCAGCTCGAAGGGGAGGAACCAACGCTCCTTCTCCACCTTCTCGAGCCCGGCGATGTCCTCCAAGGAAAGAGCGCCCAAACGGAAGTCGCAGAAAAGGTCCTCGCCCAGACGCTCCAAGTCCAGGTCCAGGTCCATGTCCTCCACGCGGAAGGGGCCCATCGCCGAAAACACGTCCTCCTCCTCCTCCTCCTCCTCCAGAGCGCAAGGAGCGGGGGCGGGAGCGAGAGACTTCTCCTCCTCGGCGGCCATCAGATCGATCGCCTCGCGGATCTCGCGGTCGCTGCGCTGGATGCGGGACTCGCTCAAAAGATCCTTCACGGGACCCTCGAACGCGCCCCAACCGAGCACCTCGTCGTCCTGCACGTGCGCCTCCGAAGACTTGGGAGGAGAACCGCGGAAGTAGGGAGACAGACGGCGACGGCAGCCGCGCAACTCGCGGCGAGAGCTGTCCTTCACGCGAGCGCCCATCCCGTCGTGAGGGCGCAGGTGCGGGTTCTTGCCCTTCACGCGAAGGCAGCGGCGAAAAGGAGCCGGCATGCAAGGGGCGCACGGAGTGCGAGGAGAAGGGAGGCGAGCCGGCTCGGACTCGGCGTCAGAAGACGACTCGGAAACGGCCTCAGCGGAGGCAGCGGCGTGAACAGAGGAAGGCGAGGAAATCTCGGAGGAGCCGCCCTCGGAGGAGCTGTAGCTGAAGGAGGGCACGTTCTCGTAGTCCTCCTCCTCGTCCCGCTGCATCTCCTTCGCGCGGGCCTTGCGAAGGCGGGCCTGCTTGTTCTGAGTTTCGCGGCAAGAAAGGCACGCCAGCGTGAACCCGTTCGCCAAGCGGGCGGACACGAAATGGGACTCGGGGAACACCCGGTTGCACTTGTTGCAAGACAGGAAACGGGCGGAGGAAGCCATAGCCAGAAAGAAAGCAAGGAAGATTGCCGAGATAGACGATAGCGCGTGATGCGTGAGTGAGTTGGCCAAGTCCGAGGGGACCACGCACTTTCTACGCGGACCGGCCTCGATTCCCGTGCGTTCCCATTGGACGAAAACGGATGGCGTCGCGCCGGCTGGAAACTTCTAGAAGATTCCCGCGGCCCGCCACGAGATCTTGTCAGCGGATCCCGACAGAGATCCCGTGCGTCACCACCGGTCGCCGGCCGCCACTCGTAGACTGAGAAGGACGGAACGAACACGACACGCGCCGGCGGTTACGAGATCCCGTGCACGCCCATTGGACAGGCCGGGACGCGGGGCAGAAAGACCGTTACGACCACCGCGCGCCGAGCGCCCATTGGTCCAGCCACCACACGCGAGACCCACGGGAAAGGACAAAAGCACTCCAACGCGCAAGGAACACGCACAGACGCACACGCACACACACAAGCTAGCGAACGAACAGCCATAGCCAACACTCCTACACGCCAGACATGGACGCCTTCTCCGTTTTGTGCGAGGCCGCTCAGGCTCAGGCTAAGGCTCAGACTCAGGAAAAGGAAATCCCCGAAATGCACTCTCTGAACTTCTCTGACGACGAGAAGGAGGCCGCCACCGCGCTCGCCACGCTCAAAATCGTGCCCGAGGTCATCAAGGCGGTCCAGGCGGGCACGGGGGCTGCAAACAAAAACAACAACAAGCAGACGCCCACGCCCGCGCCCACGCCCGCGCCCACGCAGTCCCAGCCGCAGACGCAGGCCCAGCCGCAGACGCAGGCAAACGCCAACCTCAACGCGCAGAGGCCAAAACGACCCCTGGAGATGGCGCCCGCGCCTTTGCCCGCCCCGGCCCTTTCGCCAGCCCTTTCGCAGGCCCCTGCGCCCACGCCCATCCTCTCGCTGCCGGAGGGAGCCGTCACCATGGAGGTCGTGCACCCGGACGGGAGGATTTAGGAGCTCGTTTACCGCATCGTGCCCGCGGTGGCGGCGGCAAAGAGAGCAAAGACGGCCATCTCCGTCGCCGTGGGCGTGCCCTGCAACCCGCAGACCGTCGTGGGCGTGCCCAAGCTGCCCCAAGTCGTGCCCAGGCCCGCGGCGCCCCCGCTCCTGCCGCCCGTCAAGCTCTTCGCGCAGGGGATGCAGAACCTCGCCAGGATGCAAGTCGCCGCAACCGCCATGGCCGCGAGAAGCCCCGTCCTCGCACAGCCGCAGCCGCAGCCGCAGCAGCCGCAGCAGCCCAGGCAGATCCTCCCCAACCACGTGCTCATCAACAGGGACGTGCCCGTTCACGCGCCCAGGCAGCACTCCGCGCAGGTCAGGGCGCTGCTCACAAGGAACCCGGCAGCCAGGGTCTTCCCCACGCCGGCGGGCGAGCAGCACAAGGTCGACAGGCTCCTCCTGCTGCCCGGGGAGGACAGGAAGCCCGCGCGCGTGGAGAACATCGACCCGGAGCAGGACGCCAAGCTCGTCTACCCCCTCATGGTGGTCACGCCCGCCAAGTGCTGGGGGCAGATGCCCACCAAGGTGCCGCTCGACAAGGCCGAGGACAAGGAGCAGGAGGCCATCTGGAGGAACATCCGCAACGCCCAGATCGAGGAGGGGTGGAGGCAGCCGTGCGTGCTGCAGGGGACCTGCAAGGCGGTCAGGGCCGAGAGGGACGCGGTGGACGCCTGCCTGGCCAAGATCGCGCCCTCGTCTCCGGAGATGGCGGCTCGCATCGACCAGCGCGCGGCGTTGCGCACGCAGGCGCTGGCTCTGGCGACTCTGAACGAGCACGTCTTGAGGGACTTGCTTCCTCTGGTGCCCGAGGACCGCCGGCGGGACTATGCAATGATGGCGAGGGAGTTCAGCTTCTTCGCGAGGAGCACGGTGGTGCGGGCTTGCGCGTCTGCGGGTCGTTCGGGGGCGGCTGCTATTCAGAATAGGGTGGCTAACTTGCGGGACAAGGCGACGGCGCTGTTCTCGTACACGCCCGTGGGCGAGCTGTAGACTTGGGAATTGGGGTTGGGGAATTGATTGATTGTACTTATTTCTGTAATAAATGGAACTTGTGATGAATTGAAAACTCTCAACATCATGCACTCTGACTTATACAATGAGCCCCACTAGAACAAGGAGTTGGAAACACTACCAGTTTCGTAGCTCGAAGGTTTTTTTTGTAAGCATTTTAGCATACGAAAATGCAGTGTAAAGGGAGGACGGTGCGCAAGACGGCGTGCCAAAACACGTGCGCGAATGGGCGGAAGTATTGCCACTTGCATACCAAGAGTAAGAAGGCGCGAGCCGCGGCATTCTCGCACAAGGCGAGAAAGGACGAAGAAGGAGAGGCGGAAAAAAGGCCGCAGAAGGATGTTGCGTATCAGAATGTGCCCCCCGTTCCTCCAGAGGCGCGAGAGGCGGCCAGGGAGAGACGAAGGAATGAAGACGAGGAACAAAGACAGAAGTGGATGGATGAGGAAACGGGGCCAGTGCGCACATTCAATGATATAGATCGGAATTCGTCCGATCCTCTCGATCAGATCAGGAACGAGTTTTGGGACATTCACAAAGAAACGATTTTTGCTCATGAACCGTTCGAATATCCGTGGTATGACTTCATGCAGAAGTACCCATACGCGTTTAATAAGGCAGAACGAGAAAGAGCGGAAAAAGCGAAAGCTGGAATGGATGAGGCCGCACGCAAAATTGAAGAAAAAGATAAGTTTGACGAAATGATGAGGGAAAAAGCAAGACTAGCGCGTGATCAACCTCGAGCTTCTAACTATTACGCGCCACCTCCGAGGCCCCGTTCTGTATGGGTTGAGTCCGGAAAAGACGCTTGGGAGCGAGCGAAACAAGACGCGGGTCTCACGCCTGGCGAGGCGATATACGCCGACGAGTACGGCAAGAAGTTCTCGAAGGTCATGGACTCGTATCCGAAGACCGCCAGCGACTATAAGAAGGCAGCTCTGATGCTCCATCCTGACAAATATAATGCGGACGACATCATGCGCAAGGCCTCCTCGGCGGCGTTTAAGCTGTACACGTCTCGAGCACCTAGCCATTTCATAAGCCAGATGCGTAAGAGGAAGCTGTCTCGTGCGAAGACGGCCCGCAAAACGGCTAAGCGGCGAAGGTCTTAGATACGCGAGGGTGATGGGATTGAAACGAGTAATAAAGGACCTTTATTGATGATTGAATAATAAAGTGTTTCAATGAGTGGATCATCACTCCTCGTCCGAGTTCATAGCAACATTGCAAATATTAGGATGTTGCAGCTCGATATCCTCGTCGAGGGTGAGTTCCACCTTGTACAGATCGCAGAGTTCTTTCAGAGCTAGAAGCCTCTCTACGGTCACATTGGGCGTTTTGGCTGTACGAAATACGTGCAGCCGTTTCGCGTATCCCGGATAGTCCATGGCGTATCCGAGCACCTGCCCCACGCCTTGGAACGCCTGGCTGAACTCCTTCACCTCGATCACGACCTTGGGGTCGTGGCAGAGGATGTCTATCAGGCCAGAACGGGTCTTCACTTCGCGCTCTCCCTTTAGCTCTTCCGCGAGCTGGGCTTGGATGTCCTTCTCTCCGCATCTGTTGCGCTTCTTAGAACCGGGCTTACAGCAAATTTGAAGGAGCTCGTTCAAATCGCAGGCGGTCTTGAGTTTTTCCGCGCACTCGTGCGTCGTGGTCGGTAAGAGACTGACGATGCGTTTCAAGTGTTTGAATTCGGCAACGGGCGTCTCTCGCTGCCCGGCCCCGGGGAATTTGAAGTTGTGGTAAGTCACAACCTCTGGATGGGTCTGCTTGAGACGCTCCCAGTATTTTCGCGGTTCGGATACACCGATCGCACCAACAGCGTCGAACACCGAAATACTCCCATCGGGCGTTACCCTGATTTTTCCATGGAAGGCTGGGTATTCTTCCGACCCGTCCGTGGGGGCGAGGTACTTCGCGATAGCCGGCATGGCCACGTGCGGTGGAAAACACTGTTTGGGACGTTTTCACGGCGTTTGGAACGACCCTCTCGTACTTATACCCTAACGAAACAACCAAACGCTTCCAAAGTGAGACGTGGCCCATCAAACAGCTGCCACGTGTCAGTCTGCTAGAGAGCACACGTCGTTAGGTGTGACTAATTGACTGTGATCGCTGTGCGGGACTCGCGCGTGAGACGCTGGTTGAGGCGCATGACCTTGACGTTCTCCTGGATGATCTCCTTGTCCGCGCGTGTGTCGTGAAGTCCGGTAGCCTTAAACACCGGTTCGAGCAAATCCCGTTTACGTTTTGCGACTCCCAACGGGTTGTCACCCGTCTGCCTGATTTCTTTGGCTTCGAGGACTTGGAGAAAGTTCATCCCGGCACTCTGCTCTTCGGTCAGCAGGTCACGTGCCGACCCTCCAACATTGTAGATCCCGCGAAGCTCGCTGGAAGTCTTGCCAGTAACCGCGAGATTGTTGCTGTCATGGACCTTAGGGTACAGCAGGCCGCTCCCCTTGTGCGTGTCGAGGTAACCCTTGATGGCGTCGTTCAAATTGCGGGTAGACAGACAGCTCTTGATGCGATTGTTCTGCTGGAGAGTAGACAACGCCGTGTCGGTCCCATCCTTGGCGTCCGCGCGCTTCAAGATGTCCTCGGCCAGAGTCCGATCCGCGTTCAAGTATCGTTCAAGGAGTATAGACACCTTGTCACGAAACTTGGCCGCGAGCTTGCCTGGGAGCAACATCATGATGCGACTCAGCCCCTGGCGGTCGGTCACGGGCGTCTCTCGCTGCCCGAGACCGGGAAATTTGAAGTTGTATACGCCAGATACAACCTCGGAATGTGCCTTCTGGAGCTTCGACCATATATCCCGCGGGTTTTTGAATCCGCAGCTAGCAAGTGTGTCGAATATAGAAATTCTTCCGTCAGGTGTCACGCGTATCTTTCCAGTAAACCTGGGGTCGTCCTCGGACCCGTCCATTGGGGTGAGGTACTTCACGATGGCCGCCATGGCCACACGCGACGACATGGCCACCAAAGATGGCCGAAACAGTTTCACGGTGTTTGGAACGACCCTCTCGTACTTATACCTTAACGAAACGACCAAACACTTCCAAAACGAGACGTGGTCTATCAAAAGAGTGCCACGTGTCGCTATAAGACGCGGACACGTCACTCTCTCGTTGCCCCTCCTGTGAGTTTCCAGTGTGTTTGACACACCTCCTTGTGATCTTCTAATGTGTTTGGATGTTGCAGCTGTACTACGCCGTATCTACGGGCCGCGGGCCTATCTACGAGTGCATGAGATGTTGGAGTCGTGTATTGGATGAAAATGCCTTTATTCATTCATTGATAGGAAAATACCATTCAAGTTAGGCGGGCACGTTTGGCCACGGGCAAAGGGGTGTATCCATCCACCAAAAGGGAGTAGGCGAGCTCTTTCTGGCTCTCCGGCACGGCCATGAAAGCGTGCATCATCAAGCAGTCGCGAGGGCCGGCCTTGAAAACGCGAATGGGCCGATTCTCCCCCAGCAGGAAACGCTGGTCTTCCTGCGAGCGAGAGGGGTTGCGCCAAGGAACGCCCCTCTCGTACGAGGTTTGGAAGAATCCCATCAGCACCTCGTGCTGCGTGCTTCGTTGTAAAAGGGCCCAGCACTGGGCCTTGTATTCCCCCACGTTCGTGTCCATCAGGCTCCTGTCCGGGAGATAGACGCGCCGTTCGTCGTTCCTTTTGGGCTCCGCGGACCACGGAATGAAGCGGGGCCACCGCTCATCGTTCGGGGGGAGTGCTGGCGGATCGTTGTACATAGCCAGGGAGTCTGCGTAAACGCTCAGGCCTCGCTTCACGTTGTGAGACCGCGTCTCTCGAAAAACCCACATCTTGGGGCGGCCTTCGTACGCGAGTTCGCTTTCCTCTTGGAACGAGGGAGAGATGGGCCGTTCCTTTCGCGCCACCTCTTTGCGGAACTGAGAAATCGTCACGCTTTTCAGCCACACGAACTCTCGTTCGCGGAGGGCTTCGAGTTTGTCGATGGCCATGGCTATGGCGGCTTGTTTTCGTGTTTTTGATAGTGGTTATTTGAAACCATGGGCGCATTGAAACCATGGGCGCCCGGTTACATTGATAGGAGTTATTTGAAACCATAGCGAATTATAGAGATCTCCATAAAGCATACACGAATTATACCAGAACAAACGGAGACCTGGCAGCCTTGGCGCACGCTGACTTAGTCAAGGTATTTCCCAACGTTTCGTTAGGCGGAGGGCTTAATGGACCTCCCATAAAGGCGACATCTGTGTACCACTCGCTAACATCGGCTTACGATGACAAGATAAAACAACTCCAGGCAGAACTTGAAGCGAAAAACACAGAGATTTCTCGTAACAGAGAGGCACTTGGTGAAGCTAGTGATAAATTAAAGGATGCGAGTCAAACGAAGACATCATTGCACAAGCGCGAAGAAGAAACCGCACAGATGGCGAAACGCATCCAAGAACTCGAGGAGCAAGCCGCTCGGTTACAGAGTGACATCAGTTTGGTCAACGAAATGTCCCCGGATGATGTGAGGAACTTGCTGAAGGAAAAATCTGAACTGACTTCAAAAGTATCGATTCTCGACGCGAGTTTACAATCCGCGACTGCAGAAAAGAAAACACTTGAGTCACAGATTGAGACTTTGGCCAAGTCAGCGACGGATCAAGATGAAAAAATCCAGTCTCTTCTTTATCAATTAGGGAAATACAAAGAGCGCGAAAGTGAGTTACAAGCAAAACTAAAGACAAGTCTTCAGAACATTTCGAAGAGGCGCAAGGCATGATCGCGTTTAAGAATGACAACCTCGACCAGTACGCCGTTGGAAATACCCAATTCATGTCCCACGTAGCTCCCACAAAAACCAGCATCTTCATTAAAACAATAAGTGGAAGCATACATGTGACACTAATTGACATGCCCGGAGGCACGCCGTTCAAGGCCCTTCATGAAGTACGTTGCCCTAGAGGCAACCAAGACACGGGTGGGTGGGTGGGGAGCAAAGAAAGAGGCCGACAAAACCAGCCAGAGCGGCTTTTAGTCGCAAAACCTCCCTTATCCCTAGCTAACTGACGTCATTAAACCCTTATGTTTAGTGGATGCTAGTAAGACGCTAACCGTACAGACCGGGGGTAGAATATCCCGAATCTGCACGGCTAGTATTAAATAATGCGTAGGTTGTTCTTTTCAGGGGCACTGCACCTCACGCCCCGTTCCGCCCGGGTATAATCAACCCAAGCGCGGAACGCACATTTTATTTAATTCATTTTTCAACCATGCACTATATTGCATCTACTAATCACAAAAGCTCTAGCCAAACAGCTACGAGTAAACACTACGACCTATAAGCCGCTCATCCAGCGGCCTCTTGTTCCCGCATTCACGTATAGAAGAAACTCCGTTCAAAGAACCCCGATTCATGTCCCACGTAGCTCCCACAAAAACCAGCATCTTCATTAAAACAATAAGTGGAAGCATACATGTGACACTAATTGACATGCCCGGAGGCACGCCGTTCAAGGCCCTTCATGAAGTACGTTGCCCAATCACCCCCGCCCTGGCTTTCCCTTGAAGCCGCACTCCACCTTGCTCGTTGTCACAAGTGACCGCCCTGCGGCGCAAAACGGGAGCCCCCCCACATCGGGAGGCGTGTGCCCGGCGGCTGTGGATGCATGGCCAGGCCCAAAAAGGCCCAGCGCATTTGCACTGCGATTGCGCACGGCCAGCCTATCATGACCCCTCTCGGGGCCCCGAGTCGGTACCGCTATGGCCGTCTCCCCATAGACCCGGGGTGCTTCGAGAAAAAAACGTGGACCTAGCCCAGGCCCCGCCAGCCCGGATGCCCGAGGCCACAGCCCCAGGCACCTGGCTGAACGAGAGTCCGTTCAGCCAAGACCGCATTCCCCCCCGAGGTTTCTATGCGTGGGGAAAAAATTTCTAGCTTAGGCGCTTTTCCCATCGCCGTCCCCAGCCCCAACCACCCCCCCCTCGGCGGAAGGCAATTGCAAAGTTTGCTGGCCAGCAGCAATTTCCGAAGAAAAAGCCGCAGGCCGCGGACCGAGACACGGGTCGCCAGTGCCAGCCATCCGGCTCCAACCCGGGGTGCAAGCATCCCCAGGTACGGAGCACCAGCTCGCGCACTGGGCCGACCAAGCGACAGTTGAGCACCTGTCACGGCATCCGGCCCACCAAAGACCCCAAGCTGGGGAAAAGGTGCGGACCGGAGGTAATCATTTTCTTTTCTTTTAGTTAACCGAGCGAGGAACTACGCCTGGCCGGTTAACAACTGGAAGTCTCACCACTGGCCAAGTGGCCAGTGCAACCAGTGCTTTTGGGATTTTGCTCCGCAGCACCCATAGCTGCGGCTGCCGCCGCAACGACAACGAGCAAAGAAAGAGGCCGACAAAACCAGCCAGAGCGGCTTTTAGTCGCAAAACCTCCCTTATCCCTAGCTAACTGACGTCATTAAACCCTTATGTTTAGTGGATGCTAGTAAGACGCTAACCGTACAGACCGGGGGTAGAATATCCCGAATCTGCACGGCTAGTATTAAATAATGCGTAGGTTGTTCTTTTCAGGGGCACTGCACCTCACGCCCCGTTCCGCCCGGGTATAATCAACCCAAGCGCGGAACGCACATTTTATTTAATTCATTTTTCAACCATGCACTATATTGCATCTACTAATCACAAAAGCTCTAGCCAAACAGCTACGAGTAAACACTACGACCTATAAGCCGCTCATCCAGCGGCCTCTTGTTCCCGCATTCACGTATAGAAGAAACTCCGTTCAAAGAACCCCGATTACAAGCGAAAGTGAAATCAACAAGCGATGAGTTGGCGAAAGAGAAAAAGGCCCGTGAACAGTTGGAAGGCAAGTTAGCATCGGCACGATCACAACTCGGCCAGACGGTCGCGGCTGCTAGAGAAGCATCAGATTCATTAGCCGAGCGTAAGAAAGAAATAGAACATTTGCAACGTCTCATCGCCACCGAAAAACAATCACGGGACGTCGAAAAAAGCGAGCTTTCAGGGAAAGTAAGTGGCCTGATGAGCAAGGTGTCTGAGTTGGAGCGCGCGTTGGCAGCTCGAGACGCCGCGTGGCAAAAAACTGTTGCCAAGCACGACGCCGAAAAACGACAAGCACAAGCGGTCTACGACCAAGCTGTCGAGGAGTCTGTTAGACTCGCTGAAGCGTCCAAAACAACATGGGGTGAAGAACGCAAGGAGCTCTTATCACGCGCTGATGACGCGTTAGGTCGCGCGTTGGCACTGCGTTCCATGCTTCGAAGGTCGATTCAAAAGGCGTGGAAACGATACGCGGAACACGAAAGCGACCGCAAGAAGTTGCTCGAGCAGTTACATGCGGCTGTGGCTCAAGTACCGCGCCTAGAACAAGCTCTAACACTCGCGCGAAAGGCCTCATCCGGTAAGAGTTTAATACGCGCAACCTCGCGGCTAAGAGACGACCTGAAGTGGGAACGCTCGAAAGCGAACGTTCTAACCACGCGGAATGATGAATTAGAGAAGATAAACAAACGACTTAGAAACGCCCTCGAAACACAGAAAGACTGGGAGGAGGCAAGTAGGTTCCTCCCAACATCCAACTCTCAGGCGGGTCGATCGAATAACAAGCGACCAAGGTGGGACTTCGACGATCCTAGCGACGATCCGCGCGACTTGGCATCTATCGTCGAAGGCGTGACCGCTATGGCGTCTTAAGGTCGAGGGCCGCGAGAAGCGTTCTCAGGTCTTCCTCGGTCGTCCTGTTGCTCATCCCGATCCGCACGGTCCCGCGTTCCAGTTTCCGCGGCAGCCCGATGGCCTGCAGCGTCTCGCTCCTCTTCAGAAGGTGGCACGCGGACCCCGTGGACACGGCGATGCCCTTCTTCGCTAGTCTCTTCACGAGCGCCCGAGAACTTCGGACGGGCAACGCGACCGAGACGAGGTTCGGCAATGCCTTCGCGGGCAGTTTGGGACCGTGAACCACGCCTCCCATCTGCACGAGTCTCCCCACAAGCGCTCGCCGCATCTTGCGCAACCTCGCGACGTCCGCCGTGCCCCTGTGACAGTTGAGCTTCACGGCCTCCGCCAGGGCGCATATCAGCGGTGGCGACTCCGTCCCTGGCCGCACGGCCCGCTCCTGCCCGCCCCCCCACGTCAGCGGGGACAGACACGACGGGTCTTTCCGCAACACGAGGGCGCCCACGCCTTTCACGGAATGGATCTTGTGGCCCGATAAGACGTAACTGTCCAGCGCTTTCACTCCCCGGATCCTGAACTTGCCCGCCGCCTGCGTCGTGTCGGAGTGGAAGTGCACGTGCCTGCCAATGACCTTTCGTATCGCCGACAGGTCCTGCAGCGTGCCGATCTCGTTGTTGGCGTACATGATGCTCACGAGCTTGACCCGGCTCCCGTGCTTCTTCATGGCCGCGCGCAGGGCGTCCATCTGGACGAACCCCTCCCCGTCCACGGGGATCTTCTCCACCACGATCTTGTGCTCCTTCGTCAGGTGGTCCAGCGGTTTGATGCCCGCCGGGTGCTCGATCGCCGACGTGATGACGACTCCTTCGTACCCGTGCTTCTCCATGACGCCGTTGAGCACGATGTTCATGGACTCGGTGGCGCCCGAGGTGAATATGATCGACTTGGCAGGCTCGTGGAGGTGCCGCGCGATCGCCGCCCTCGCCTCTTCGACCACTTGCCTCGCCCGCTTCCCGATCTCGTGGGAAGAGGACGGGTTGCCGTACAGCTGGTTCGCGACCGCCGTCATGACGCGCACGACTTCCGGGTACGCTTTGGTCGTGCTGATGTTGTCCAGATACACTTCTCTCCCCCCCATGACCGTACGTACGTATACCTATCTGCAGAGATTTGGAGAGCGCGCGCTTCGAGAAGCGGAAAAAGATCGAGAGGGAGTATAAAATGGGGAAGATCCGTCTGTCTCGAGGCGACCAGATGGTGTCTGTGGACTTCGTGCCTCGTATTCCGCTCTCCATGGACGTCGACGAGAACCGCCCCGTGAAGAAACGTTCCCGCAAGGCGAACCGAGTCGCGCAGGCGGAGACGGCGGTCAGAGAACCGCTCGCGGACATCACGGACCGGCTCGTCACCGCTGTCGTGGCGGAAGACGAGGACAAGAAGCGAGGGTACGAGAGTTTCTCGATCCCCAACACTCTGGCGGAGAGCTTCATCGAGTTTCTGATCAAGCCGGACAAGACGGTCCACGTGGGAGCTCTGTGTTCCGCCATGAACTCGAACCCGAAGGACGTGTTCGGGTCGGACTCGGCGTGGATATCCACCGAGGAGGTCGCGAGGGTGCTCGCGACGAACAAGAAACTCAAGCCCCTTCGCGACTCGTTCGCGGAGATGGTGCTGAGCATGCAGGAGATCAACAGCGAGGACGACAAGGAAAACCTCGTCCCCTACCGTTGCGTGGACTTCCTGAAGGCGGTGTACGGCCACAACCGGTTTGACGCACTCCACTTGATCAATTTCGGCGGGGTCGTGTTCAACGAGTACAAACGCGTTCACGGGACGTCGCCGCCCACGAGAGGGGACGGGTACAAAATGTACTTCCGGAAGGACATCCCGCTCATGAAGGCGGCGTTTGACGCCTGGGAAAAGAAGCTGGACGCGCAGGATGTCCGGGGTCACGCCGAAACGGATTGACGGAAGGGACTTGTCTAGACCCGAGGAAAGGACCCTGTGGAAATCATCTTATTTATTAAACATCTAATGAAAACATTCCCTTATGCGCAACATACGCTTTTGCACCAAAAATGACGCTCAACACTACTGACACACCAAAACCCACAACTACGCCAAAAATTTTCATACTTGCGTTGTTGTCCTTATCGATGTCCCCTGTAGACTGCGCGGATCCCAATTTGACGAGACCATACACGCATGCACCACCGGTTCCTAAAAATAACACGGTCAATGCGATAAACGGCGCGGCGTCCTTGAGTGGCATGTTTATGATATACGTACAGAATTTATTGAACGCCGGAGTAAATTGGATTAAAGTTTACAGACTCGCCACGGCGGTGTCGGTATAGTCGTATCTTGTCAACAACGATATAAGATAACGACCCGACGCCAAGGGACATGCCCAAACCGGCCAGGAACATGAAACCGTGCCGCCGTTGATCCGAGTCCCCTTTCTTTTTTCCGCGGACGACCAAAAAGGTCATGATTCCTCCCAAGGCAAACCCTCCGATCGTCGCGAGCACAAGGACCCAGAAGAACCAGTCGAACATGTGTACTATAACTCTATGTATAAATTTTCCGCGACCTATGTAATAATACAATGGGTCTCGTTTCGTTTTTGCCCATCGCGATAATGGCAGTTGCCGCGATGATGTTCGGTGCCATGCGGATCGCCAAAAACAAAGAGAAAAGCGGTAGCGATCGCTTCGAAAACGTGTTCAAATACACAGGCGCTGGGCTGGCCGCTTTAAGTTTTTTCACCGCAATTGGGTTAGCCATGTATTCCGCCAATAAGCCCATTAAGGTACGACCTGTCGAGTTTTCAAGCGTCCGCTGACGAGATCGATATACCCTCCATACCATAACGATAATTTTCTCCGTACAATCTATACTGCTACAATGGATCTCATTAGTGTCTTGATGGTGTGCGCTTTCGCGGCCATTGGTATGATGATTTTGTCTCTCATTTCCATGCATATCGCCAAAAACAAGGAGAAAAGCGGTAGCGATCGGTTAGAAAACGTGTTCAAGTTTTCAAGTGTGGGGATGGTCGGTGTATTTGCCTCTATAGTTGCGGGTGTGCTTGGGACGTTATTCGTCAAAGAGAAGTGGCCAGAGTGGCGAAACGCCTTCTCCAAATCCAGCACATATGCCGCATAGCCTGGCGGGTACTGATCACCCCCAACGCCTTTGATATTATTATTTGACAAATGTATAGTACATGTCACGGCGATGAAAGCGTTCACAGAACCGAAACACGTGATCACAGTCCTGATACTTTGCGCAGTCGCCACAATAACGTTCGGCGTCTCGTCCCTGCTGACGGAACGGACGGCAAAACGAGGCCCTATGGAATGGTTAGTGGAGATGCAAGACCGGAGAGAGTCCGACCCGGCCGGGGTCGCCGCCAGCATACAGACGCGCGTCCAAAAGTACCGCAAAGCGGCCAAGATACTCGAAATGATGACGTTCACGTCGTTGGGCGTGTTCGGTATCTACGTCTCCCTCGTCGCGTTTTTCCACTTCCGGCCCTCGAAGCCAGTGTACAGGGAAGCGTCCTCTGTTACGACTGCGTGAGCGCTCTAGCGAACTCCTCTTCGAAGTCCTCGTCGCTCCCCGCGTTAGGAGCTTTCGTCTTCCGCTTGGAACCGAGCAGTCCTCGGATGTAGTCGTCCGGGTCGCCGCCCCTCGAGCTGTCCGCTGGCGACGCTTCCCTCGCTCGTTTCGCGGCGCACTCGACCGTGGCGACACGCGCCAACGCGGTCTCCAACAGCGACTCCAGCCGCTTCACGCGGTCTTCGAGTTGCTCGACCTTGGACGCCGTGGCCCTCGCTCTCTGGCGCGCGGAGGACTCGTTGCCTCTCACGTACATGGGCGCCTTGAGGCACCCCAACGGGTGCGTGTCGCAGCCCGTGTTGGGAGCGGGGAGAGGGAGACACGGTCCGAACGGGTCCAATAGCCGGCCTTCGTGGACGACTTGCAGGCCCACGCGGCCTTCCCACCCCGGATGCGGGATGGGAACGCACTCGGCGGAGAACCGCGCGTCTTCCACGACGACCATGCCTCGGACTTTGTGTCTCCCGCACCGCACGCTGCCGGTCGGGTTGTCTCGGAACGCGTACCCGGCCTTGCATTCGCAGCCAGGGACGGAACACGACTTTACGAGGGAGACCTCCACGGCTCTCAGCCACGGGAAGTCCGCGGGCTTCGCGTCCACGTAGCACCCGACGACGGGGGGAGAGACCGCCATGGTTTCGATGTCCTCGCGGGTCGTGCGCGGTCCAACGCCTCTCTCGTGCTTTTTTATAGAGACGACTCGGCAGAAGGTACGGCACTAGAGCGCCCGTATACACTTCCACCCTCTTTAAGTTAACTCCACGTCAGCCGGATCAGAAGGAGAAGGCCGTCCAGAAATCGTGGGGACGGTGCGTGCGTCGTCGGCGCCTGACGCCGGCCCGCGCGCCGTGGCTCTTCTTCACGAACCGGCCCTTCTTGTCGCGCTTCGGTAACGCCATCTGGGTATACCAGTGTAACTGACATTTTTTTTCCAGATGTCCGTACACGTCGACGTGGCGTGATGTACAAGGGCGTCTCCCCGACTCGTCACGTTCACTCGCGAAGGTATAAATCGGCCGGGTCGCTCGAACGAGGCGTCTGTCCTTCCGCCGCCTCGTAGCGATGCCTACCCGCGCAGAAGCCAAGAGACAGGCCGCGGAGAAGAAGGCCGCCGCCAGGAAGGCAGCGGACGAGAAACGGGCGTCCAAACAGTCGGCCGCCACGTTCGCCCGCCTGTTGCGTGAGAACCCGGAGCTGAACGCCTACATCTCGTACGCGGACAACGAGCCTTGGGTGGCTCCCGAGGGCGTGGCCCTCTTCTTCTCCAAGATGCGGCTGGACAGAGAGCAGCGGAAGGTGGCGGACGCGATCTGCGAGCTGGCCTCGGCGCTCGAACGCGGCGAATAGTTACGGACAACTCGCACTGGACGAGGATTTTTATGACGACGTGGACCAATGGCGTACCTCAGTTGCGAGGCCGCCACGGGGGAGGACGCGGGGTCGCTGAAGAGGCTCAACGGCGTCAAGAGCGGGAGCGCCAGGGACATGATGAACGACGAGCAGCTGGAGAACGTCGATTACTTCATGCGCAAGGTCATGAGACGTGCCGAGGCCGCGGGGGGGAACCCAGACATCGAAGAGATTGCCGTGTCCGTGAAGAGGGACATGGCCACGTTCGTGGCGCCGCCCTCAGGGCCGACGCCGATAGAGATTGTTAGGAAAAACAGGCAGGACATGAGAGACGAGCTTCTGTTGACGCGCCCTCTGAACCACGAGCGGTTTCTCACTAGAGCGCCGAAAGCGACCTCGCTCATTGAGGCAGCACGGGACTAGACATAGTCACAAGTATGAAGTAAACTTTATTAAATGTTAATAAATTACACTTTGAATAAACACGCTTGTTCGCATGACTCGATGATTCCCACGTCCCGCTATCGGATGTCGCGAAAACAACATCCCGCTCGACAAAAAATGTGAGAGATGGTCATTATAGATGAAACGTTTAGTCGCTTACTTACTTTCCAAGTTACGACGCGCGCCTACGATACCGGAAGGCTCGATTAGCTCGAGTCGGCGCGCGTCGTCGCGAATGAGCGGGTCGTTGGAGTTCAGACGATCTCGCAAGCGATCCGACGACGCGAGGGATATCCGCCAATACGACATGTACGAGAGAGGAAAAAGGGTCGACGGGTACGATCCCAACAAAGCCGGCCGCGAACGGATGAAGAAGGAGATCGTCCCGCTGTTCGACGGCGCCACCATCAAGGGTTTCTTGGAGACCGGCTCGCCGTCCGGCGAGAAAGCGAGATACTGGGTGGACGAGCAGGGAGTGCTGCACCTGTTGGTCGAAAGCGAGCCCAAGCTCAGCTGGGTGCATTTGCTCGTGGACCCCAAGTCGATCGAGTGCGGGGGGTGCGATTTCCGAGACTGGGCGGATAAAACGTTCGAGGCGTACGACCGACACGCCACTTCGCCTTCGAAGAAGCACAGGGCGACCTATAGCCCCGTGATCGAAATTCCGGGTACGCTCGAATTCGGCATCTGTTTTCACATGAGCGCGCGCTCTTCTCCGATCACGCCGTTCGTGTTCAAAGTCCCTTCCTCGAAGTGATATTGCGCGATTTTCCTAGTGAGGCCATGTCGCGTGTATGCACGCGCGCAGAAGCACGGAGTAGGCGACGGCCACCGCGGACACGCGGCAGGCGTCCACCGCCGTTTTCGCCAGTCCGTCGCAGAAGTTGTGTGTGCGGATGGTAATGGGCGCGCTCGCGAGTCTGCGGTCTTGGCGCGTGGGCGGGGTCGCGGTGTTCGACGTGGCAGCCACCGCGTTGGCCGCCATCGCGTACAGTGCGTACAAGAGAAACGGATTCTCGGCTCGAGACGCGGCCGTGAAGACGTTGTTGCTTCTGTGCGTGGGGGAGCTGACCCACTTGTTCCTGGAAGTGGACACGGTCGTGACCAGGGCGATCGAGATCGGTGGGGGGGCGGGGGCGTAGATCCGAGACCGGCGTCGCTATTATCTCCCGTCTTGTGGTATAGCGGCATGGCGCCGGAACTGAGCGACAAAGCCAAGAAGCGGATGATGGACAAGGTGAAAGCGATCCGTTCCCAGATCGAATCGAGGTACGTCGACGACGAGCACCGGCGGTTTTGCAAGTCGAGCGGGGACGAGCCGTTCGGCCGCGTGCCCGAGTTCAAGACGGGGGTCGTCTCGTTGGAGTTTCCCAGGTTGGACGGGCCTTCGTACATCCGGTCCGCGATGGCGCTCGCGTATCCCATCCAATGGACCCCCCGCAAGATGGAAATAGAGACGTTCCGCCGCAGCCTCCTGGACCCCGTGTTTCAGGCCATGCCCGGGTACGTGAAGGGCGACATGTCCGACCTGATCGACATGGAGTGGTACAACGCTTGCCTGCGTTACCTCCGAACGCTGGGCCGGTTGGACTTTATCATCGTGATGGACTACACGTACAACGGGGCGTCGTTCACGAACGGGAACGGGGCGATGAATCTTCAGAGGCAAAGAGAGATCGATATCGAGGACGAGAAAGACGGCTACGTGAAGCCGCTGTCCAAGTACGTCGATCCTCTTTGGCCGGCCGTGGTTCGTTTGTGCGAACGCGGATTGAACGGAAGGCCTTTCGACAAGCTCGACGCCGGCGACCTCTTTCGCAAACGGCCGGACGTGCAGGAACTGCGCGCCGCTCTGGCGAGTCACCTGTCGGCGCGCGCGCAGGACAAAGAGGTCGAGACGCCGGTTGGCAAACCACTCGCCGAGGAGCTCGCGGCGTTGTCGAGCTGGGAGCAGGTGGTCCGAAAGATCGCCACACTGGACCATCGGTTCATGGACATCCTATACCTGTTGTCGAAGTGGATCTACAACCACCTGGATCTTTCTTTCAAGAAGAACTACGTCCTGACGACGTACGCGGAGGAGCTGGCGAGGATCCTGCGAGAAGCGCCGCCCCTTCGGCGAGAGATGGTGGTGTACAGGGGGGTTACGAACGAGTACTACATGCCGAGGAAGGGGACCCGGGACGTATTTCAGAACCCTTACCCCGTCTCTGTTTCGATCGACCCCTCCGTGGCGGTCAAATTCCTGTACGACGAGTACTTCACCGCCAGCCAGTTCGACAAGACGAGGGATTGCTGCATCAAAGTCATCCACGTGCTGCCCGGTACGCCGGCCCTCTGCCTCTGGCCGATCGGCGGCCACGAGGACCAGAAGGAGATCGTCCTCCCGCCCGGGACGAACTATCTCATAAAGTCCCATCGTCTGCGTAATATCGTGGTGGAAGTCCCCACTTTCACGCAAGGGAAGGCGGTGAGGGGCGAGGTGTGTTGGGACGAGATGGTGAAGCGCAAAGCCCGCAACCCGAAGTACGAAAAGATGTTCCCGAGGAAATGGGTGACGGAGATTTACGTGGACGGGACGGCCGCCGCGATCCGTTCGCGGTCGACACGCGATCCTCAGACGTGGAGATCCAACGCCTCGAAAGCCTTGAAAAACGTCCCGTGGGAGACGCTGGGATCGACCCCCGTTTCGGATGGCAACGCGCTCGAATTGTTCTTGGCGAATTGCAACGTGGCGGTCAAAACGGGCGTGTGGTCTCCTGTTTCGAGACAGATACGGTCCATGAAGAGCAGCGGGGTGATAGGGTTGGACGCGGAGAGTTCGTTGCTTACGTTCGTGGACACGTGGTTCAAACCTGTCGGACAGCCCGGCCTCTCGGCGAGGGAGCAGATGCGGTCTCTGGTGGAGAAGATATCGTCTATCGTTCCACTGCCGTCTCACAAGTAGAGTCGGTACGGAATTTCTGACCTCTTGTCTACTCGGTAGTACCTTCCACTGCCACTTGTCCTACGTGGTACGGAATTCCAGGATCCGTTCGTACGGGTGAGGTCCCGCACTAGTATTTTTTTTTAGGCCGATTAAGTTATTTTTTTGGGAAAGGGAAAGAGGGAGAGAGAGAGAGACGGGTCGACCGCCTCGGAGCAGACGCATGTACGGAATTCTCGACCTCTGTAATACTCCCAAGTATAACTGACTTTTGGCGGGCGTACATGGTACGGAATTCAAGAATCCGTTCGTACGGGTGAGGTCCCGCACTAGTATTTTTTTTTAGGTTGATTAAGTTATTTTTTTGGGAAAGGGAAAGAGAGAAAGAGAGAGAGACCATCGAGTACACGCTGGCTGTCAAAATCCCGGCCAAGAAATTCTTTTTGTTTCTGACTTTTAAGAATACTAGTGCAGGACCTCACCCGTACGAACGGATACAGTGTTTCCGTACAGCAAATGAATGTAATAACTGGATGTAAGAAGCAAGCATAACGAGGTCGACAAATTCCGTACCTTCGGCTGCTGAGTGTGTCGCGGACCCGTACCCATGAAGATGAAGAAGTGCAAGGACTTTGATGTGCGACCTTCGTGGCCCACATCAACCCCCGGCACATCTTTGGCGTCTTGTACGAGCCAGAAATTCTTTTTGTTTTGGTGTTTTCAGAATACTAGTGCGGGACCTCACCCGTACGTACGGCGTCTGGGATTCCGTACCGCCAAACCCAAGAAACATTTGACGCTACTACGGGTACTACACAGGTCCCCAAATTCCGTACGCAGGAGTGTGTACGGACTGCCGTGACCCGTACCTCATCCTATGATGGCGACGATGAGCATCGTGCTCGCCGCGATGATCCTCATCGCCTTCGTCGCCTCCCGCTGGACCAACACCTCGTCGCTGCCCGGCTTTGTGACGGAGTTGGGCCTGCCGTATATCAGGGTGTGGAAGACGTCCAAGAATCTGTAGCTCTTGGGCTTGAGGATGAAGAGGATGGAGAACGCCACGAGGACGATGGCCAACTTCGCGAAAAGGACGGGCTTGTACACCTTTTTCAGCAACGCCACGATCCTGGACCCTCCTTCGTTGTTTCCATTCGGTGCAGGGGGGAACAAGTTTTGTTGGCTCGCGAGATAGACACCGTCTCTCGACCCCATGCCCCATGCCTGTGGTTTGTCGAATAAAGGATTCATCCCGGCTATATCTACTCGCGTAGATTAGAATACGGACATCAGGATCACGTTGGCAACGGCCGTCCACTGCATCGCGGGCGTCACCACCATATCCTTCTTATCCTCCGCGGGCCTCCCGAACCCCGCGAAGAAGAACGCGTCCTTCACGGACGGTTGCGACTGCTCGTTCGCCCGGCGACTCAGCATGTAGATGATCCCCACGCTCAGGCCGAAGATCGCCACCTTGACAAAGTTCATGAACCGGAACAGGTCGTTGCGGAAGTTGCCAAAGTAGGTCATGATTCATACAGTATGCGCGAGTCTTTTTTACACCGTTATGGCCACCACCCACGCGGCGTACATCACGGCCGCGATAATGAGTACGTTGAGATACGCCATGAAGTTCTTCGAAAACAACACCCCGGTCTTCATCCACGTGTCCAAAAACGCCAAAACAATAGCAAGAGCGCCGGGAATGCTGCTAAACTTCAGCGACTTCAAACGATACTCGCGGTCAACGGATTTGGCACGCGACTTTATCATAGAGGCGACCATGGGGAACGAGGCCACCATAATGCAAGTGGCCAGGTTGGTACGGAAGGCAAACGTCAGGTCACTGAGAAAGTCATTTGGGGTAGCAAACTTCTGAAGGGACGCAATGGCGTCGGCGGCGTACGACATGATAGTAGTAGTATACAGTTTATCCCGCGAAAAAAAAATCGGACCGATGGAAGGGGAATGGACTCGGCTCTCCTGAAACTCATGCGCGACTACGCCTTCATGTCCATGGCCGTCTACATCCCGGGCGTGCGCCCCGAATCCTGGCACATGCTCGACTGGGAACACGGGGGCCGGGGCGCGCTCGTCACCATCCCCAGCAAAAAGAAACAAGTGGTCGTCATCCGAGGGTCCGACCCCACCTCCTTCGACAACTACCGCCGCAACTTCGACTGGTCGCTCGAGTACCACCCGCGAGCCGCGTGCAGGCTCCACGCAGGGTACGCCGCGGCCGCCGACCGCATGCTCGAAATCGTCCGCCCGCAGCTCCTGGACGGGTACGACCTTCACTTGACCGGCCACTCGATGGGCGGGGCGGTCGCCGTCTGCGCCGCCGCACTCATGAAGGGACAGGACGAGCGAGTCACCGTCGTGACCTTCGGACAGCCCCGCGTCACGGACCCCGCCGGAGCGAGCCGCGAGAGGAAGTTCAAGTACTGGAGGGTCGAGGACGAGGACGACCCCGTCCCGCACTTCCCGAACCCGCTGACCTTCGCCCACTTCGGCAACGCGCTCGTGTTCCCCCGGGACCGCGCGCGATGGCTGGGCCTGTCGGCCCACCTGTGTACGACAACCGACCCGCCCCAGCAGGGTACCTGGGCCGTCTGAACGCCGCCGTGGACGGAACGGCGCCCTTTCGTGTCGAGTGGGAGTCGGAGCGCGCCCAGGGGGAGTAATTTTTCGCCGGTAGAAGTAGTGTGTACAGATCCCGCCCATGTCGTCCGGCAAGAAGGGAGGATACGATTGGTTCGAGGACCTGGTCAACTCCCAACACGGCAGCAAGAACGTGAAGACGTCCAAATCGCTCGCCCCATCGACCGTCGTTCGCCACGTGGGCAGCTCGGACGATGAGGAAGAGGAGTACGAAGATACGGGGTTCGAGGAGGAGAAGAAAGCCCCCGTGGGGCCAGCGCCTTCCAAGGAGAGAGAGGAGAAGAGGCAGGCGGACGACCGAGACGATAGCGTGAAGAGGTACGTCCGCACCACGTACCGCACGGATCCCTCCTCGGTGCGTCACCCGGGGCTAAAAGATGTTCTCGTGCGTAAGTAGCCCGGCCATGAAGACGACGCGAGACCACAGCGGAGTGGCGGCGTTGCTCTCCTTCTTCCTGCCTCTGCTGACGCTGGTCACGAGGCTGTACAACTGGATCGTCCGCTCGAACCCCTTCCAATCGGTCCCCTGTGATGACGAACGCGTTACCGTACAGAGAGCCTACGTGTCCGACCGCAACGACTGGTTCCACGTGGGACGCGAACTGCCGGGTATTTAAACGACCACGGGGGCGTCATGACGGAGCTTCCCCCTCGCGACGTCCTTCGCGCGTGCGATTGCGAGCTGCTCGCCGACGACATAGCCGAGCACAAGGTCAGTCTCGCGGTGGAGTTTTCCGTGGGAAAGGCGCACTACGCGGTGACGTACTCTCTCGACGGCCCCGTGACCTTTCCCCCCCTGTGGCTTACGAGGGTGGGAGACGAAGACCCCCTTCCGCGACTTGCGTTCCAGCGAGGCGCGCTTTCTTCGGTGGTGTTATCCGCAATCCTTACGGACGACGAGGGGCGCGAGACGGACGTGACCACGGACGTGGTGGCGTGTCAAGGTCCCGACAAGGACTTCTACGAGTTCGCCGGGGTGTCCCAGTACGCCTGGTGCGTGATCAGGTACCTCGAGATCAAGCATCAGAACCGTCAAGCCCTGCGTCTGATAGGGAAGAGGCCGACGTGTGGCGTGGTCCACCCTCGCCTGGCGGTCTCCGAGGACGGGGAGGACTGCCTCGAGTACGTGTCGGATAGCTCTCCCGAGCCCAAGAGGTCGCTGCGAATCATATTCGGGGACGGGGACGCGGTGGAGTACACGAACGCGGACAAGAAAGTGATCGACTGAGGACCGAGACGTGCGCATGGCGGACGACGAAGCCGGACCGGGGTTCTCCTTCGACGAGGTCAACGATGTCCAGGACCGCCACGTGTCCTATACGATGCCCTACCGCGTGCTGCGTGCCGCGCCTCTCCTGTCCTTGCTCGACAAATCCGGGCACTCCACGTGGCCAGAAAAGACGGACGTCTGTTGCTGGCACTGCTGCCACCCGTTCTCCAACGTTCCCGCCCCCTACCGGTCAAGTACAAGGAGGGCAAGGGCTTCCTCGTGAAGGGTGTGTTCTGCAGTTTCGCGTGTGCCAAGGCGTACAATCTAGAGTCTTCGTGTTCCCTGAAAGAGGTTCGTAACACGTGGTTGTTCCATATGACGTTCAAGTTATGGAAAGCGAATCCCAAGGTGTCTGGGGCGTCGTTCCCCGGTATACGGGCGGCGCCCCCGAGGACCTTTCTGAAGATGTTCGGAGGGGACATGACCATAGAAGAGTTTAGGAACCCGGACCCCGTGGAGCTGCACCGATTGCTAGACCCGCCGTTCTCGATGGAGGTGATTCAGCAAGTCCACTGCGTCTACGCCATCAACGAGAAGGACCGGTCCATGAAGAGGAGCGCCATCGTCCGCGAGCCGACGGTCCGCGAGGTAGACCCGAAGAGGAGGGAGTCCGACCCCCCCAAACTCGCTCTGAAGAGGAGCAGGGCCACGGCCGACCCGAAGAACAGTCTAGACAAGTTCTTAGGCATCAAACGCACCAAGTCGCGAGTTCCTACGGTTGCAATTGGAGACGTGAAAAAATAATATCTTTATTAATGAATATACACACATTCTAATGGCACGCAAGAGAGTCGGACGAGCGAAAGGCGCGGCCGCCGTCAACAAGAACCCGTGGCTGCGTCACGTCTACCACGTGAAGGCCAGTCATAAGGGGATGAAGTACGGAGACGTCCTGCGTCTGGCCGCCAAGTCCTACAACAAGTAGACAGAACAAGAACATCTAGAGAGCGTCATAGTCGATCCCAATCTTCCGGATCATGGCAAAGTCCACCTCCGTGAGGTGGTAGAACCGCAGCCGCGCCTGCGAGGAAGTCCGGGCGGTGCGAGAAGGCTGCACCCTCGTGGGCTGGACCGAGGGCCTGCCCACCCACCACTCAGGCCACGAGCCCGTGGTCGCCCGCGTGTTGTGGGCCTTGAGGAACTTGAGAAGCCCCTTGGCCTTCTGGATCATCTTCGCCTTGGTCTGCACCTGCTCGGCCACGCTGCGGCGTAACTTGGCGTCCATGTCGATGTGGTAGGACTCCCCGTAGTCCCACAGATCTCCTCGCCTGGGTAGATGTGCCGGATGGCACGCAGCCCGTCGCCAAGGAACACGCAGTTGGGCTCCTCCTTGCTGCCGTGGGGGTCGTTGGCCATGTGCGCGTAGAAGGCCGGGTACTTCATCCCTTGAGTCTCGATAGCAGGCGGTTGCCCCCCGTCCACCTGCACGCCGTTCAAATCGATGAGCATGTCGGCGTGATCGAGGCACTCCAACAATGTGTTGCGAACCCACGTGTAAAGGATTTCTGGTGACTCGATCGCCATGATGTCCATCGCACTGTTGCAGCATTGCTGGAACTCCTCGTTGGAGAACGACATGCGCTCAAACGCCTCCCACTCAGCGTCGTCGCCCTGCGGCCCAATGGTGCGACCCACGTATGTCGCAAACGCCTGCCCCCTGGCGATGAACCGGTCCGCGTACAGCCCCGCCCCGCTGTACCCCATGCCGGCGAGCAGCTTGCTCTCTGCGACTCGCAGCCACGGAACCGTGGCGCCGTTGCGGAGGACCGCCTTCACGAGGACGTTGCCGTTGGCTTCTTCTTCGTGCACGACGCGAGAGGGGCGTCCATAGGCGTCTCGGCTTGGGACTCGGGACACCGGGGGCGCCTCGTATGGAGCACAAGAAGTTGTACACCTGGATGGCGAGGAGCCGCTCTTCGAAGGAGCTTTCGTAGGACAGCGGCAGTGCGTTGGCGTGGTTCGCTCGCAGCTCGGCGACATTGACGTTGTCAGGCACGAAGAAGGCCGGCGGGCGTGGATAAACGGGAGGCGCTTTGCCGAAATACCGTGCGGGTTGTCGTTTGTATGCGGAAAATTCCGCCATGGTTTCGTTGTGGAGGCGTCGTGAGAAGAGACCTCGGGGAGGGGAGGGCCTTCGTTTATATACTTTTTGGGAGACGAACCACGACCACGCAAAGTTCCGGCCGTTACGGCGCGTGCCGGGCACCCGCTCGACCCTAAGGACTCCGAAAAGTCGGTACGGCCGTGGGACGAACGGTCTCGCAACCACACGTTTTTTCGTCGGCGCTGAGGTGGAAGGTCCTTGGTTTGTCCACGGACACGGGCCGGATTCGGTTTTGATTCGTCACGTGTCGTAATGCCGTACGAAATTAATGTCATGTACTTGTACGATGAGTCTAGGCAGGTATCTTCGGTACACGGAGGGCGGCGAAAACGGCGTACGGAGATTCGAATATGACAAGGAATTCTCCAAACATGCCGTTCCGGGATTCGCGAGCGCGATCGACACGAATTTCGAAAGGGTACGTCCGGTTCCGAGACCGTTTCAACCGGTATCGGAGTCCGCTGCGAAGGAGTACGGAATGGTGGTCCTGCGCAAAGAAGATCTCGAAGCGCTGATCTCGCTGATCGAAGATCTCAAATCAAGATGCGGGGCCGATACGATGTCAGGCGTCCGTCCACAGAATTCGGCAACCGAGATCTCGAGGCCGTACGAAGGATCTGCCGAATTCGAGGGCCGTACGCAAGATCCGAGGATTCCAGGTGAGCGTCCGTACGCCCGTGTGCCGGGAGAGCGTCTGACACCTGGCGACGTAGATATGTCCCTCCCGGCGTATATTCCGGCCGAGTACGACGGAGCCGTACCGAGTACGGTAGTGTATCCAAATTTCAGATCCGCGCACGGCCCGGGCTGGCTAGGAGGGAACTGACGCGCGGTGGCAAAAAAAAGTGTCGTATCCATTATATGATGGATCCGTACTGGCCGTACCCGCCGGAGGAAAGACTTCCGGGAAACATACTCTACAAAATGTTGTCCGGCACCGCGAACGTCGGAAAGAAAGCGCTCGGATGGGTCCGAGGCAGCGTCGGGGCGTGCGCGAGCGGAATCGGGAAAACGCTCACGAGAGAGCAAATCGAGCGGCTCGTGGCCACTCTGTACAAGGAACTCCCGGCCGCGTTCATCAAAAAGACGCCGACGCCGACCCTTTGCATTCTCGTCGGCGACGAAGTCGTCGGCCGCCTTCTCATGAACATGTGCAAGCAGGCACTGCAAGGCAGCCCGGACGCGCACGAACGTCTCGTCCATATCGCGTTCATGTTGACGAAGACGTCCAAGGACGTGCTTTTCCGGATCCCGAAAGAGTACCTTTGCGAGATCATTTCGCGGGCCACGAACACCACGCAGAGGGTCGCCATGTTGCAGAACACGGTCGACTTTAACAAGAAGTTCGGCAACGAGGACTTTCGCGATCTCGGAATGCGGGCCGGCAGGGCGTTCGCCAACGAGGCGGGAGATGGGCCTTACGACATGCAGGGCGGGCGGGGGGGCGGGGGGAGGGGAGGCATGCCCATGTTCGTGAACAACGTATACCCTCGCGGCCCGATTCGACGCGGGAACGCCGGCGGCGGGGGGAACGCGGCTGTGTATTTCAATGCGCCTGTTGGGCGCCCGTAATACTAACCCTGGAACCTAAAAACCGCCGGGACCCACGGGGGCCCCGCGGTGGTCCACGGGATTCCGCGTGCCGCGTACGTTCCGTATTGGCCGTACCCGTCCGTACCCGTCCGTACTCGTCCGTACCCGTCCGTTCCGTAACCGTCGGATCTCGTACTACAGATTCGGCTGGCTACCCTCGGGCTTTGTGGCTGCCACGTGGCCTGTTCCTAACTACAGATACTTAAATATACTATGGCACTTAGATATTTTTTACGTTTGGGCCAGAACATTCACATCTTTTCCAAGTCATTCAAAAATATCAGTGTGTTATGCTGGCATTCGAATATCTACTGGCCTAATTCTGGCAAACATCTACATCCTATGCTGGCATCCTATATCCAACAGCCTAGTGCTGAAAACATGCACATCTTATGCTGGCATCCGTCACCTACACTATCCTTGCAGACTGTGGGCCCTGTGACACCTCAAGGACTGGGAATGAGGCGTTTTGTATCTCGCTATCTGTTGGGAATGCCTGGCCTCCATCAGGCAGCGAGCTGGCGCACGGGAGCCGCCCCACGCGGTCCAACTCCTTCACCACCAGTCGCTCCATTACATCGTCCATCTCCTCAGCCGTGAAGCCGAGGAGCATCCTCAAGTCATCCCTGGCGCCGTGCCCTTCCTTCATCAGACGCTCCTTCACAGCATCTGCCTGCTTGGCCTTCTCCTTCAGCTCCAGCACAGCGCAGGCCTCGTGGTAGTAGGCGCACCTCTTCATGTGAGCCTCCACGTCCGCCTTCCTGCCACTGTAAGAACAGCCGGTCTTGGACTTGGAGCCGTCCTGCCTCTTGATATCGACGGAGAAACCGCACTCGAAGCGGTTCTTCTCGCAGGTGGCGAAGTGGTCGTCGACGTCCTCCCTATGAAGGAACATTCCGCAGCCATAGTCGCAGAAGCCGTAGGGAAGGGAGGCCACCAGCTCGTTGAGGGCGTGGTCGATCTGGTAGAACTTGTGGTAGTGCGTGAGGACTTCGCAGCTGCACATGGGGCACTTCATGTTGGTGGTCTTGCCGTCCGGCTTGGTGAGATGGAACGCCTTCATCTTCTCCACGCACTCGGGGCACATCACGCAGTTGCACTCGTGGATGTGGGGATGGTCGATGAGGGCGACGAGCCTCGCGTACTTCCCCGTCTTGCTGGGGGCCAGGCAGAAGGGGCACTGCGGCAACTTGATAACGACAGCGTTTTTGACGTTGCAGGACAGCCCTTCGTATTTCTCCTGCCAAGAGCGTTCGCGGAGGGCGGTGGGAGTAGAGACCTTCTGCCTCATAGGCATCTCCTTCAGCCGTTTCGCGTCACGGCTTTCTTCTGCAAGCAAAACAAAAAAGCAAAAAAAAAACGCAAGCATTGAAAAAAAAACAAATTTATAAGCCACGGAAAACCACACAAGGAGTGAGCTTTTGGGGGCAAAACCACTTGCAAACGACAGCTCTCCACGGGAAAAGACGGAAAAGGACAGGAAAAGGAACATTACCCGGCTCTTGCTCCTGTCGCGTCCGTGATCTATCACGTCCGCAATTCAGATTTTAGCGTAATTCTGACGTCCGCAGCCTTGTGCGGGTTGCTATACCGCGGCCCGGTACTGACGCCGCGGATCTCAATTGTACTCACGCGCCAAGTCCGCTGAATTTGCTGACGGAACTTTTGGGCGGACCTGAATTTCACTGACATTCGTCACAAGGGCAGTTTGCCGAATGCTGGTACGCAGCAAGCCGGCGAGGCACTGAGCAGATGTGCAATTTCAGGATTTCAACGTGGGACACCAGACACAAATGCAAGGAAGCCCCAGGCGGTGCCTGGCATAGCCGATAGATTTGCCCTTGTATATTTGTGTTCGCTTGACAGATAAAGCTTGAAGTTTAGCTTGTCGGAAATTAGACAATGTTATGATTGGCTGATGTCTAAAGTGGCGTAGTGGCGCCAGCCGCCAGGCTTGAGCTTTGAGCAGTATAGAAGGATGAGCAACGAACCATGGTGGTCGTTGTTCGTCCGTTTCTCTCCCTCACAACTGGTTTGTTGTCTTCATGGGGTGAAATAGTTCGAGCAGCCCGGAGCAGCCCCCGTGAGTGGTTGCATGCAGTCAGTTGCCATGAGGATGGACTGACGGATATGACAATGTATTGGTTTTGTTAAGAATGTGTGTAAGACTGAGAACGAGACAAGGGACAGGGCCTTCGGGCACCCTGGTCGTCGTTGGCAAGAATGCCAGTAGGAACTAGGTCGGGAACACACGCGCACTGCCGCCACAAGGGGCCTGCAGTGACGTCAACCAAGGGACCTCACAGCTGCTCTTATAACTACAACATTACAACTCGACACTCTTTGTAATTCGTCATGTATCTCATTGGAATTGAAATGTCTTTTGGTTGCTTTAATGATAAAGCATGGTCTCAAGAATCGGCTGGTTGGGCCGGATTGCCTGTCATGAAGGTGGCGGTGCCATAAAGGACCGCACCTTTCATTCTCATTTTAAGGTGGCATATATCTCACACATGATTACTGCTGATAGTGGATGCATTCCAAGTAGCGGTAATGACCAGTCCAGGATGATATGGCACGCAAACGCGACACTCCTGCTCAGCGTCGTATGGCCTGTCGCGAGTTCCTTCCCTTGGAAGTGGGCGAGGCACAGGCCTCAGTCCCCCCCTCAAACCCTGGCTACCATGAAAGTTAGAAGCGGATCCAGCCCAAGGCATCGTGTTCTGAGAGATGTAGTGAGCTTTCTTGGCTATGGCGGTGTGTAGTGGTGAGTGCTCGTGGAGGCGTGGTGGTTGGGCACATATACACTTCGAAGAACCTTCTCCGCCTCAAAGTTTTTGGGCGATTTGTGACCGTGCGATTGGCCTGAACAGGCGTTTTGCAGGAGATTTCCCGTGAGACAGCACGCCGTACAAGGAATCACGCCAAAAATCCGCTGGAAGATCTCGGGATCTCCGTTTTCTCGTGCCGCGGCTCGGGACTGACAAGTTGGCGTGGCGGTTACTTCACGATTTTAGCGTGGCGTGCCGCGGGAAACGGCCGTTACGTGCCGGTCCAGCGTGGCGTGCCGCGGGAAACGGCGGTTACATGCCAGTCCAGCGTGGCGTGCCGCGGGAAACGGCGGTTTTCTGAATTTGTCCAGCGTGGAGTGCCGCGGGAAACGGCGGTTACATGCCAGTCCAGCGTGGAGTGCCGCGTGAAAGGCGGTCTCGTATCAGATTTCCCGTGGATTCACGCGGCCCGCGGCCTTCACCGCGTGGATTTCCACGGCCGTTTTGCCGTTACCAGCCTGTCACAGCGGCGACCACAGGATTTTTCACAAGTCCCATGCGTCATCCACGGGGAAGGTATAAAACACTTCCCCCTTTGCATCCAAGGGCATTCTGCAAGCCAAACCGCCATAGCCAAAAAGCTCTCAGCAAAACCAACCCCTTAGCACCAAAACACAATGGCCCGCACTAAGCGTTTCCCAGTCCGTGCTTACCCAGGCAATGGGGTCAAAGTCCACGATATGACAGACAAGCTCCACGACGCTTTTGACGCAGCTCTCGCAAAAAGGAACAAGGAAAACAAGCCAGTCGCAGAAGTGCTGTCCATTTGCATTTGTTGCGATACCTTGCTCCCCATTGACAAGTTTCGCAAGGTCCCCGAGGATATCGGTGGCTACCACACGGAATGCATCCTCTGCGAGCACATGCTCGAGGTAAACTTCTTTTCCTTGCGTTTTTTGCTGACTTTGGCTGCATTTTTGCACTCCTCCTGTGGATTCTAACAAGACGCACTGCCCCTTGTCATTTTTTGTGCTGCCCACCCCACTTTGCAGAACAACGAGATCGACCACAAGCCGATTTTCCCCCCGAGTGCCCAGAGTGCGGGGATGAGACCGCTCCGTGGGCTTTCTTCCCCAACGCCAACTGGAAGCGCGAGCTCTGCGTCAATTGCTTCTTCTCCAAGGAGGAGAACGTCTTCACTGCTCCGAACATCCCCAGGCCCGTGGACCCCTGCGAGTCCGACCCTCGCTACAACATGCCACTCAAGTGGCAAGTGAGGAAGGCGGACAGGGACGAGAGGAGGAAGGCGATCCAGGAGGAGGCACGCAGGCGCCTCCAGGAAATCCAGGACGAGTCTGACGCTGAGGAGGGGGCCCTCGAGTCTGAGAAGGACGAGGACGACGAGGAGCCGTTGGACGACGCGGAGGACCCGTGGTACCAGTTCAAGCGGGATCCCGAGGAGGAGGAGGAGGAGGAGGAGCAGGAGCAGGAGGAGGAGCAGCAGCCCCAGGAGGCTGTGGTCAAGGAGGAGGAGGATGAGGAGGAGGAGGAGGAGCAGCCCAAGTTCCTCAGGGGCAACACCTGCAGGAGGGTGAAGACCACGCCTTCCAAGATGGCCCCCAAGGTCATCGAGGTGGAGGATGACGATGACGACGTTGTGGAGGTCCCCAAGAGCGACTTCCTCAAGGGAAAGCGCCCTGCTGACTCCCCCCCCACCTCTGAGGAGCCAGTCGTGAAGAAGGAGAAGGTCTTCCGTGGTGCCAACCCCTCCCAGCGTTTTCGAGCTGGCCCGTCTGGCTCCAACCCCTCCATGAGGCCCTGCTCCATGAAGGGGGACTAAAGACAAGTCCCTAAGACTTTGTCATTTGTGATGTACACTAGCACGCATGGTAGTCAGTATAGGGCAAGTCCCGTGGGACCTTGTGCATTTTCATATATTTACTCATGATTTTATTGAAATAATAAAAGTTTCTTGCATGCAAACATTCACGAACAATGTGCTTATCAAGCCTTGCATGGATATATAATTTAATTACAATTTGGACAAGTACTTTGGCCTGTGCACTTAGGTAGCAGGCCCATACGCCTTAGTGTTTGGGACTTAGGCAATTTTCTCAAGTCCGGGACCACCGAATTCAGAGCCGCGCCTATACTGCACCGTACGACGCCAGAATATGGTACTTGCACCGTACGAATGCAGTATCACGCATCAGAATCGTATATAATGTACATTCTGGACTTGGAACGAATTGTAAGGGGGGTGGCTGGCGGCCCACTTGGCAAATTATCGAATTTTGGGGGTGGTAAACATATACAAAATGAATCAAAGGCGGCGTGCATGCGTGCAATGAATTAATTAATCAAGCAACGCGAAGAGAAGTGACACAATGAACGATAGCCCAGGTATGATGAAGGATAGCGATATTATGAAAGACAACGTGAGGCAGGCGAAGCGGCTGCCAATCGCCGCTTTATTTCACGCTGTAGGAGATATACTCCAGGAGACAGTCGACGACATTTCAAAGAGAAACTCTAGGGGCAAGGCCATCCAGGGGGGGCCGGCAAATGCCGACATTGTCTCCTCCTCCTCGTCATCAGATGAGGAAGACGAGGAGGAGGAGGAGCCAGCATACAACGACGACGGAAAGGTGTACAAATTTGACAGCGTTAAGCTGGAAGGCGGGGTCATGCACGTGAGGACGAGGTTTTCTGACCTCACCCTGGCATGGTTGCCACTGTCAAAGATTGACAGCCAGTACGACGCAAGGATGCGTGACTTTCTCAAGAACTTTAGGGGGTCGGCGAACGTGGCTCCAGGTAATCGTGTCACAGCCAAGATGGCGAGAGATGCGTGGACTGAACGCATGCAGCAGGAGGAAATCCTCGCAGCGCAGGAGGTCGACGTTACCGGAACCAACGACCCCCCGCCCATGCAGTGGGAGGTAGTTGTAAAGAAGGAGGAGGGATCCACTCCCTCCTCCAAGAGGGCAAGGAAGTCGCCACCGGTGGGACGACGCGTAAAGCTAACAAAAATCACGCCGAGCCCGGCAGACAGGCCATTCGCCATCAAGAAGACCCCCGTCCCTTCCCAGAAGACTGCAGCCGGTGCTGAGGAGAAGCCTGCACCCAGTGCTGGAAACAAGCCTGCACCCGCCAGCGAGGAGGAGAAGCCAGCAGCTGGGCAGGAGAAGCCAGCAGCTGGGCAGGAGAAGCCAGCAGCTGGGCAGGAGAAGCCAGCAGCTGGGCAGGCTTCAGGGAGCAAGCCTGTCCCTGGTGACGCTGAAGTTGCTTCTGGACTAAACGCCCTGCAAAGGATGTTGAACCACATGGCGACTATGGGGTTCACACACGCTCAAATCGCAGAGAGCGTGGCCGCCCACGCCGCCCAGAAGAAGATGTAGACCTTTGGTGGCTTGACAGTTCATGAAGGACAGCTGTTTTTGAATAAATTAATAAAGCAATGGACACTGTTTGCATTATTGAGTCATTTCATGGCATCACAATGTGTAATTGGATTTTATTATGAATAATAATGGATGTAATATTGCACACATGTCCATGCACCCCCACGGGAATGTGATGGTATGCTGGCTACTGTCACACCCTGGCCACCTGTGATGATTTTCCCGTGGATCCATGTGTCCCAGGTGCCCACCCCTGGGGTCACCTTGGGTTTTTGTAGTCCTGTTTGAGGATCACCCAATCCAAGTCAGTGTGGACAGCAGCAGAAACAGATTTCTTGGTTAGAAAACTGATCACAGACTGGCTGTCAGTATAGAGATGTGAGATGACATTGCATGTGCTGCCTGCCTGGGTTTGTAGCCAGGTGAGCATGTGCTGCAGGGAACGAGCATGCAATGCAGCAGACACCACAGCACGACATTCAGCTGAGTTGCTGCTGCCAGGTTTTCTGCGGTGTAGCCTGCTGTACCAGGAAGTGAGGGACATGTAATCTGACCTGTTGGTGAGAAAAAACAGCCCTGATTCCCGTGCCCCCATCTGATTGATTGTTCTGCTCTCCATGGAGCTGTCCATGACACATTGGATGTGGATGTCTTCCATCAGATTCAGGCCATGGAGGATGAGGGGGGGACAGTCATTGACCAACTTCCTGATGTGACTGCATTTTATCTTGACTAGAACATCATGGGTGACCCTGCTGATGACAGCTAAGGGAGCCCCACAGATGGCTGACCACCACCCCAGTTTGCCCTGAACAGTGGCACACATGTGTAAGGGGAGGTAGTTGTCCTGCAGCAGATCTAGACAATCTTGGATATATTCTGCAGGAGGGAGAGAGAGCAGACCCACTGATCTGGCTGCCTATGCAGCTGCAACATGATGCCACAGAACTGGATGGGGGTTGTGCTCAATTCCACCTGTTTGCCAATCTCATATGATTCCTGGACCTGCTGAATAAAGGTTTCCACCTCAGCTCTAGGCCCACAAATGAGTTGGTCATCTCCATGCCACACAAAGAACAGCAGTCCAGAGGGGTGGGTACAACAAAAAAGCATGGGTCCAGGTCATCATACGTGGCCTTGAGCTTTTTGAATACTTCCTCTGCTGAGTCTCTGAAAATTTTTGGGGCACTGACAAGCCCTTCCACCCCAATGTTGATGATAAGGTGGGGCTCATCAATGTAAGGTTTCCACACAGCTGGGGTGTCTACCACGTACACCTTCCCTTTCCACACAGATTCAGCCTTTTCTGGGTCCCCCCTGAGGAAGGCCCTTTTAATATCAGTGGCTTTGCAGACATAGTCTTGGCCTGCATTGAGGTTGTGGAGGAATAGGGAGAGCATGATCCTGAGTGAGGTTTGTTGCAGCCCAGGTGTGTAGGTTTCCCCTTTTGGCAGTGTGGATGTCCCCTTTAATTCTGTGACACATGGTCTGGCATGGAAGATTGGGGAGCCCACTTTTTGTGGTTTTTGTTTGAGAACAAATTTTAATCTGAGCTTTTTGGCTCCCTCTGGCACGTCCCATGAAGGGGTGACAGGAGGTTTGTATTGAGGGTTTTTGGGGTTGGGCAGGACCCATTCCTGCCTGGCTTGGTGGACAATGGCCATCAGCCACTTGGTAAACCCTTTTTGTGTTTTGCATTCTTGTATGACGTGGGAGATTTGGTGGGGTGAGTGCATGGCTATGTCCCACTTACCCAGCCCAAAGGCTGAGGGATGGAGGAACTGGCTGTGCACTAACTTGTCCAGATCAGGGATCTCCCCTGGTGCATACTGAGTGTTGACTGCCTTGATGACAGCATCCATACCAGGGACAATACTGGAGAGAGGGATTTTAAAGTGGTCCAGAGGAACTGCACCCACCCCTGTGACACTGAGCTCATTAGCTGAGATAAGCACCCCAGGATAGGATACAAAAGGTTCCCCCAACAAGGTGTTACCAGAGTACCCCTCCACCACCTGGAAGGGTGTCTGAATACCAAGTATAGGGAGCATCACTTGTCCCACTACATCCAGTGAGCTTTGGCCTGAGAAATCCTGCACCCGTGCCCAAAATGAAGGTGCAATCTCAAGACCAGGGATGGCTTGTGCACTGATCACACTGACCTGTGCCTGAGTGTCTATTGCCAGGGTCCAGGGGTCCTGACTAGTGCACACAGCTGAGACTTTTGCCAACCCTTCGGCCACAGCAGCTTGTTGCTTATGTGACCTGTGTAATGCTTGCAAGGCGACTGCCAATCTTGACCTCAGAGCGGGAGGGTTGGCAGACAATTTGGTGCCTTGGGGCTGAGCTAATGCTTCCAACCCAGCTACCTCGTGCCTGGTTAAGCAATCCCCAGGTTGTGAAGTGGGCCTGGCTTCACTGAGGGTGGAAGGGTTCACAGAGGGTGCTGTGGTGCTGTCAACAGCAGTAATTGGTGGCTCAGGGCTACTGCTGGGCATGCTGGAGTTGCCAGATAGAAGTAGTGAGTCCATGCTTAAAGACTCTTCCCCAGGCACGTCTGCCATGGGAGAATAATACTTCTTAATTCTATGACAGCTCACCCTGTGACGCTTCCCATTGATATTGTGCTTGACCTCCACGGTCTTGCTGTTTTTGGTAAATCCACGGATGGTAACTGGACCTAGCCAAGTTCCAACCTTACCAAAGCTGTTTTCCTTGTAATAGAGAACTTGATCACCTTTTTGGAATACTGGCCTGGAATGGGTTTTATCTTTTTCTGCCAGTTTTGCTGAGGTTTGTGCACGTGCAGTGTTGTACAGTGCTATCACCTCTGGGGGATATACACCTGCCTGCAGGCCTGCTGGGATTACTTCACCCCACTTGGCATGCAAGACAGGTCTCATGTTTAGGGTTGTGCACATTTCATGACACCAGAGTGCCCTGTCACAATAGACCCCTGAAGTAGCATCCTTGGAAGGATTTTTGGCTAGTAGGGTTTTGACAGATCTGATGGTTCTTTCAATGACCCCCTGACCCTCATGATCTTCCAGCCCAGCAATCTCTATTGCTTCACACCCTTCCAGGTCAGTCAGACAAGAAAATTGTTGATCAAGCAAAATTCTGTCAACTGGGTAGAATCTGGGTAAAGCAATCATGAGTGCAACACGTAGCTGCCCTGCAGACATGCCAGGTAGGGTTCCATTACTGTGAACCTGGACCATGAGTCTTTTAGGATCAGGTAGGGTTGGACATCTTTGTTGATGTGCATCACATCCCCCACTATCATGCCCCTATTGGTGGAAGGAGTTGCAGTATGCCATTTTTGAGGTTTGGGGCTATTGAACTGACATTCTTGACAGTGTTGTCTAGCCAGTTTTACTGCATTCCTGAGTTGTTTTCCCATGCTACTACCCCCCAGCCGTCTGGCCAGTTCCTCAGCCACTGTTTCATGACCCATGGCTAGGTGCAGCTGATGAGCAAGCTCCTTGATATCTATGGAGTTGTCAACAGTAGGGGTTAGTGCTTTTATGTAAGGTTCCAGAACAGGGTGTTGGGAGGACAGTAAGGTTGCTGCCTCAAAATCAATTATGCCCTGGTTGCCATCCCCAATGGTAATGAGATCATCATCCTCAGAGTACATAAGGTGAGTGAACTCACATTGATTTGGGTAGCGAGGCCTGTTGCAACGGCTGCCTGGAGGCCCCAGGGGATGACGTGCGTGCCAGCAGCCCGGGCAGAGATCCACCCCGTTGGCCAGGGAGTCGTTGTTGGGGCAGTTGTGCCGTGCGTGCCCTCGTTGGAAGCACCTCAGGCACCTTATGGACCCCCAGGGTTGCCAGGCTGGTTGTTGTTGTTGTTGTTGTTGTTTTGTCCCTGCTGGGACCGTTGTTGTTGTTGTTATGGCCCTGCTGGGACCTGTTGTTGTTGTTGTTTTGGCCCTGTTGGGACCTGTTGTTGTTGTTGTTGCCCTGCTGGGACCTGTTGTTATTGTTGTTGTTGTTGTTGGGGTTGCCATGCAGGGGCACACGGTGCCACGTGTTGCCACGCCCCTGAGAGCCACTGCCCCCTTGGTGGGAGGACTTGTGGGTCTTGGGTGCCCCCCCTGGCTGGCCCCCCTTGCGCTTGTGGCCTTGGACACCCTGGACCTTGGGGTCCTGGGCCTGGGGGTTGCCAGTACCCAGGGGGTCCACTGCCTCCTCGATATAGAGCATGGCAGCTCTGAAGTTGTCCCAGAGGGACTTGAGGCCTGTAAGCAGGGTAGCCAGGACAGAAGGTTGCAAATTAGCTTTTGTTAGCCAGGTGTGGATGAGATACCTTGGTTGGAGCTTGAGAAGCTCAAGGTCTTTCTCAATCATTACCCTGTATGTTTTTGCATCCCCAGAGAGGTTATTCTTGTTCACCTTATATGCAGCAAGCCAGTTGAAACGTTCTACTGCTTCCATGTGGTTATTGGTAAGCACTAGCTGTTTCAGATCAGTGATAAAGGTAGGCCACTGTTCAATGGCTGCTTCAGGTGTCAGGGTGCGTTCCTGATAGGTTTGAATCAATGCTCTAATTGCAGGAGATGATTGATGGAATGTGGATGAGGCCCTGAGAGCCTTAAACTGATGTCTAAGGTTTAGGCCTTCCATCCCATACTCCAGAGCAAAGACAAATTGTTTAGCTTGTTCAACAGTGTGACCCTCAGGCAAGCCAGCAATATTGATTTTGGATTCCTTTTTATGAGGGTTAAACACACCTGTGAGAGGGGGGTTGGCCCTCAAGAAGACGTCGGTTGCCTGTTGGAGGCGGGTGGGGTCCAGGTTGATGGTCCCCCGCTCATACCGCGACATCAGGGCGCGCAGGCCCTCGACAGTTTGCAGCTGGTTAGCTGTTAACTGCTGGTCTTGCAACGAGGCCAGCTGAGCCTGGAGAATGGCGAGCTGTTCCAGGATATCCCCGTCCTTGGGGGGGCCTCAGCAGGTTGGGTGGGTGCCCTGGGCACCTCTGCACCTCCCCCCAGGGCCTCCTGGGGTCCTGGCCACCCCCCCTGGTTGGGGAGGGGGCCCCAACCCACAGGGCGAACCTGGGGTGGTGGGGGAGGGGGAGGGGGGCCGTGGTGGCCCGGGGGGAGTCCGGGGGGTCCGGGTGACCCCACTGGGTCCAGCCCCAGCGGTGGAGGGGCGGGCAGGGGTGTCTGCCGCCCTCTCCTCGCTGCCTCCTCCTTGAGGAGCCTTTTCATCTCCTTGCGTACCTCATGTTCGCGGAGGGCAGCCTGAAAGGCCGCCTCATCCGTAGGAATGTCAGGGAGGGGTTGCCCATGATCATGGCCTCCTTGACATTGAACTCTTGGGCCTTGCCCTTCCCCTGGGCCAAGACCAAAGACCCTCCTTGTACTGCAAGGGTTGGGGAGGTGAGGGTTTCTTGGTGGTTTCCAGCGGGGGGCAGCTTCAGCTACCACCCCATGCTTGGCCAAGATGGCCTCCGTTACCCTGGCTTGGGTTAGGGAGGACATAGCTTTAAAATGGGCTGACCGAGCAAGCTCGGCCAGGTCTTGACCATCCGAGTATTCCATCGGATAGTCAGCATTGGTGAGGAGGTCACGTAGCCGCTGAGTCGCCTCGCGGTACGCCGCCGCCATCGCCTGGTGGGTGGCCAGACGACGGGCGGCCTCCTCCTCATATTCCTGCCGCTTAGCGGCGAGCCGAAAAGCCGTCTCGCGACGGACCTCCCGGTCTCGCTGCCTCGCTCGGCGTTCTTCATTAGCCACCAGCGCGGCCTGCTCAACCGCCAGGAGCGCTGGGGTAAGAGTTATCTCAGTCTCCCCGTCGGGAAGACTGGCAGTGTCGGAGACCTCATCATCGGACATTTGTTGTCCTCCGATGGGCTCCACGGGTCTACGCACCACCCGCGCGAGCTTAATGCTTTCCATGTCCTTCTTCTTGCGAAGAAGGGACGATGGTCGCCCAAGCTGAAGCTCGATGTGATTGTGTCCCTGAGCGAAGGGAACACGAAGATCAGATGTGGCGGGGCGAAACGTGATCGCCCCGTCCGGCGCCACCGAAGCCGTCTGACGGGGCATGAGCTCCCGAATAGTCGGCAACGGAGGGCCGAACTGGGGAGCCTCAGCGGGGTTTACCGCCGAGGGCTCCGCAGCCATGGCTGCTCCAGCCTTGGTTGCGGCTGGTGCAGCCGCCGGAGTCGAGGGTAAGCCGGTCCCCCGGGGGGGAGCCGTCTCGTCCTCCGGCTTCTCAGGGGAGGGGGGTAGGTCGGTCGGCCTTGCAGCCGCCGTCCCCTCGTCCTGGCGGACATTGTTATTCTTTTTGTTTTTCTTCTTTTTCTTTGAAATGGCCGCATCGCCAGCCGGCTTCTGATTGTTGTCTTTGGGCATCCGCCGATCCTGCCCATCACCATCCTCGTTGAAGTTAAGCTTCTTAGCGACATTCTTGTTCGTGATAGCCATGGTAGCAAATAAAATTCAAGTTAGAATGCGGTGGGATATATTGCTTGAGAACACTGTAGGCTGTGAGCAATGAATTGCTTGGTTCATTAGAAAATAGGTTTACCCTTTATCAACGTTCCTCTCACTGGCTGCGCCGCCAGTGACCGTTGGGTGCAGGCCGTTGGCCCGAGGCCGCACGATGACAGGTAGCAGTCTAGTCACTGCATCGTGTGATCACAGATCAATGCACGCTGCAGTACGGTCCCTATCTAGGATACTCTAGTACCGTCCAACGACAGGACACTACGTATACTGGGTACTGACATCTGTCACGTACCCCAGTACCCAAAGTACCTATCTAGGGAAACGTATGCGACTCGACTAGCATTCCTATCTGCATAGCCCACGTGGTATTTATATTCACATACCAACGTAGGTTTACAAGGCTTATTCATACGTTGTATTCACAATGCCTTTGAGACTTAGTCTACAGCAAAGCATGGAGACTAACTCTAGTGGCACTGCTTGGCATAAAGGTGTGCGAGGACGATGGCCAGGTCAGTCGTCTCGCAATCCGGCTCACACAAATCAGTCAGCCTGATCTACGTAAACCTATTCTGATTAATCAACCATGTCGGACCAATGCATGACATTGAGTCCAACCACAACTGCAAGCATACAAGAAGGAAAATTATGTTGCTCCTGGGCCTACGCTGTGATTACAGCAAGTAGCCCATACCATAGTGATTCCTTCCCTTCTCAGGCAGGTTTCAACCCCGGGACGATAGTCCCGTATTTAGGAAACGATATTTCCCAACGTGCCTGGCTGATAGGCTTTCTACGTTACACTGTCCAGAATCGGAGGTTTGTTTTCCTTGCTGCATTTTGTTGCCTGAGTAGTTAGCTTCATGCATTATTTTGCAGGCATTCTGGCAGTGGTCGGAATTGCCGAAATCTGACTAACGATTACAGCATAGTGAAGTCGACAATAGTCGAATCAGATTATCTAGATCCCGCTATGGTCGGCTAGCCTTCTTTTTGTTATACTCCACTCTGCTGTGCCGCATCCAACTGCGTACCACCCACTGTGCAGGTCATCACGGACAGGCACGTGAATAAGCAAGCGGCCCTCCTGCTGGCGAGAGGACGTGTGGACACGAAATCGCGATGTATAGATTGATGTTATTGATGTTGATAGTTCATATGCCGACAAAGATGCTCTGACTCCAGTCCGGGCAGCCTGTCGACAGTCCTGCATCGTCTTTTTTGTTTTATCATTCCGTTTTTCCATCATGAATTATGGAGCGGTAATACAGTGCATTTCCTAACAGCCCTCGATTGAGGTAACTGTGACGGAAATTCTGATTTCTTTGCACAACCGCTTCCTTACCTTGCGGGTTAGTACTTGCTTTCCTGCACCTTTTCTTTTCTTTTCACAGTCCTGGGCCGACCCCTTCTGAACCGGCTCAGTCCAAGGTGAGCATTCTGACCGATTGGTTGGAGGGAGTGCCATTTCTTTTTGTCATCCGTTTGGTTTAAGTTGCACACAAAATTTTTTATATTGTGATACGAACCAACGAGTGGCATAATAGCATTGTTTCCTTCCTTTCACATCAAGCCGCTGGGTTCAAAACAAATGGTTTTCTTGTTCCATGCCTATGGGCAAGCTAGGGCAGTAGGCCATTTAGTACGAACAACTAGGGCTTGACGTACACGTACATCCAACAAGTTATATTGCATTTTGATTTATACGCAGGGTCCTACTAAACTCATACGATTTATAAAACCAAGACATTAGACCTTCAATTAGCCGTATAAGTTGGCGTTGACCACGTACCAAGAGTGGTTATCGGACTAATACTAAGTGCTATAAAGGCGTGTGTGTGGACTTGTCCTAAGGGGTGGGCGTTTGGGGGGTGGGGACCCGTGACCCCGGCAGACCACGAGAGCCTCACCTAAGCCTATAATAGACTAGCACACCCAAAAGCACACGACAAATATATGCTTTTAAAACGATGGCGCACTGTCAGCGAGTTAACGACCGAGCTTCCCTCGGACGACATACAAGATGTACTAAGATGTCCGGACGTTACGCCCAGGTCGTAGGCTCGCGCAACAACATGTTCCCTTGGACGATAGTCCAAGCACCCACCCCGATGGGGGCGTGGTCCAAGAAGGTCATCACACTCAAGGGGGTAGTGACCCTCATACCAGGGACGTCCTCTCCGATCGGCGAGACACAAAATGGCCAAGCTGTCCGCTCGGACGGTGTTCCCAACACTAGGGCGCAGACCGAACGTATCCCACGACCGGACAGTAGCCCGAATCGCACGCTGAACAGTATATGGCGGCCAAGCCGCCCGCTCGGACAGTGTTCCCAACCCCTTGACAACACCTATAGTAGGGAGGACGGCGTGGTAGGCATCTCACAGCAGGGCTCCGTACTAGGCCCTAGCACGAGCCGTGGCCGGGGATCACATCCCAGGTCCCCGCCCGGCTTTGTACGGGGGCTGCAAAACGGCACCCCAGGCGCAGGCAGAGACACGTCACGACCTCCTCGACCCTCGTGGGGAGGAAACGATAACCGTAGGGACAGCTCGCGGTCCGTCTCCTTCGCCATTGAACACCCGAAGGGTGACCGGGCAGGGGAGTACCTCCTCCTCTGAAGATGAAGAGCCACCAGAAGCAGTTATAGTGGAGGAGGAGGAGCACGAGCATGCGCACAGGCAGCGCCGGCGACAGTCGACAGGATCCAACATGAGCAGGCGAGTCAGGGACACGGACGTGAACCTGAACTTCAGCACCATCACGGCAGATGATCCAGGCGACGACCACCCACTTTACGCCCAGGCGCGGCAGCAACCAGGAAGCTCCCTGGTAGGACACAGGTCCAAGCATACTCTCCTGCCGCCCACGTTTGGGTGGCCTGAGCCCCGGGAGTTCAGCGGCCCCAGGCGGCAAAAACTTTTCAAGGCGCCGCCCATGCGGACTTCAAGCACATCCCCAAGCTAAACAAGAGACAGAAGCCGCGAGACAACATCCAGGAGTAGGCTAGGCTGGTGAACAAGGCCATCACATTCTGGTCGAACTACCACAACTGGGAGATCTCTGTCCACTGAGGACTAATTGATCGGCCTGATCATCACCCAGGCCATGGACATCTCAGTCACGCGACTCCTCCACTGCGACAGCATGGCGTCACAGTCCTACCCCGGCCCAAGGACATCAACGAGTTGATGGAGCGAATTAAGCAGAAGCTCATCCCACCAGACGCTGAGTTCCAGGAGCGCATCGCCTTCGGCGCATTCCGACAGGGTGACATGCCCTACCGCAAGTTTGAGGTGGAACTTGACGAGATGGCAAATCGCCTATTGGATGTGTCAGGCCACAAGTACAAGATCCGCCTCATGGAGGCCATCCACCCTGAGCTGCAGCTGGAGGCTAGGAAGAAGTTCACAGACACCCCATGGCATCTGTGGGACATGTCCAAGGTCAAAGCGTATCTCCTCACTACAGCCGACGATTACATGGCTAGTAGGACTGCACGCTTGACGCGGCGCGGTACTGACGCGTCGAATTCTGCAGACGAAGGCGACCACGCGGAGGAATCCCCAGCGCTAAGGAGCCGAGCAAGATGAGGAAGAGATCGGCGACGCGCAGCATGACCCCCAGGTCAATGCTCTACTCGACACCCGCAGCTGGCAGTGACATGCGGTGCTTCTATTGCCAGGTCCGAGATCGGTCACATGAAGCGCAACTGCCCAAAGTTGAGGAGAGGAGCAGACACGCCCGGTGACACGTCGGCAACCTATTGACCATGATCATGTGGACCCCTAGCTTCGCATTGCGGTTTGATACTCAGGCAACCTTTCTTTGGGAACGAACCAACCTGTTCCCTTCTTCCCTGGCAGGCTGCTGCCAGGCTAACCTTGGCCGGGCATGCAGGTCTGCCGCATAGTCGGCAACCATTCCAAAATGCTGCGGCCGGAAGGTCTGACACTGGTTGACCACTGGTCATGTCTGCCTATTAATTGCTCAGTGCCGACCAAACCCCCATTTCCTTGTTATTATAGCCGTGGCAGCCTCTGCTCAATGTTGTGTTTGGCCGTGAAGTCGAGAAAATTATTCCCTCTTGTGACATATGCACAATGGCTTGCTGCAACTTAGGTATAGCTGCTTATGCCTATATCCTATTATCGCATTGACACATTGACTGATTGACTAATGCCTGGTGTGTCACGTAGGCGCGACAAATCTGTCGACAGCATAGTACTGTCTCCAGATCCATATCAAGGGGGTGCCGAGGAGTCTGACAAGGTTGTAATGAAACGACAACAAGTGCAGGGCCTTCAGGTGTCAGAATATAGTAGTTGACAGATCTGTCTGGTACTATAGTTGTCTTTTCCTTTTCCCTGCACGGCTGCTGGCCAGCGATGGCTGCCCTCAGCAGTTGGCATGGATCAGTCCAAAGTTACTATAGATGGAGTCTTGTTGTCTTCTTGTTCAGTTGTGGTCTTGTTATATCAGTTGTTGGCTTAGACCTTCTTTCTCTTGGGGCTGGCTACTTGCCACCCTGACAACCTGACTTTTGTTTGTATATATGCCATGCTCGATCTGCAACTTAGACCACACACAAATGCAACCAACAAACCGTGCACACAATGTTGCTGCAGGTATGAGTGGCGCCCATCAGGCACCTCCGTCGCTGAACACGGGGACGCTTAGTACATCAAGTCATCAATTCAGCGGTGCATGGTCTTACTTCACTATCAAGATGCAGTTATTCTCCGATATGACCGAGCTGCGCCAGCAACACAGCCGGACCAGTTCACGTATGGCTGCCCATGACCCATCTGTCTGATCTGACAGCAAACATCCTAGCTGCATTCCTCCCATCCACACTCAGCCCCATGCGATCCAGGAAGTAATCTGCCACAGTCTGCTCTGTCAGTCAGAATGAAGCCCTGCTTGGCCCCCTTCTCCCTGATGCGTGTGAGCCGCTGCAGCAGTTAACGTTCTTATGAAACGCAATGTGAAGGATATGGTTGCAATGCAGCAATGTGTGAATATGGTTGGAAACGGAGCTTTGTTAAAATTGGATAATGTTACAGCGCTCACACACTTGAGGCTTGTACACGCGTTTGCCAAGTCAAGGCAACACACGTGAGGCGGGCTCGCAAGAGATCTGCCCAAATGGCACTGGTCTATTCTTTATATACTTGTGCACTGTGCTTGCTAGTCCTGAGCAGCCTAGGAGGCCTGCTCAGTAATAACACTCCCGGTACAGTATTCACTACCTGTACAGCGCCCAGTTCCTATACAGTAGGTCTGCCATACAGGTACAGTGACCACAGAGCACAGTCCACAGTGACTATTGCATCTGCACCTAGGACTAAGCCTGCGGTACCAACAGACCACAGGTTAAGGTTCCTATTTCCTGCGTACGACGTATTAATCCAATACCGTCGTAGGTAGCACCTAATTCCTGTCAGCCCAGGAATTACTGTCGACCCCATATGTCGTCGGCAAATATTCACGTCCGACTTAGAAGAACAGCCGGCTCGCGCTCGCGCGCGACCGGGAAGTCGGAACGCCATAACTTTCTTGATACTTGTCGGAATGAACTCGTTCCGGTGCCGCTGGAATCGCAGAGATATGCCGAATCAGGATCACGCCAATGCGCTTGGCGTTAACTCCAATCCTTTCTTTTCTTGAGCTGTAGCAGCTCACACAAGTCTACATACAAACACACACAATGGGTACTGGACATCCTCCCCGACTACAAGTCACAACCCGCTGGGCATGACAGTCAGCTTGGATTCCTTATTATATGTACATAGCACCCATACTGGCTCAGGAGCACAAACAAATTACAATGAGTCCCTATCCCTTCACGGGAGGCTCGTTGTGTTACCCATGTACAAGAGGTTGGCCAACTGTGGCAGCCCATAGGTGTTCAGCTAAGAACTTGAGAAGTATGTACAACCTTCAGGACCTTAGGCGAAACCCCACAGATCACCCACAACAGCTCATCAGAAAACATTGCTGACCCCCAGACGGGAGTCGGCGCCGGTCTGCTGCCCCTTATCGAACCAGACACAACATCTACGCGAAGCACATGCAAAACACAAGCTCCTATACTCGTTCCAACCGTGGAAAATCAGGGGACCTGTCGCCACCTCACCAGCATGGTGGATGGGTCAGCCAGTCCGTGAAACTCCGCCTTAAGACGGCACCAGGGAATCGAACCCCGCCCACAAACCACAGATCTGGGGAAACCTCAGACTGAGATGAAAACCCCAGATAGACATCTCTCCATCAGAGACAATGTCAGACATTCCCACACCAGAGACATGTCTCACCCCTCAAGGTGTGCTCAGGATTATGTACAATCAAGCTCCCAGCCTGATATCCAGAGACTTAAGCACCCAGCTCTCAGCTTTTAGACAGATAGACCGACTTGACAGTCAGCATTCATGAGCTTCCTCAGTACATTGTACTGGGCTGGGGCCTTGTGTGGCAGCTTTGTCAATGCATCAGCAGGGTTCTCCTCGCCAGGGATATGCTTCAAGTCAACCAAACTGGCCAACTCCTTCAGCAACAAATAATCCAGGTCCCGGCTTCTGGCCAGCTGCTTGTGAACAAACTGGACCATACCCATGCTGTCTGTTAGCAACAACGTCTCCATCTGCAAGGTCCAAGGGGTAACTGAAGCCAGCTCCAGCATTAACTCCTTTATGTACAGGCTGGACTGGATCCCCTCGCATATGGCCCTGCATTCTGCCACATCTGAACTGATACAGACCCTCTTCTGCAGTCTGCTGTACCAGCTGAACAAACTTGCCCTGCTCTGATAAAAAGCAAACAGAGCAGCAGATCTCCCCCTGACCTTGGTAACCTGGCGAGCATCCATGGAACTGTCAACAAAGATCTCCAAGGTGATAGGCTGGGCAAAGTCAATCCCAGACAAAATCAGATCAGGGGTACTCTCCACCAACCGGGCTATGACTCGAGGCTTCTCATCCTCAAGCACCTCATCAGGCATTCTGCTATGGACCATCAAAGACGGACCACAGATGCTGGCAAACCAGGCCCACATGCCTCTCAACTCAGGTCCTGCAGCCTGGGTGATCTTCTCTGGCAAGGCCTTCACAATGGTCTGTTTATAATCTCCTCCAGCCTGAAGCCTGATACTCCACTCCCCGTCCCTCCTGAACAGGGTAGCCTGCATTCCACAGAACACTACAGGCTTGTTGGGCTCCTGCCACAGCTCCTTGCCCAGTGAAAACTTGCCACTGATGACAGGAATAAACTTCTTCAGCCAGGTCGTGGGGGCTAGCAAATGCAGATCATCTCCATGCAAACTAGCATACACTGGCAGACCCTCCCATTGGGCCAGCAGCAAACAGGGATCAACTGAAGACACTCTCAAGCCACACTCACTGATCAGAGCTTCCTGCAGCGTGAGTCTCCAGATGATTGGGCTCGACCTGAGTCCTTCCAGGCCCTTCAGAATAACCAGGAATTGTTGATGCAGCTCCAGCTTCCAGATGGCAGGCACCTCAACACAGTAAGGCTCATCCTGCTTCCACACCCTCCTGGCCACTTCTGGATCAGATTTTAAAAATGCCCTCTTGAAGTCCAGCAGCACTGATGACATAGCTGCTCCCCTGTTCAGCAACCCCACGTAGAGACATAGCAAAATTCTCCATGTGTCGTGTAGCATCCCTGGCGTGTATAGCTCCTCTCCTGGCAGACTCCCCGTGCCGTGATACTCATTCAGGACAGGCCTGACATGGGGCACTGATACCTCATCCACAACCTTCCTCTTCAGCACAAATCTCAAAGCAAGCTTCCTTGATGCTGGGGGACGTCTGTCTGTTGGTGCAGCACACTCAAACTGCAACCACTCCTCCAATGCCTTGGAGAAGGCGAGCTTCCAAGCCTCAAACAAAGTAGGCGAGCTCATCTCTTGGACCAGCTGGTCATATGTCAAAGGAGAGTGTGCAGCAAGGCTCCTGTGAGTTATGCCAATACTGCTGGGGTGCAACACAGCTGGAATCACCAAACTGGCCGCTGGGGGCACCTCCCCTTCATCCCATTTTACACCCTTGACCGGCTTGGCCCTGCACCTGACTGGAAATGTTGTCCTGAAATTTTCTAGGGGAATCATCCCCCAGCCATCTCTTCTCAGAGCTGTAGCTCTGATAGAAATCCCAGGATTGCCCAGAAAATTCTGACCCAAAATCACAGGGCCATCATAGTCCTCTAGGACAAGGAAGGTCACATCCACACCCATGACAGGGGCAGTAACCTCTCCCAACACCCTTAGATGCGTCCTACCACTGAAATCAGACACCCAGGGGCAACTTGGTTCTCCGACCAGCAGTTCTCCTGTATGCTGAGGTCCCATGACAGAAACCTGTGCATTGGTATCTATCTCCATGGCAGCTACCTCAGGTTCATCCAACTGGACAAGCTTGGACACCTTAGGCTCCTTCTTGGCTCTTTGCAAAGCCTGTACAATATCTGATAGACGCACACCCCTAGGCCTGGTGTCGGGCCGTTCCGGAGGTGCAGCCTGTCCGCCTGCTTGCCCAACCACCGTATGTGAAGGTACCCCAGGGGCCGGGCCAGGGTCACCCTGAGGGCTCGATACAGCTGTAGCACCCTGATCAGGAAGCTCCACGTCACCCCCGCCTTGTACACCAGCGGGCACCTGGAAGAGGTCTCCTTGATTACCTCCCCGGGGACGGATCTTTGACCAGGACAGACGGTGCACTGCTTGGGAGCCATCAATGGCCACCCAGCACTTATGGCCAGCGGCTTCTACTCGGGTCACCACCCCATCATGCCAGCTGCCACGTTTCCCTGGAAAGCTTGGTTCCTTCCACACAACAACCTGTTGTCCAACGTTAGGTTCTAGGACACTCCAGCCCTTGTCTTTCTGCCTCAGCTTGAGGAACTTGGCCTCTAGCTTCTCCTTCCATGCCTGCTCAGCATCAGCTGGCAGCATCCTGGTATGCAGCATAAGAGGATTGATGGCAATGTCACCAAAGAACATGGGAGTCCTCAGGTTCAGCCTGTCCTCCACAGAACGTAGCCATGCAGATGTCACAATGGCAGATGACGTCCTTGGAATCCTCTCCACCAGCAGCACAGTCTTGATCTCTTGGATGGCTCTCTCCACCACCCCTTGCTGGCCGTGGCTCTCCCTGGGTGTAATCAGCAACTCTGGAAACTCTGGCAGGTTCTCACAGCACTCAAACTGAATGTCACACTGCAACAACTCCAACCCAGGGTACCTGCTCCTTGTCAACTTCAGAGCAGCAATCAATGTAGGCTTCTCCATGTCAGGCAGGATCTCTAGGGTCTTGTACTTGGTATATCTGTCCACTGCCACCAGCAGCTTCAAACCCCTGATTCTCTGAATATCTACCTGCACATGGCCTGGCTGCAAAATAGGAGTCCTGGCATGAGACTGCTTGGGCTTTCTAGCAACTAGCCTGCACTTGCAAGCTTGAGCAACCTGTTGGCAGATGGAGTACAACTCACTTCCTCCCAGCCGTCTAGCAACTTGCAAAGACTGAGCTGCATGGCCAAACATGGTATGCAACCTTGAGGCAATGTCATACAAGAGAGAAAATCTTTTATTGTCATTATTAGCACTCAAGGTATGTACAGATCCCTTATGTACAGGAGGCACCAGGGTCGTGCCTGTCAGACTGTCTCCAGCCCTATCCTCATCCTGACCATCCTGTGCCAGTCCTGCACGGTCAGAATGCTTCTGAGATCCACCTGGGTCCACATCACCAGGTCCTACCTCAGGCTCAGCACCGCCATGGCGGGCACGTTGGCGAGTAACCACTGCAGCTACAGCTGGCATACTCTCTGTGGTAACCAAGCTTGCCCCATCGTGTCCAATAGGCTCTTTCACTAGAGCATGGGGCTGCCCCTCACTGCCGTCACTAGCAGCTACATTACACACCCCTGGGGGCACCCTCCAGGGTTCAGGGATGTGTGCAGGCTCAAGTCAATGATCAGCAGCCTTGCCCTTGCCCTTATCCTGGGATGGACCAGCCTTGTCCTTGCTGCCACCCTGAGCTGGCTTGCTCTGACCTTCCTGCCTCAGGTACGAGGGACACTCATTCCTGAAGTGACCCTTCCCCTGGCAGAAATAACATTCCACCTGACTGATGTCCCGTGAGGTCCCACTGCTGGGCCCAGCCTTGGGAGGACCACCCACCCTCTTGAAGTCAAACTGGGACTGTGGATGTCCCGACTTCGGCGGGGTCCCCCGTCCAGCCCTTCTGTCACGCCCCCTCCTGGACCTTCCTCGACCCCTTGAAGAGGTCTCAGGCCCTCTCGAGGACGCTGGGCCCCCGTGGCCCGATCCCCTCATGGACTTAACCGGGTTCAGCGGCCTCCTCATCCCCTGACGAGGGCGCTTACCACCCACGTACTTGCCGCTGAAACACTCATACAACTGGTCCGTCATGGCTGCCCAGCCATGGACCTGTCGCATGTGGATGGTCACATTATCCATGGTGACCGGATCCAGCTGCAGCGACTTGAGAAAGTCGCCCATGGCCATCCGATCTGCGACGAAGAAGCCCTTGGCCATGGCGTCCTCCCTCAGCTTGACGAAGTCTTCAAAGGCGTGGACCACTAGCTGCCCCTTGATGGGCTTGTAGTCCAGGTATTCTTGCTTCAGGTGGGACCCATCTATGGTCCTCTTGTCACTCAGGAACACCTGAGTCGCGTCATAAACGCCGCCCAGGTGTCCCCCGCCGCGTGTCGCTCCCGAACAAACTTGAACAGCCGCCTCGCCGACTGCCTTATGTAGGCACTAGACGCCAGGATGCGAAGCTTGTCACCGGTGTATATCTCCGTGTACAAGTTCATGTCCTCTAACATCCTCTCAGCATCCCGGGGCTGCCAATTGTCCTTGATGGACTGAAACTGGCCTAGCACCGCGTACCCCTCAGCCACGGTCGGTCGCTTAGGCGCCGCTTGATCTGCGGCTGGCGCGTTCTGACCGCCCTGCGATCCTTGGCTCTGATTATCTGGCACCTCAGCCTGGTCTCCCAGCGCCTGGCCGTCCCCGCGTCCATCGCGTCCACCGCGTCCATCGCGTCCATCTCGTCCATCCATCCCAGCGCCGCGCCGCGCAAAGCCCATAAAGCCGCTTGTTGGTCAATAGCTCCATCACTCCATGATGGCCTCTGTTCAGATCTGCTACAGCCAGCCAAGTGGCCAAGCAGCAATTAAAGCAATATAAGCTACTGAACAAGAAAGGAAAGTGCCAAGTGTTACCACTCAGGCAAGACCACCACGGCTGGCCCCAGGCGCGTCCTGGTTCTCCTTGTCGCTGTCGTGTCGCTGTCGCTCACCACAATCAGCTCTGGCACCCTGCTACCCGCTGCGCCGTCGTCGACCCGCTGTCGGCCCGCGATGACTGAATCGTCACCGTTGGTATAGTAGACAGGTGACAACCCGTCGTTGGCACCCCGCGGATTGTATCTTGGCACCTCGTGGTCGCCAAGTGCCTCGTCGCCTAGCCCAGCGACGCCCCTGCTCCCACCTCAAGGTCACTATCGTAACCAAGAGGGCAAACTCTTCCCAACGCGTCACACGAACGCGAAGGGGTTGGGGCAGTTCCTGAAAAGGAACCCTTGCTCGCTCCGGAAACCTGCCGACTCGTGCCGCACGCTGTCCTCCGGTGATGGCTTCCGCTGTCGCCCCGACCTCTGCAAGCCGCCTGTAGCGCTCCGCTCCGCGTCGTTCACGTAACTGGTCCCGCTGCAACACCCTCGTCGCCGATTACGCCTGCGAAAGTACGTGGTACACCCGCACCCGCTGCTGCCGGTACGAACTCGTGTCGCACTGCACCAGCTGCCTCCGCAGCCTCTCCTCGCCTAGCCGCCAACTCCGCACGCACCCGCTCAGCTACTGCTGTAATCACCGTCTGGATGCCGACCAAACCGTGAAGCTCTGCTCGAGGTCGTCGATGCTCCGGTGCTCCGGAATGACGATGGTTTGGACGTGCGCAGAATTCGCTCCCAATCTTCGACCTGGTCGTCGACGAATTGCACGAAGCTGCGATTAACAGGCGGACGATCTGCAAGCAATAAAGATAGATCTCGAACGACACGACGCAATTCAGGCGAAATCGAACCCCCAGCAGACTGCCGAAACCGGAAATTCTGCTGCCGTTGTTCTTCCTGCACCATTCACCACCGGACGAGCTTCTCGCGTCGTCAACGCTGCACACCGCAACCAGCAACGACCCTCCTGGCCGTTCCGCTGAGACTGGTTGTAATTTGAGTTAACGTTCTTATGAAACGCAATGTGAAGGATATGGTTGCAATGCAGCAATGTGTGAATATGGTTGGAAACGGAGCTTTGTTAAAATTGGATAATGTTACAGCGCTCACACACTTGAGGCTTGTACACGCGTTTGCCAAGTCAAGGCAACACACGTGAGGCGGGCTCGCAAGAGATGCCCAATGGCACTGGCCTATTCTTTATATACTTGTGCACTGTGCTTGCTAGTCCTGAGCAGCCTAGGAGGCCTGCTCAGTAATAACACTCCCGGTACAGTATTCACTACCTGTACAGCGCCCAGTTCCTATACAGTAGGTCTGCCATACAGGTACAGTGACCACAGAGCACAGTCCACAGTGACTATTGCATCTGCACCTAGGACTAAGCCTGCGGTACCAACAGACCACAGGTTAAGGTTCCTATTTCCTGCGTACGACGTATTAATCCAATACCGTCGTAGGTTTAGCACCTAATTCCTGTCAGCCCAGGAATTACTGTCGACCCCATATGTCGTCGGCAAATATTCACGTCCGACTTAGAAGAACAGCCGGCTCGCGCTCGCGCGCGACCGGGAAGTCGGAATGCCATAACTTTCTTGATACTTGTCGGAATGAACTCGTTCCGGTGCCGCTGGAATCGCAGAGATATGCCGAATCAGGATCACGCCAATGCGCTTGGCGTTAACTGCAGCTCCTCAGCTATTGTGCCCTTGATCTCAAAGGTATCATAGCCTAGCTTGTAGTGATTCGTGAGGTTGAGGACTTTATTAGAGAACTCCTTACGCAGGCCCTCAAGGAACTGAAGCCACATGTCAGCTTGTCCTTGACTGCGGTCCTGGTCTTGTCTCTCACACGCTCACTCGAATCCCTATTAGCTGTGGAGGTGTGGAATACCTGCCCAAGGTTGACAGTGGGATCTACAGAGCAGGCTACCAGCTCCACATCCTCCAACCACTTATCTAGCTCTGCCTGTCCCACAGGAGGCTTCAGAGGCTTCTGGCCATTCATCACAGCCACAGCGCTCATATGAGGTCCGACTGAGTACATGGCAAGGCGCGGGCGTCACTACCTATGGCAGGAGCCACTGCTGCCGTTGGCATAGGTACACTAGGACTAGGCGTAGGAACGATAGGATCAGCCACACGAGCACTCTTACCCAGTGCCCTGACGCTCCTGCTCCTCATGGCCCTCCCCCGTCAGCACCACGCCGTCGGTTGGCCACTGCGCCCTGTCCTCCCCTTGTGCAGTCTCCTTCCTCTTCCAGTTAGCTGCCCTCCTGCCATTGACGCCCTCTGCCGTTGGGATTGCCTCCCCCACCGGTAAGACGTTGGCAGGTCCATCCTATGCTCCCACTGTTCCTCCACCAGCTGACGCCCGCCCCGCTCCTGCTGCCGCCCCCACGTGTGCTACAAAGCATTATAAAATTCAACAAGCAACGCGGCTACATGGCTGCTGGGATAGCTTAGCCTGACGATGCATCCGCTCCAGGCGATGCCACCTCCTGGCCTGCTCTCGCCTGTGCCGCCTCACGATCTTGCTCAGCTCGCACTGCTGCACTCTCAGCAACAGGAGTTGCCGGTGTTGCGACAATCTGGAGGTCTGGATTGACTGAGTCTCCCTGAGGACACAACTCACCGGGCGTCGATCGCCCTCCTAACGCTCGACCTCAAGCTTAGCTTCGTCTGGATTATGAAACCACACAAGGTTTCGAACCCACCGGGTACCGCCGCCAGCAAGCTCGATCTGCTCGCCTCGGCCGAACCTGTCGTATTCGTGAGTCGACTCACGAGGGATGTGCAGATCAGCTTTCTGCCTCTCCTCGTAAGTCTCGTTGGTACCGTCGCCCTCGTCGATGCGCTGGGCAGACCTCGCCACTGAACCCTCCGGCTTGTCGGTCCACTCGAAGTGAACGTCCTCGGGCGTCTTCTCGACCCCGGTCACGATCTCCACCTCTGGACCCCACCCCGAAGTGGTTTCCCTCCTGGCGTGTCTAGTCGGGTATACACCCCGAACGGCTGAGTGCATGGTAATATAAAATCGGTCCGGCGTATCTTCGTGACTCTTGCAAAAGAACAGCGACCAGATTTTCAATGGTTTGAGCAAATACCTCCGCAGTGCTCCACGGGTTGACGACCTCGCGGGCACGAGCGTTGCGGATGATGTCAAATTCCGGCACACCCTCCCCCAGCGCTGCTGTCGCCACCCAGCGGTTAAACAGCCTAGTGCTACCTAGCACCGTCGCCACAATCTGGCTTAAGCTCTTCAGTTCCCTGGCAAGGTCTAGCGCTGCGGTTGTGATATATGGCCGCCCTGACAGGCGACCTCTGCGCCGTTGGACGTAGCCGCAAGTGCGTCTCGAAGCCGCACTAGCTCTTCCACCGCGACCCGCCCTGCCTCGCCTGGGGATATATACTACTACGCCGCGAGCCCTTTGAACAATCGGGTCCGCCGCCGCTAGCCTGTTTCCTCCTCCCGACACCGCTACCCACCCCCGTCTTCTGCCAAGCCCCTTGCAATATAGGCAGCTTGCACGAACGTAGGAGTGTTTGCTTGATTGCGGTAAGGAAAGAACGCTTGCGATCACGCTGGTCACCTGCTTCTCCCGCGCCGTTGCCGTTAGACGATGAACCAGACATGAAAGCTCACACGGAAAGCAATAGTACGATTTGCACAGCAACTCGTCAGCGAGCTTGTGAGCTCCTGGTCTTGCTGGCTGGAATGAACTAGCTAGGCTGCTTGGCTAGAAACCTTTATCCTCACACCAGGCCTACGACCCTCGATAGGTTCGCCACTCGTCGTGACAACCAAGGTTCGTGTGTGAAGACGCTCGTTGTCTCCTTGGGCCTCGAGCTATATGCTACCTCGTTCCACCTTGTTCCTCGGTCATGAGCAACGCTGTGCACCGCTACCTTACCAGCCAGAGCCTCGTATCGTTACCCTGCATCCTTGTTGCAGGCAACTTACAGGAATCTCTGGCATTCCTGTGTCTACTTTAGCACAGGACCTGCCACAGCTCTGCACGGATTGACATCCTTGCAGACCTTGTGGCTGGCTACTGGCCTCTACCAGTAGCCACAGGACCGTTGCGTCCTCAGTACACTGTGTACCACAGTCACTTGATGGTGCAGGCTAAGCCTGTGCAGGTTCTGCCTGCCACGTGTCCTGCTCACTGTGACCTGAGAGTGCACCGCCACCACCCACCGGTTGGCAGTACTTCGGGACCTTTCTAGTCCCTTGTCTGTTTGAGGCGGTTGGCACGGCGTTGGAAAGGTCTCCTCAACCTGCATCCAACTAGCACATTAAAATTACATTAAATTAATTAAATTAAACATGTCTCCGTTGGGAGATCATGTAGCACGTATACCCTTGCTGGATGGATGGAGGTGGGCGAAGCCGCGAAACCCAACTAAGCTAACTCTAATCTAGAAAACCCTAACTATGCTACTCAGCGAAGCGCCCCTTCCTCTTAGGGGGAGGGGGCCGGCTTGCCCACAGGGGCCGGCGTGTGAGCCTGGACAATCGTCTTCCACCTCTTCTTGTTCTGCAGTCCAAGCTGAGAGAGAGGGAGTGAATTGAATTGAACTGTAACATAACTCCGTTGGGAGTAATTGTAGCACATATCCCTGCATGAGAAGGGGCATATGGCAGTTGTAATACACTATTGGCTACTTCCTGCAAGGGTAGGGTGTAAACTACACCTGCTCTTGGTGCACAAAGTGCACCTGCACACCACTATGTATTCCAGCACCTAGGGGCGCGGACCGATAGGGGGGAAGATCATCATGCATGGCTAAACAATGCCGTAGGACATGGCTTCTCAGCAGAGACTAGCTCTCTGCATGGGCGCAGCATACAGTAACTAAATAAAGCTACATGTAGGCATCATCTGGGGTGTGGCACATCATAGGCACAAATGTACATGGTTAAATAATGCTAAGTTATCAGCTGGTAGGGGGCCCATAATAGGCGTACAAGGCCACTGTACAAGGCCATGTACAAGGCCACGGTGGCTAGGCCTGACTATCTACACTACTGCTGCTGTATTCCCCTAAGCTGGGGTGTCTGGAGGTGCTGGGGCCGCGGGGGTCGCTTGCCAGGGCTTGACAGTGGCCGACGTAGATGGTCGCCCCCTTCCAGTACTGACCGGCTTCCCCGCCGCGGTCTGCCGGAGCTGGAGGTAGGTCGGCCATCGGCTCTCGTCGTCGTTGTTGCTGCGCCATGCAGGGTCAAGTCGTCGTCCAAGGTGAAGGGAGTCTTCTTGAGCCGCTTGGGGCGTCTGAGAAACGCAATCTTGTCCGCCGGGTTCTCAAAGAATCATGAGCAGAAGCGGAGGCGCCCCCGCCTTACCGCGCGAGCGGGGAAGGCGGTGGGCCTCCAGCTTGATCTCACCAGTGAGGCCCATGCATCAAGGATTTTGCTCTCAAACGCCTGGGCAAGCTTTGAGGAGTTCTCACCTTCCACCATGTCGAAATTCTTGACGATGACGTTAAGGCTGCGCTTGGCGAGCTCGGCCTCCTCGCGGAGGTCGAGCGTCTGCTGCTGGAGCTGTGCTGCATGGGACGGCGGAGGTAGTGGAGGTGGTGACAGTGTTGCTTAAGCATGTCCGCCAAGGTCTGGGCGGGAGGAGCATCGCCAGCCGGGCCGGCAGCGGGGGCTCGCTTGGTGGCAATGTCCTTCACCGCCTGGGCACCACCTGCGGTGTTTTGCAGGCACACGATGGCGATGACGTTGTCCTGGAGGCGCTTGTCGATGTCGCGGAGCTGGACGGTGATGGAGTCGGTGGAGGCGGTGTGTGTGTGTGGGGGGGAGGCGAGGAGGGTGGAGGTGGCGGTGGAGATGGCGGGGAGCTCGGCAGCCAGCGTGCGGCCCACAGCTGTCAAATCTGCAGCCTAGTAGGGGAGCCATGTGCTGCGCGATGGTTTCTTGAAGGTGGAGGAAGATGGATTCGGTCAAGGGGGAGGGGTCCCGGAGGTCATCGGCAGAGCGCTTGAGGATGAAAAAGAGAGCGGCGAGCTGAAGGCGCGGTTGGGACCAGCCAGACAGGTGGTCAGGTCCGCGGTGGGAAAACCGGCCATCAACTCCATTGCGGAGGCGATGATGGTCGCGGATGGTGCGCTGGCACAGGTCAAGGAGGGAGGCGTACGACCCATAAAACACGAGATCCAGTATCTTGATGGATGGCATGTCAAAATAGCCAGGGCGGTCGACTAGTCAAAGGTGGAAAATAACTTGTCGACGTCAAAGTCGCGCTCAGACCAGCTAGGTTCGCCTGGGCGACTGCGCTTAGGCTCAGGCCATGCAGAGGGCGAGGCACGAAGCCCGGGATCGAGAGCCGAGTTCCCTCGAGGGACCTGGGCGACCACCAGAGCGCGACTAGTGTCACCGCTGCCTTCCGGACATGAGGGCGAAGCTGCAGCCAGAGCTGCAGACGTATTTTCAGGGCTTAGCGCAGCCGCCAGGCTGCGTTGCATAGAGGAGTGTTTGCTCGTCATATATTGCGTGATAGCTTCGGAAAATTATATCAGCGTGTGCGTCTTAGAAAGACGAAGCGATTGTGATAATCAAAGCCGAATTTGGTGCCCAAACGTGAAAGTTATGAGCTCCACCGTCAGCCATGGCTCCCTCGTGGCTCGTGGCTCGTGGCTCGTGAGAGGGAGTGAATGCGGTGTTTAAATGGACCACTAGGTCCCAATATGCTAACTATCTTGCCCGCACAGACCAGGTAAAAACCGAAGTGGGCCCTGTGGGCGGGCTTAGGACTGGCCAACCAGGTAGACACCTCCTCATATGGCAGGGTCCCCTTGTCCTGTCGCAACCCACTGGCAAACTTGCGCGCGCCCCGCACCGACGCGGTGCGACCCGGACCTATGTGACACAATTGCTTGAGGATGCAGGGTTTCTGGGATTATCTGTACTCCGCGCCCGCATGATAGACAAGGAGAATGGGCTGCCGTCTGCGATAAGCACCTTCCTGCGGGGCATGCTCCTGTTTTCTCCCCACAGGCCCCGCGGCCCATTGGTAGAATGCAGGGTAGAAGTCCGCAGGTGGAGGTTATTGCCCCTGAGAATAGCTGCTACACTACCGCCTCGTCTGCCATTACAGTAGAGGACAACTCAGTTGAGGATTATATCCCCCTCTAGTGACTATATGCTGATTCTGATTCTGATTCTGATTCTGATATGGTTGGGGCATGATGCAGACGATATTTGTAACTTTCGAGTAATGATTTTTTCTAAAGAGATTAGCATAGTTTTCCGTGGCATGCCCATGCGCATTAATTAATTAATAGACACGTGACTGCGTCACGTGAGCATAAGTCCTCAGTGGGAGGGGAACATGGGATGGAATGGATGGTGTAAGCTATCTAGGTCCTAGTTACAGGGTTGTGGGCACCGCGGCCCGAATCGCTATGAATGCCATACGCGGTCACACGCGGAGCCCCCACAGACTTGGGGGTGGTCTCCTTCATCACTACTTGCCCATGCGCATTAATTAATTAACCCGTGTTTTTTAAATTAGAACGCGATATATCGCGTTGTAAGCTTTTTTTAGAACGCGTATAGCACCTAAGGAAATTTTTTTTTCATGGTCATGTATATACTTTCCTGAAAGCCCATAAATCAAAGGATTTTTTGAGCTACTCAGACCTACAAAATGCTTATTCATTAGAGAGATACACTGGTTTGAATACAGGGGGGTCTGACCATGACCGCGATTTCTTGACCCTAGGTCACAAGTCATGTGCTTATTCACAAATAATTCATGAAAAAAATCTGGCTTCTTGCACGAGCTATGGGCAACATATGCAGGCTCTGTCAAACAAAACTCAGGCCCATTGGGCCACTGGAGCTATTTTTCATTAGCATCACAATTACAACGCAGTACAACGCAGTGGGAAACATGAGAGCCCTTCACAACATTACGCAACGACACGAGCCCCATAAACGGGGCCATAGTGAGCTTGGAGGGTCAAAACGTTGAAAATAGGTGTCGTATAAGTTATACAGCATCAAACATGCATCAAACATCATGACTGGATGACCTAATATGACTGAATCAGGCAGCCATAGCCAAAGCATCATCCACTCTCACAACGTGTTGAGCACATGCCTCGTGGGAGGCGGAGGTGCTGGGTTTTCATTCCATAACGCGTGCAATACTGAAAGAAAGAGGCACGTGTAATGCAAGGCTTGGATAGGTTGAGTGATCCATGAGCTTACATGCAGGCAAAGATGACGCTAGAATGCATGCTAGCAAATGGTGGCAAGATGCTAACAACACATGATTATACACCATGATTATGGGCACCTAGCTGATCTTATTGCACAATCAACGCAGTATAAACCATCAACATCCAATCCTCACGATATATGCACGGCTTGACGACGTATACAGCACCTAAATACTGCACAACTGCAACCTGCTATGGCTGACATGCAAGCAACGTCGAGTAGGATGGCGGTCTTAGAGAGGCTGGGCAGAGGTCGGTAGAAATAAGTGGAAAACTGGCAGAAACTTGGTAGAAACACGATATCAAAGACGCGATATACTTACGCCTGCAAGCACTATTGAGCCGGTGGCAGAGGCCATTTCCAGGAAAAAGCAGCATACCGTAGCAATAGCCACGGTCACACCTTACGCTATTTGCAGGCACCATCATGCCCGGAGCTACCCAGTAAAAGTCTGCACAAATCTCGGTTTAGCCGAGAGTCCGGGCGTTCGGAATGAATAAACATGTGTTAAGAAGTCGAAACACCATGGAAATACCAAGCATGGTGCCGCAGCAGACCCGAGTCTTGACGTAATAATATGTATGCCGGTTTCCAGGGTTTCCGCATGAAAGTTGGGTGAGAAACTGGAAAAAACTACGTTTCCTTTGCCCCAGTACCTCAACAAACTCGTAGAAACCTAATTATCAACCTTTGAACGCATCATCATGGTCGTGCCACACAACAGCCACTGAAATTCGCGCGAAAACTGGCGAGATCTACCTGCCGCCATCGCCGTCGTCTTCACCTCCGTCCCGCGAAAATGCCTGATTTCAGTGGTACATATTTGTTTGCAGCTGTCACAAAAAAAATACCAAAAATACCAGGATTTTTTCTTGAATTCTATGAGATGTTTCTGACCTATGTTGAAAGTTTCAGACCAAAAATCGCATGTTTAATAGGTTTGCCACGTGTCAGATTACAACGCAATACATCGCGTTCTAACCCTACAACGCGATGTATCGCGTTGTAAAAAAACACGGGTTAATTCTGATCAACACGGGTTAATAGACACGTGACTGCGTCTGCCCATGCGCATGACACGCAAGTACTTACTTACTTTGGAAGACTCAATTAATTCATTAGTTGCACCCACATTAGAAGACTAACCATTCGCTATGTAACACCATTATCATGTAGTTCAGCACATGCATCTGGGCTGTGGCCCTGCAGTGTTGTATTTTACACGCAGCTACTGGCCTGGCAAAATGGACATGAAAGCATTAAACACGGTCAGAAATCAAAATTCCAACTGGTGTCCGCCTATTTGTCCCACAGCAGTAAAGAGGTTGTTGCACACAGCGCTGTGCCCCAAACCCACACTTGCCTTGAGAGGCCATAAAACATACGAGCAAGCACTGGAATGTACAGGACATCGCATTAGCACAGAACTGACCGCTATCTCCGTATACAGCAGCATCTCTTTGTGTTTGCATTGGGTTACATAAAAAAATTACCCCAACGCTAGAAAATGTGGAGGAGCGCACCATATGCCGGACCGAAATAATAAATAGAGGTTTGCGCTCACTCACATGAAAACAACTGCCATGCAAAGCAGATACGCAAGCTCAGATAAAGCAACCTCAAGCAATCATAGCCCTTCACAACAAGTCAGATTTCCCCCACATGGTCTGACGGGAATCCCATCCATGGTCAGATATAGATGGTCTCCCAGTGGTTCTGGTTGCCATTGACAGGGCCGGCAGCATTATACCTGAAACAGGCCGCCTTCAGCCCATTTCCGATCAGGAGCCTGTACAATACTCCCTCCCTGCGCCACCCTTAAGCTCCGGCCTGAATAGGCGGTGGATCCCAACAGGACAGGTGGCGTACGCCAAACTGCAGCGCAGCCCTGCTTCCGCTACTGGGTCGCACGGGGCGACAGCGTGGCTTCCAATAAAGTCCCCTGTTGCGCCGCAGGATGTGCCCTGGTAGGGGAGCAGCGCTTCTTGACGGCAGCACGCGCCAAGAATGTGGGCTCCAGCACCGCCTTGTCCCTGGCAGGAGCCGCGTCCGGCTCGATGGCCAAGGCAGCGTGGACCCTGAGCGCCTCCTCGCATCCATAGGGCTCCCCCTGCCCCGCGGGTACACAAGGTTCGGCCTTGGGCCAGGGCGCCACCTGCTGCGGCGAGGGCCGTCCGTCCCTCTCGTCGAGCGAGCGGCGCGCGCCCATCGCGTCCAGCCGGCGCAGCACAATGTCAAAGCTGGGCCGCGCCTTTGGGTTGTCGGCCCAGCACTGGGTCATCAGCTCCACGAGCGCGGGTGGTGCGTCGGGGGGTATAGTCGGCCGCAGCTGCGCGGAGACCACCTGGTAGATGAGCGCGAGCGGGTCGAGGCCCATCCCCGCGTACGGCATCTCCAGCGACAGCAGCTCCCACAGGATGATGCCGTACGAATAGACTGGGCGATACCAGGGGTGGGGGTGGGGGGGTGGGGGGTAGGGGGCAGCACGGAACACAAACACACACATATGTGGCAGATGACCACATAAGCACACCAACGCGTACACACGCCCATGCGTGGCCAGCCGGGCACGGCCATGGTCCCGACCGCGAAGTGGAGCACGCCCTCACGCGCTGCAAGGGTAAGCTAGCTGCCACCTGGCTACGCACCAAGCCATACGACAAGCGCATGTGCCTACAGTCACCCATCTTTCCCACCTGTCAACCATTCTTCCTGCATCCCCCCCCCCCCCTTTCCCTTCCATCAATCCTCTGGCTTACCCGATCTCAACTTGCTTCCCCCCACGTACTCTCAACCATTTTTTCCTACATGCCCCCCCCCACCTACCATCAATCTTCTCGTCGTAGTTCTTGCCCCGGAACAGCTCCTGTGGAAATGCACATGAAGGGGGGCAGCAATGGCATGAGGGGGAAGCCACACACGCAAGGGTGGATGGAATGCGTCAGTCGGGGCAGGTGTGTAATGGATGAAAAGCGGCAAACATGTATTATTGCCAAACGCGGATCAACACATGGGGCACCCGGCATCATCTGGCAAGGACCAGTTGGGTGCACGGGTGTGGGCCTGTCTGCTCCTACGCCTGGTGCTCCATTAGCTGGTTCGCCGCACTGCTACTGCCTGCTGCCTATGGACCCCACCGGGTGGCCTGCAATACAGCCCAGGTTGGTGGATATCTTGCGGCCCGCCTCCAGTAATACAGGAGCGCCAGTTCATCGCCCGCTGATGCCTCAAGGAGAGAGAAAAACGCACCTGCTCTCTTCACTCTCATTATCACCAGAGCTAACAATGCAACTCCAGCACCACAACTTCTGGAAACGCCATACATCTGCCCCCCCTGTATCGCCCACACACATGAGCACCTGCACACACTCAGCACTCGGGCAGACACTGACATGCCGGCATGATCCTCATGCATGCCCCGCCCGCACCCCAAACCCTCCAGCCCCACCCATGCGGTGCCACGACTCCCCCGCGTCCCTGCTCCCCCGCGCCACCGAGATCCTGTGCACGCGCCGGTGTGGGCGCTGTGTGCAAGCAGGTGCCCTCCGCCACGCGACCACCCCCCCCACGTGCAACCTTGGCCACAAGCGAACGAGCGCACGGCTGCGCGCTTACCGGCGCCATCCACCCAGGCGACCCGATCGCCTGCGTCATGGGCAGCAGCGTGCCGTCCCCAAGGAAACGGCTGATGCCGAAGTCGGCCACCTTGGTGTTCCAGTGCGCGTCCACCAGCAGGTTCTGGCCACACCAGGCGATTCGGTGCCGGGGGTGGGGGGAAGGGGTGTGTGTAACAGGAGACAAAGGGGGGTGGGGATAAGGGGGCACCCAGCACGGCGCATCGGGGGCATGGTCAGGGGCCAAACCACAGGGGGTGGAACGCAGCGGTTGCCAGATGCCAGCAAGTGCACACACACAGCACCTAGTCCCATGGCATCGCGCCCACTGCGGGGGATGGCGGGGGATCTGGCCAGGGCCGACGCGCACACAAGATTCTACACGCACGCAGCGGGCAACGCATGGCGGACAGTGCCGCGCGTGGGCGATGTCAATGCTCGTTGTAACCATCAAGCCTCCACTTCGCTGCCTTGTGACGGGCCACGCAATGCACGTCGCAAAGCAGCTCCCATCCTACCGGCGATGCAAGGGCCAGTGATGTGGCGCACGTTGGATTTGAGGCCTCATTGCACGTGCGATCCCATGCCATGCCCCACGCCCCCACCCTGCTCTACACACTGCCGGCGACGTACGTTGGACTTGAGGTCCCGGTGCATCATGTGCTGCTTGCGGAAGTGCAGGAACATGATGCCCAGGCAGACGTCGCGCGCAACCTTGAGCAACACCTGCATGTCCAATGGGCGGCCGCCGTGCTGCTGCCGCCACAGCCGCAGGCGTTGCGCGAGGTTCCCGCCCGCTATGAACTCCGTGACGATGCACAGCTGCGGCTGCAGGCAGAAGCCCATGTAGAGCACACAGTTGGGGTGGCGGATACTCTCCAGGATGCCCACTTCCTTGTGGAACTCCTCCAGCATGCTGCCCGTCAGCGTGGACGTGCGCATCTGGGGGGACAGGTGGCGGGAGCGCGGGGTGGAGCAGAGAGACGGGCGCACAAACACACGAACACACAAACGCACGCTTGCACAGGTGCTACATCAGGCGAACAGGCACCACCGCTTCCACAACATACCACCGGTGGCTAGCATGCGCAAACAACACACACCGCTTACACAAGCTGCTACAAGAGGCTGTCCACATCCGTTGCCACCCTGACCGCAACCAACACACAGTGGCTGTACACCGCGCACTTGGGCGGGCAAGGTCCCTAGGGGGCGACGGCACACGCAGTCAGCCCCAGCAGGTTCAAGCACGATTACTCCCTTTACAGGCACAATGGTCTGTGTGCACTCTCCTGCACATGCGCCCCTAGCAAAACCCGTGGCCGGACCATGGCATCCCACTGCGGCCGCCGCCGCCACCAACACGTCAACAGGCGCGCGGGGCACAGGCGCGGGGGCCCTGCTCGCCCGCACGCTCGCACGCTCGCACGCTTGGCTCCCCACCATGCGGTCACATGACTCCGTCGTGAGTGTTGCCCAACGTACCCACAAATATTACGTATTGCGCCTTACGATATTATGTACAACGGGCCCCCCTTTTGTGGCTATGGAATGATTGCTTGCGTTTGCCACGACCGGGCATTGACCCGCGCAGCCATGCCTGGCAGCATGGTCGACCACCACACCTCCTGCATCTCAAGTTCTACAGCCAAACGAAATGTACACACACCACGGGCGCACACATTGTCGGTGCATGCTCACGAGCTGCCAACATACGCACCCGCTTGATGGCCACCTCCTTGCCAAACCACTTGCCGCGGAAGACCTCCCCAAACGTGCCCTCGCCAATCTGCGGCGCAAGTCGTTGGCAAAACAACCAGTGGTGCAGGCACACAAAGCATGGGAGGGTGCAGGCCGTGTTGTGTCGTGTGATGTCAGCGGCGGCACCAGGGGGAGGCCATCCAAACACAAGGGCATATGCAAGTAACCCGTCAGCCCACACCCACAGTAAAAAAAGGTGTGATGGGGGCAGGCCTGTAGGTAACGTGGCTTCAATCCGCACGCACGGGGCATATGCTGGCAGGTGCCCTGTGGCAGGGATGCCAGCAAACATGGACGTACAGCGTCATGTGGCCCTCACAGGAGGGCGGGCCAGACCAAAGCGCATGGCCATGCCACCGCCACCCAAGGCGCCGCCTGTCGCAGGAGAGGCGTGCGTGCCCAGCCGGGCGCACCCTTGCAGCCACCAGGGAGGGAGACATGCCCATGGCAACAGCGAGCATGGATTAAGCGCATACAGCAAGCTCGCGCCTGCCGCGCCCCCCCCCCCCCCCCCCCCCCCCCTTATCCGCATGCGAATGCTGCGCTGTCTACACCGCAAATGGCGTCACTGCCAGGACAAGTCTCTTGTGCGATAGGGGGTCACTTTAATTAGCCCCCTGTGGGACAGGTAATCCCTATGTGCTGGCTTGTGCATCAAGGAGTCATTCTACGCTGCCGCACTGTGCCAACGGCCCCTCACCCCCCCTCACCTTCTCCAGCAGCTGCAGCTCCTAAGTAGAGAAGTGTTACAAAGTATGTATATCGGTCTTGTGATGACCGTACAGCGCTCACCTTCTCCAGCAGCTGCAGCTCCTAAGTAGAGAAGTGTTACAAAGTATGTATATCGGTCTTGTGATGACCGTACAGCCCTCACCTTCTCCAGCAGCTGCAGCTCCTCAAGTATAGTCGTGTTACCAAGTATGTATATCGGTCTTGTGATGACCGTACAGCGCTCACCTTCTCCAGCAGCTGCAGCTCCTCAAGTATAGTCGTGTTACCAAGTATGTATATCGGTCTTGTGATGACCGTACAGCCCTCACCTTCTCCAGCAGCTGCAGCTCCTCAAGTATAGTCGTGTTACAAAGTATGTATATCGGTCTTGTGATGACCGTACAGCGCTCACCTTCTCCAGCAGCTGCAGCTCCTCAAGTATAGTCGTGTTACCAAGTATGTATATCGGTCTTGTGATGACTGTACAGCGCTCACCTTCTCCAGCAGCTGCAGCTCCTCAAGTATAGTCGTGTTACCAAGTATGTATATCGGTCTTGTGATGACCGTACAGCGCTCACCTTCTCCAGCAGCTGCAGCTCCTCAAGTATAGTCGTGTTACCAAGTATGTATATCGGTCTTGTGATGACTGTACAGCGCTCACCTTCTCCAGCAGCTGCAGCTCGCTGTAGTTGATCTGCGTCGCCTGACCGATGCCAGCCAGCTTCACGGGGGAGTCCAACAAGTGGGGCGGCGTGCGGGGGAAGGGCTGGTCGGGGAGCGTCATGGGGAAGGGCTGGTGCCGCGCCGCGTCGCGCACTTGCTTGGCTGCAATGCCAGGCAATAAACACCGGGGGGAGGCACGGGGTGGGAACGCTTTGTGGGTTATTGGCAGGGGGAGGCCAGGGCGTGGGCGGCGGTGCATGTGGCGGACAGCATCAGCTTTGCATGGCGGCTGTGCGCGCATGTGGGACCCGCCATGCTCCCCCCCCTTGTGCCACGGTGACGCCCATCGCGTCACCCCACGTGGGGATGCTCACGCACCAGCAACTGGCCATGTGCGTGCCACCGCCACAGGCGAGCACAACAGAACGCACGCCACCCGAGCGCACGCCACCCGCATGGATCCAGGCAGGCCCAGGACCATTCGAGCCAGCCATCAGTGGGGTGGGCAGCACTGCGCCGTGCCTTGATGCCCAGCACCCCCACAACACACAACGCAGGGTGACAATCCCCACAGCATGTGCGGCACAACCAGCGGGGCCGTCACCCTTCAATGGAAACCGCGGCCGCGACAGGGCACACATGCCTGCTGCCAGAACACGCCCCCCTCCATGACGCGTGGCACTCACCCCCCGCGGCGAACCAGGCCTGCACCTCGGGCGCAGGAGTCAGCGGCGGCTTGCCCATGCCAAACGCCACCTCCTCGAACATCTTGGGCTGATAGTGGGCAAGCAAAGGGAGGGCAAGCACAGGGTGGGCAAGACAAGGTGGGGGCAAGGACAGCGGGGGCAGGCACCGCAAGCAGCGCACCACATCATCCCATGACGGCCATGCAGCCATTGCCATGCGCGTCAGCAGGTGGGACAGGGACCAGGCGCGGCAAGTGGGTACGGAGTTGGGCACGCTGCAGGTGCGCAGCCATGAAGCAGACAGGTGCTGCTGCAGGGTCGCAGCAGCCCCAGGGCCCATGGGGCACAGGGCACGCGCAGGCAGCAGCAGCAAGGCATGGGGGTAGGGAGCCTCCCAAGCGAGCCTATGGCGCACAACCTGACGGACAACGTATGAATGCGATAGCTGAGCCATGACAGGAACCAAGCAAGGGACACAGGCACAGGCCACAGGCAGGGCACCGCTCAACTCCCTGCCCTCACTCCTCTCATTGCCTCCAACTCACCTCACTGCCCTCACATGGCCCCCCCCACTCACCTCGCTGCCCCCACATTACCCCCCCCCTACCCACCTCACTGCCCTCACATCACCCTGCCCCCTACTCATCTCACTGCCCCCACATTACCCCCCCCCCTACCCACCTCACTGCCCTCACATCTACGCCCCCCCTCCTCACCTCACTGCCCCCACATTACCCCCCCCCCCCTACCCACCTCACTGCCATCAAATCACCCTGCCCCCTACTCATCTCACTGCCCCCACATTACCCCCCCCCTACCCCCCTCACTGCCCTCACATCACCCTGCCCCCTACTCATCTCACTGCCCTCACATTACCCCGCGCCCCCACTCCCCTCATTGCCCTCTCATCCCCCCCCCCCTACCCCCCCTCACTGCCCTCACATCAACCCCACCTCCTCACCTCACTGCCTTCACATTCCCCCCCCCTACCCCCTCACTGCCCTCACATCTACGCCCCCCCTTCCCACCTCACTGCCTTACACAGCCCCCCCCCCCGTACCCACCTCACTGCCTCACATCACCCCCCCCTTCTCACCTCACTGCCCTCACATCTACGCCCCCCTTCCCACCTCACTGCCCTCACATCACCCCCCCCCTACCCCCCTCTCTGCCCTCACATCACCCCCCCCCCCCTACTCACCTCACTGCCCACGCTGGGGCTGCTCCCCTGCCACTCGGCCGCAAACCGGAACGCGCGCTCGCTCCAGCCGTGCATCGAGTCGTCTGTGACCCCTGCTGCGTCCGCGCTGGGGGGCCCCTCGCCGTCGCCCGCGCGCGCTGATGCCAGCAGGCTCTTGAGCCGCCACGTGTGGATGGGCGCGCGCACAACCGCCATGCGGAAGCGGGACCACGCGGCCGCGCAGTAGCCCGCGTCGATCATCATGTACTCGGTCGGGTGTAGGCCCGCCACCATCGACGCCAGCCGGTGGCCCTCCTTAATCTCGTTCTCCACCGCGCGCGAGGACGCCGCATTGCCGCTCAGCACCCATGCCACGCAGCAGCACAGGGGCAGCCGCTCGAGCAGAGCGAGCATGCTGTCGCCCAGCTCGCTCTGCGTGCCCGCGTCCACGCCGCTGAAGGACCCGCTCGCGCGCGACACGTTGCCGCACGACATGGCGCGCCGGCGGCCTGGCTTGGGCACGCCGTTGCTGGGGCCCCCTGCGTCGCGGCTGCTTGCGGAGACCTGCTGCATCAGGTTGGCGCTGAAGAGCACGGAGGATAGCAGGAAGTCGCTGTCCACAATGGTCATCAGCACCTGCTCCTCGGCGGGTGGCGCACGGGGCTCCGCTACAAAGTTGAGGTCATTTGCGCTGCGGGCCAGCCGGTGCCTGGGTGGCGCGCTCACGTTGCTAGAGGGCGGCACATCCCCTGAACCTTGCGCCCCCAGACCCCCCGCCCCCCCCATCGCCACCGCCCCCATGCCCCCCCCACCCGTGGCCGCTTCCCTCGCCGCCGCTGCGCGGGTGGCGCGCGACGCTGCGGCCGGGCTGTAGTAGACCGAATCGGGCACCTGCGGGCGCGCCGGTGGCGGTGGCACCGCGGGCAGCTGCTCCAGCGGGTGGCCCAGCAGGGCACAGGCGTGCTGCAGGTTGCGCGCCTTGAGCACGCGGTAGCCCTTGCGTGAGAACCAGCGCTCCACCGTGTGGCTCTCTAGCGCACCACTCAGGCACAGCAGCACGCTGCCGGCCTCGCAGAAACCGCTGCTGCTGGTCGTCTCGCCCCCGCCCCAGCGCACCCCCGCACCGTACGCCTCCTCCTCGGGGCGCCTGAGCCTGCCGTCCTGCGCGGTGGCGCTGGTGCTGCCGGCATCTGCCGAGGGCTTGAATCTCGGGGGTGTGACGGGGGCCCCCAGTGAGACGGGCGTGGGGGGCGGCGCCGCCTCGCTGCTGTTGGTGGAGCGCAGCGCGTGCACGTGGGGCCCCTCCTCGTTGTCATCGGTCACCGGCTCCTCTGCCAGCCGGGCGCAGTGGCTGGACTTGCCCCCTCCCATGGGCGAGTCCCACAGGTGCCTGCTGGCCAGCGCGGACGCGCTCTGCCAGCTGTACTGCTGCTCCTCGGCCACCAGCAGCAGCATGTCAAACTGGATCTTGGCGCCCATGCCCCCGCGCGGGTTGGGCACCACCTTGAGGTCGCCGCCCATCATGCGCGCAATCGAGCGAGCCACCACAAAGCTGAGCCCGCCACCACGGTGCAGCTGGGGCAGCGGGCGCAGCTCGGAGGTGCCGCCGCCGTCGTCCCTCGGCCGCTTGCCGCCGTCCACCGCGGCGGCCACGTCGAAGATGGCCTCCGGCTCCGAAATCTCGGGCCCTGTGTCACACACAAGGCAAGAGAGGTAGGCGGACGCGCCGTGCGTGTGCAAGGACAGAGCCTCCATCACGTCGCCGTCGTCGCCGTCCATGCCCTCATCCAGTGTGTGGGGCCACAGGCGGTGCATCTGGAGGGGGGGCGGAAAGAAGATGGAGAGGGCTGCCGGGCCGTGCAGGGTGGTGCTTTGGCTGGGCTGACTGGCCACCACGTCATCTCCCTTGCCATGGCCCTGCCCCTTGGCCCCACCCGGTGCGCGCCCGCACGTCAGCCTCACCATCACGTTTCCCCTCTGTGTGCATCGCATCGAGTTGGACAGCACGGTGGTGAGCACCTGCTTGATGCGCCCCGCGTCGCCCAGCACAAAGCGGGGGCAGCTCTCGCTGATGTCCAGCACCAGCTCCACGTACGGCGACTTGTTCATCTGGATCATCGCCACCGTGCTCTCAAACACGTCCTCCAGGTCCACGACGCCCACCTGCAGCCGCATGTGGCCCGACAGAATACTGTCAAAGTCCTGCATGTCGCTCTGCAGCTGCTGCAGCGGCGCGATGCTTGCGCGTGCCATGCTCGTGTACTTGGACGCCAGCAGCGGCTTGTGGGAGAGGCACTCCTCCAGCAGCAGGTCGGTCAGGTTGCGCAGCGCCAGCAGCGGCGCGCTCATCTCGTGCGCCACAAACTTGGACGTCATCGTGCTGGTGGTCTCTGCGCGCTCCTTGGCCACCAGCAGCGCGCCCTTGTGCCGCCGCTCGCGCAGCAGGCTTGCCCGCAGCACGCACAGCAGCACCACGGCGGCAGTGAACACGGCGGCAGTCAGGGAGACCAGCACGGTGAACTGGCTTGAGTCCTGCGACTGGAGCGAGAATGCGGGCGAGACGACGACGACGACCACCGCCATGCCAAAGTCGACAACCGAAAAGTCCACAAAGTAGCGGGCGCCGTTCAGGTGCAGCTGCTCCAGGTGCAACCCGTTGGGGGAGGCGGCGTTAGAGCTGCTGCGTTCCGTCACGATGGTGCCCGCCACACTGTACTTGGACACAATGTGGTGGCTGGCCGCCGCCACCAGCGCGTTACTAGCGTTGACGGCCGGCAGCAGTGAGGTGATGTTGAGGTTGAACGAGGTGGCGACGAGGATGGCCCCCTTGGCGGTCATAACAAAGATGCCCTCGTCCATCAGGTCGAGCGACGTCAGCAGCTCCCCCAGTGAGCTGGTGCTGAAGCTGACGCCCGCCACCATGCGGAAGGGCGTCATGTTTGCACGCGATATGGTGAGCGCAGACGACGCGTAGATGTGGACCAAGCGGTAGCCGCCCCCGTCCAGGTTGAGCGTGAACGATAGCTTGGTGTCCTGCGCCAGCATCGCCTGCACCCAGGGCAAGCTGAAGAAGTTTTCCAGCGCTAATTCACCCTTGGGCGACGGCAGCAGGCAGGTGGTCAGCGACTTGTTGCGCACGGGCGGAGAGGGCACGGTTTCGACCACGCCGCTCTTGGACAGACGTGCGGCGCTCGTGGCCACCACGTAGGTCGAGTAGGAGCACCCGGCCGCGCCCAAAAACATGGGCGCCTCCGTGGGCAGCCCGCGCGGGGGGTCCACGTACGGCACCAGATCGGGCGGGATGAATCCGTCGCACGCCGCCGCTGGGCAGTGCTGCCACGAGTTGGATAGCGGCACCTCCCAGTAGGAAACGTCTATCTTGTAGGTGGTCTCGTTCAGCACGCCCAGCTCAAGGAACGCCGTGCCCGAGGCCACCTGCGAGATGGACGCCGCGTGGTTGACGCGCACGTACGAGACAGAGCCCTTGTCCCAGATGACGCCCAGGCGGCCGATGCTCGGGATGGTGCTGAGCATGGACCAGGAGATCTTCCGCACGCCGTTGGCCCACTCGGGGTCGGTCCTCGGGTCCCACAGTTCGGCCGAGTCGAGCATCTGCAGGTTGTAGAGCCGCGCGATGATGCGGATGGTTTGGAAGTAGTACTGCAGGTTGCGCTCAGCGTTGTTGAGGCGGCCGCTGCGCACCGACACCACGCTCTCCTCATCGGAGTAGGAGAGGCTGCGTGCCGCAAGGAATGCGGGGGGGGAGGGGAGGGACAAGAACATGGCACAACAAGGGGTCAGGGACAAGAACATGACGCAACGGTAGGGGGGGGGGGGACAACATGGCGCAACAAGGGGGGGCGCAACAAAGGGGGGGGGGGGGGGGTAGAGATGACTCAACAAGGTAGGGGGGACAGGAACATGCCAGCCAGGTTAGTGCAGGGCAAGCCAACGGAGCAACATCACAGGGAGCGTGCCGGGCACAGTTGACGAGGGAGGCATGCCAGGCACAGTTGTACAGGGACGCCTGTTGGCACCCAGCGCCAGCGGCCTCTTCACCTGGGTCATTTCTGCCCACCCATGAACCCACGATTTCCCGTTGGACGCCACACAAGCTTCCCCCCCACAACACCGCGCAGCGAAAAACCGTCGCAGAACCCCCCCTGTCACCGCACAGGAGGCCCCACCCACCCACTGCATGGTGGCACACCGTATGCCGCACGCCAGGCACAGGCAACTGCATGTGGCACAGCAGCACAGGGGTTTGTGCTGGTGAGGTGCCCTGCGTGCCTTTGTGCCACACACCGGCAGACCCCCACAGCCGCACCCCATACGCAAGCCTGACCGCTCCTGGGCAAGTGCCCCTCCTGTTTTCGCTCCGTCGCCCGCCGCCCCATGAGTCAGTACATGCCTGGGGATGCTGCGGCCACACATGCCTTGCGCGCACGTGAGGGGACAACGAAAGTGCTGCCTGCATCCCCACCCCCGGACCGCGGCACGGCGGCATGGCCCATGTGTACCCCAGCTGCCCGAAGACACCACCCCATCCCCACCCCATCTCGTGCGGCGATAGCCAACCCCACCCTCACAAAACAACCCCCAAATCTCAATCCTCACGCCATTTTCACAACCAGCCTGAAAAAGTGCACCCTTCTCGGCTTGCTGTGAAGTAATGCCCGGCTGCCGCAGCTTTACGCCAACCATGTGCAACCAGGGTGCATGGCCCCACGTGGCAGGGCCCAGCTGGGTGCGTGGGGTCCCCCAACCACACATGGCGCGCCAGGCCACTGAGAAGCACGCGGGCGGGCGGGGCCCTGCCCTGCCCTGCCCTGCCCTGCCCTGCCCTGCCCTGCCCTGCCCTGCCCTGCCCTGCCCTGCCCTGCCCTGGATGGCGCAGCGGGGTACCTGCACACCTCCCACAGCACACACCTGGCCTTGGCCCCCACATGCTGCTTGTGCCACCACGGCTCGTACACGCGTGGGCTGCATGGGACCCGGCTCGGCATCGGCGCGCGTGCACAAGCGAGCAGCCCCGTGGTCCCCTCTGCCCCCCATCTGGCCCCCATCTTCCCCCCTTATGGACCGAGAGTGCACGGCACATCCACACATACATCCACACAAGCGTTCATGGCCCATGCTTGGCCCCTTCTCCCCTCTCGTGTAAAAGTTTTGGCGGCACAGACAGGCGGGTTTTTCGGCCCAGCCCTAGTCCGCCTTGTGTGCCCCCTAGCGCGCGTGCCCACTAGCGCACGTGCCGACACAGGGCCATGCACTGTGGCAAACATGGGCGCTCCTGGGATGCTAACGAGAGGCGGCGCGCACAGCACACCCCGCACAGCACACCGCGCACAGCACACCGCGCACAGCACACCGCGCACAGCACACCGCCCTACGCCACCCAGGGACAGCTACACAAGTCCCCCTTAGAATCCGGTGGCCCACAGCAATCCTACCCCCATGAGGTTGCACCACCTTGACCACTCGTGTTGCCAGATCGACGGCAATCCTAAACAAGATGGAATCCAACTCAGCCACTGCTGTCCAATAAATGAGTTACTTTTTCAGTGGCACAGAACGCCAAGCGGCCTGCATCCAAACATACACGATAGTCATGACCAACCTAACAGCGTATGCACAGAGAAAATAGAAGCTCTCAAACACAGCATGCTATGCAAGCTGTGAGACATACCCTCGATCGAAACTACCACGCGAAGCAGCCTCACATACCAAAAATAGCGTCCGAGAACTTACCTTCTAGAATACCGGATCCATAGAAGAGCAACGAGAAGAATGAGCGAACACGCCAAAACAACCTGCAAGTCAGCGGCAGTAATAGGAAGCCACGGAAAACAATTTGCTCCGGTTAAGCCTCAAGCTACAAAAAAGGATACAGATGGCAAAAAGAAAAGGGAGAGAAGTTTCAACGGAATGCAAAAAACGAGCCGTTATTGTCGAAATACCAAAACACCGAAACAGGCACAACCGGCGTGTGGACCACGTACAATCCCAAGCAGGGTTTTCCAGGAATGCTTGCGTTCGCGGCTTCTCCAGCCTCTCCATAGAGCCAGCTTCATCGTGAGAACAGACTAAAACGCCCGGGAAATACCAAGGAGCCGTTAAGGTACACCACTTGAGATACAAGACATATCAAAGTATTCCGAAGCACGGTCTGGTTGGCTTTCTAGATTCCAGAAAAGAAGTACACTTGTACTGGACGCATGGCACGCGAAATGTTTTTCCATAAGTTGCCAGTCGGCCACAAACACGATCAAAAACTACATCGTAACGTTGCCACAGGAAAGTAGCGCCAGGCCCCTTCTCCATCGAGTAATAACAGGCACGCCCAACGTTCAGCACATCCTGCCCAAATGCCAACTACGTAATCTGGCAAAAGAATATCCGGTACATCCTGGATAAGACCACGGGGTGAAGTAGCCTGACTACGTCCATTCGTGAGCATGGCATGTCCAAGGCATGAGTGGGCATGCAAAGCAGATGCCCGAAATTTGCTTTGGCCGAAAAGGCGAAGTTGCGCGACCAGGCATGGTTGCTGATCGTCGCCAACGCGATCGACTTGAGGCAACGAATCTCCGCGGCCACGAGACCATAGTGCGTGTGTTTGCTACGTGTGCTAATGTGTGCAACTGCGCATCTGTCAGGCGGTGACAGCATCTCCCTCATCCAGCGTATTCGAAGCACGTAGACCAGGCGTTAAGCCTCAGCTTTTAAGACTGCCGTATCTGGGCCGCCCAACAAGGATCCTGTTGAGCAAGTTGCAAGATGTCTGTCCTTTCTTGTGGTCACGAGAAGCTGTTTCTATCAATACTGGAATAATGACCAAGCAAGTCGAAGTACCTGGAGGAAAGACAGGGATGCACGATGCATTTCAGAGAGAAAATAATTGCCAGCAAGAACGCATACCCCCCCCCCCCAAAACACCTTCAACGCCGTTACCGCCAACAGCAGTACAGTACTAAAAGCCTGTAAGTGTTTTAAATGGGTCAACCCTTACTTACCATGTCAACGATATTTAGAAAAGCCTGTCAGTGTTGTGGAGTATTTTGGTCGACCGTCTCCCTTTGTATTGGAAGCGTTTATCTCGCATCAACAGCAATATACTTACTAATTCCAGCTTGACCGTGATTAGCTGTGATAATATCGACCAATAATGCCTCTCAGACAACTGCTCTAGTCCTTAAACGACGTTGGAACACCTTGCGTCCAGGAATATTGTCTTACTCAATATAGAACGTCAAACGATAGGAAAAGAAGCCAGGCAGCTGGCTAGTTTGCCGCGAACTTGATGCAAATGCCGGGCCAGAGTTAGGGCGGCTACCTGGCCCCGGCCCGAGGCCCCGACTTCGCGCTGTCGCCACATCGGGGCCGGCCTAGAGTACGGAAAACCGGCCGGGCGAGCACATGGCTCTCCGTCGTGACTGTCGCTTGTGAGAGATAGACATAACTATCCCAGGCGCGACGACGGATATTGGATGGTGACCTCAGCTCGAGCAGTCACGTACCGGTTCAATACGAAAATTCGCATTGGTGTCCATTGTGTTGTTTTCATGGTCCGATTTCCAGGTGTCCCCTGCGCATGCCACAGCCAGTAGCGCCTTGTTTCCCCGGTTTGCTGTCCAAAGCCAAGGCGCAGCTAAAATCATATCACGGTATGTCCAAGCTTGGCCACCGTCTAACCCTGGCAGGGCCTGGCCACGTAAGAAGATATCTCCCGGGCTGGCCAGTCCGCAAGGAGCCAGCAAGGCCCTCATCTGTATCAACCTGATTGGTACGAGCTAGATGGCCAGCAAACTGTAGTCTACGCAGCCTAATATAATAATATCAGACACACGGGGCATCCCATCATACAACGCCGCGAAGTGGCGGTATTCGCCGTACGTCACCCCCAAGATATACTTAACCCCAAGCATCCTGGTAACCGTTCCATTCAATCTGGACTCTAGATGTTCAGTGAGTGTCCAGGCTTCCGCCCCATAGCTTAGAATAGTGAGAACAAGAAACTTGAAAAGATCCCATTTCTGGCCAGCGCCCAGGTCCTTGGCGTGCCACACTCTGTCTAATTTACGCAAAGCTGTCCACGCAAGACCTATTATGCGTGTGTCTATGTCATCCTTGGTACCTAGGAAGCCAACTGCCCAAGAGTTTAAAACGCTCGGTGTAGGGAACTGCTGTGCCGCCCAGGTGTAAAAGCAGTGGGGGGCGACCGTCAAGCCCCAGGGCCATCGCTTCAGTCTTCTTGCTGATTTCCAGGCCAACTGCTCGTGCTTCCAGGGCCAGGCAGTCCAACCAGAGCTGGACATGCTCGGTATCCTCGATGAGAGTGGTATCATCGGCGTGGATCAATTCTGCCAGGCGGTATTCCGTCCTATCCGCATTGCCACCCGTGCTGGGGTCATTGTGAATGACTAGGCCAGGCGCATGCCCTACAACGCTAGCTGGCAAAGCGGGCGCGCGTCTTGCGCATGACATAGTCCACAACAATGATGAACAAGTATATGGTGACAGACCACAACATTGCCACACCCCTGTTTGGAGGGGGTAAGGGCGGGTGGTGCCATACGACGTACGGACTGATGCCGTAGCCCTCATACAACTTGCAAAGGGCGGCAACCAACGGCTTGGGACCCCGGTAGAGAGCAATTATATTACAAAGGGCAGGCCAGAGTACTGAGTCAAAAGGCCTTGACATAATCCACGAAGACCAAGCGGACAGGGTACTCACCCCGGCTTAGCCGCCGCACAAGTTCCTCCACAACGGCCGGCGTGCAGCAAAGACAGCCAAAACAATAGCACGGCCGCGGCGGAAGCCCAATTGGATCTGCCTTAAGTGCTCATCTAATTGTCTGCAAAAGCAAGCCGGAGCCGGTTAAGGACCATCCTCATGAAAACCTGAAGCGCAGCACTTTGAAGGCAAACACCTCCATAATTGCCCGGGTCGGCAGTGGATCCTTTGTTCTTGTAGATCATGACGCGGAGGGCATGTTGCCAGGCAGCGGGGGGGGGGTAGCATCAGGCATCAAAAGCTGGTTGCAGAAGTCCAGAAGGAACAGTATCACATACTCATCCTCAAGTTTTCCCACAGCTGCAGGCAGGTTATCAGCACCGACAGCTCGCAAGCATAGTAGGTGGCAGGTAGTGATGAAGGAGACCACCCCAAAGTCAGTGGGGGTTCCGCGTGTGACCCAGTTTGGCATTCGCAGCGATTCGGGCCGTGGTGCCCACAACCCTAAAACTAGGAACTCGATAGCTAGCATCATCCATTCATTCTGACAATCCTGACCTACGGCAACGGAACATGGACGCTGACGCAGGAGCTGGAGAAACGACTCGACGGCAACATCACCAAGATGCTGCGCAATGCGCTTATTTAATTATTATTTACACGTGACTGCGTCACGTCAGCACGAGCATAAGATTTCTGAGTGGGATGGGAATGGGATGGAATGGATGATGCTAGCTATTTAGTTCCTAGTTACAGGGTTGTGGTACCATGCACGGCCTGAATCGCTGTGAATGCCAAACTGGGCCACACGCAGAGCCTCCACTGACTTGGGGGTGGTCTCCTTCATCACTACCTGCCATCTATCCTTGCGAACCATCTGCCCCCATATTACAGACAAACCAGGAGGCTGCCCGGGTGTGAGCCCGTCCTGTCTAGGGTAGCACATGTCCATGCCTAGCTCCACTATCGTCTAACGGAAAGTCCACGGATGGCGGCCCTGCCGCGCGCGGCCTGGGGCACGCCATGTGAGGACAAAACGCCTGGGCAGGGCGGGCTTGGTGCCAGCGAGCCTATCTGATGTGTCCACCTGATCTTTGCGGGGCAGGTGCCGGGCTAGGCCCTGAGGCGCCTGTGCCTAATAATGTGGGGAAATAGGGTAAATCAGCGTACTAATCCTCATTGCTAATGTGCAAACCAAATGTGCAAATCAAATAAATTAATCCCATTCCCATCCGGCCCACTGAGGACTTATTAATAAGTGAGACAACTATTCCTCAGTGGACGCATGGAAGGACTAGGGTAGTTGTCCAGATGATCGGAATAAAGACGCAAAGACCGCGGGAGCCGCGTGCATGGCTATCTCATATCTGTACTAAGGAAGACCTGCATGGAGGGAGACAGATGGTAACAAACCAAAAAGAAATTATAGGGGAAAAATACATAAGACGAAGAAGGAAAAAGAGAACACACACACGAAGTCCTGAGTCAAAACTTATGCTCACGTGGCGCAGTCACGAGTATTAAAACTGTAATTATTATTTAAGGGAGCCCGGCACAGTTAGTGCCCATAAGGATGCCTGTAGCTCGTTGGTATACGTCACCTACAAAACAAATGAAGGTGTTACCAACAAGATAACAACTCGCACGCTATGCTGGATACGTGGGCCGGGCCCCGCAATGCTAGACGCAGCAAGGCCCGCACCTTCAAAGAACAGCAAGTAGAGGATATGGGGGGGCTACTAAGGCCTCTCCGTGATTTGGAACAAGATGATGGACAAGGCCAAGTGGGGCCAGGTCATAGAGGACAACGAACCCCCTCCCGTGGGGAAGCTCCCGCATGTTTGCAAACGCGGGAAGCACGCTAGACAGGACCCCTAGGGTAGTAGAGTCAGCTTAGAATATAAGAGTCGGCTTAATGTTGTAGATAGATAGAGTAGACCGGTAGGATTGCGTATCCCCATCCATCCATCCATCCATCCATCCATCCATCCATCCATCCATCCATCCATCCATCCATCCATCCATCCATCCATCCATCCATCCATCCATCCATCCATCCATCCATCCATCCATCCATCCATCCATCCATCCATCCATCCATCCATCCATCCATCCATCCATCCATCCATCCATCCATCCATCCATCCATCCATCCATCCATCCATCCATCCATCCATCCATCCATCCATCCATCCATCCATCCATCCATCCATCCATCCATCCATCCATCCATCCATCCATCCATCCATCCATCCATCCATCCATCCATCCATCCATCCATCCATCCATCCATCCATCCATCCATCCATCCATCCATCCATCCATCCATCCATCCATCCATCCATCCATCCATCCATCCATCCATCCATCCATCCATCCATCCATCCATCCATCCATCCATCCATCCATCCATCCATCCATCCATCCATCCATCCATCCATCCATCCATCCATCCATCCATCCATCCATCCATCCATCCATCCATCCATCCATCCATCCATCCATCCATCCATCCATCCATCCATCCATCCATCCATCCATCCATCCATCCATCCATCCATCCATCCATCCATCCATCCATCCATCCATCCATCCATCCATCCATCCATCCATCCATCCATCCATCCATCCATCCATCCATCCATCCATCCATCCATCCATCCATCCATCCATCCATCCATCCATCCATCCATCCATCCATCCATCCATCCATCCATCCATCCATCCATCCATCCATCCATCCATCCATCCATCCATCCATCCATCCATCCATCCATCCATCCATCCATGTGGCCTGAATGCCTCCGCCACAAGCAGGACCCCCAGAAGCCCAAGGTGTACTGGAGGGGCGGGGACCTGATGATCAACCACAAGATGTGGACGCCCCCAGCGGGCTAGAATAGCTTGTAGCCCTAGCTTGACTTCATTGGTAGTCACTGCCGCCATGTCAGCCATGCTTAGAATGTTTGCCTAGTTGTGCCACCTTACCTAGTCACGTGCACCGCAAACGCACGGTACACAACCAGCCATAGCCCGATAGCTTAGTCCTTGTACAGCCATGCTACGTCCTGGCTTCGATCAGATAACTTGCCCACGCTCCTTGTTATGATATGCTCACACGGGTCTTATTGCACCCACAGTATGCCGGATCGTTAGCGTGTCCGTTTAGCTAGCGCGCCCGAATGCAGCTGTGGCATGCCTTTGGCATGAAGGAGACTGGGGGTCTCTGCCCTTTCTCCTGTTGTGCACACACAGGGATTAAAAGCACTTCGGTGCTCCGTGACTCCCCAACGGGAGCACGTGTTTTAATTAATTGATTAATTAATCCATCCATCCATCCAGCCATCCATCCATCCATCCATCCATCCATCCATCCATCCATCCATCCATCCATCCATCCATCCATCCATCCATCCATCCATCCATCCATCCATCCATCCATCCATCCATCCATCCATCCATCCATCCATCCATCCATCCATCCATCCATCCATCCATCCATCCATCCATCCATCCATCCATCCATCCATCCATCCATCCATCCATCCATCCATCCATCCATCCATCCATCCATCCATCCATCCATCCATCCATCCATCCATCCATCCATCCATCCATCCATCCATCCATCCATCCATCCATCCATCCATCCATCCATCCATCCATCCATCCATCCATCCATCCATCCATCCATCCATCCATCCATCCATCCATCCATCCATCCATCCATCCATCCATCCATCCATCCATCCATCCATCCATCCATCCATCCATCCATCCATCCATCCATCCATCCATCCATCCATCCATCCATCCATCCATCCATCCATCCATCCATCCATCCATCCATCCATCCATCCATCCATCCATCCATCCATCCATCCATCCATCCATCCATCCATCCATCCATCCATCCATCCATCCATCCATCCATCCATCCATCCATCCATCCATCCATCCATCCATCCATCCATCCATCCATCCATCCATCCATCCATCCATCCATCCATCCATCCATCCATCCATCCATCCATCCATCCATCCATCCATCCATCCATCCATCCATCCATCCATCCATCCATCCATCCATCCATCCATCCATCCATCCATCCATCCATCCATCCATCCATCCATCCATCCATCCATCCATCCATCCATCCATCCATCCATCCATCCATCCATCCATCCATCCATCCATCCATCCATCCATCCATCCATCCATCCATCCATCCATCCATCCATCCATCCATCCATCCATCCATCCATCCATCCATCCATCCATCCATCCATCCATCCATCCATCCATCCATCCATCCATCCATCCATCCATCCATCCATCCATCCATCCATCCATCCATCCATCCATCCATCCATCCATCCATCCATCCATCCATCCATCCATCCATCCATCCATCCATCCATCCATCCATCCATCCATCCATCCATCCATCCATCCATCCATCCATCCATCCATCCATCCATCCATCCATCCATCCATCCATCCATCCATCCATCCATCCATCCATCCATCCATCCATCCATCCATCCATCCATCCATCCATCCATCCATCCATCCATCCATCCATCCATCCATCCATCCATCCATCCATCCATCCATCCATCCATCGGGGTTAATGCTCCGTGACTCACCAACGGCCGTGCACGAGTTTAATTAATTAACACGTCGTACGTGCAAACTCAGTCCTAAAAATAGGACTGAGTATGCCAACTTTGAGATCATGTAGCGGTAAGGGTAGGGGGGTACCCCATATGTTTGATATGCATAATAGCACTCAATATCATGCTAATGCTTGGGCATATGCATAAAAAATCATACATTGACCAAATCATGTATAATTTTACTGGGGTGTGGACCCTTACTCGCGATTTTGCATTTTTGTGTGGAAGCACGATTGGGAAAAATTGAATAAATTCCATATGCATGTTGAAAAAATATAGGCATGTAAAAAATATAGTTCTTGACCTGTAGAAAAAAACTGGACTCAATTTGGCCACAGGCACTGCCTGAAACACACAAAATACTGCCAGTCCTATAATAGGACTGGGCCTTGCTAGCAAAATGCTAGCATGTAAGTGCGGTCATACTACACACCACCGTGGCAACCAGCCATGCCAATCAACTCATTTCCCTTCTAGCATAATAGGACAACATGCTTGCATCATCATATTGCAGTTATATGATACCTTAGTATGTGTGAGAGCCTATGCACGCACGTAGGGAATGGGTATGGATACCTACCTACAAAGGGTTGTATTATAAGTCTTAACCACCAATATGATGGGTAGGTTAAGCATATTTCAATTGTTTCTAACAAGAATAGACATGGCTAAAGCTGTTTTGCTTTGCCATGACATGGCCAACATACTTGCTGGCACATTATGACAGTGGTTTATCACCAAGACTTTTCACTCACAAGTGTAAGCTCGAAAGCACGCTTGATGCAGCCCATGGCCACACAATCATGCAGTATGAACGTAGCAAAAGAAGAACTAACATCTATGAAGGTATTTAAACCCATTAAGCGCCTAAAAACCTGCACAATTACACTAGGGTAAGGCAAATGCCTGGTAACATCATCAAAAAAGGGGGGTTTAGAGAGGGGCAGGCAACGGTAAAGAAAGCGCATCAAGACTCGAAACTGACAACGCCTCGCAAGCTTAAACTCATTCAAGAACATCAAAAAACGATGAGGCAACGATATTTCAGCTTTACCGTTCACGGATGGCGTTACCTTGGCCCAGGCGGTGCCCGCAAAAGTGACACTTGCCGGCACACAAAGCATGACGTGACAGAGTGCTTGAAATCATCAAATCTTTACTGCCACTGACTTTATTCTACGAAAATGCATGATAATTAGTAGAAAGAAGCATATAAACCCTTCGAACTGCGCCGGAAAGCAGTTTTAGTCATCAATTCCGTCAGCCTGCCTGATCGCAGTTTTTTGCACCAAGAGCAGTGCCGACACCTGGTAAATCGCATCTCCGCGAGCTAAAATTTTGCCTGTGTCATCTTTAAGACATAAGAAATCTACTTCCTGAGTTTGACCAGCTAAATCGTCCGCAAACGTAAACTGCATGCATGGGCGCAAGCCGCCATGGCTAGGTCGTGCATTTCCGGAACTCACGTTTCGCGTGAAAAAGTACCCTTACCACCTGTACTTTGACCGCACATTTAGCCGCCCAAACAAAATCAAAAAAAATCCCAAAAATATGTCCAAGAAAGGTCTTTTCACGTAGTATTTGAATAAATTTTGAGAGAATTTTTTTGTCCAACACTCTGACCGGGGCGAATTTTCTACGAAACCCAAAAACTCAGTCCTAAAATTAGGACTGAGTTCAACTCAGTCCTAAAAATAGGTAGGGTTACGTACGACGTGTTAATGAATGAATGAATTAATTAATTAATTAATTAATTAATCAATCTATTTATTTATTATGCCGGATGCAACTGTCAGCATCCATGCAGGCGCTTCACTCCACCGCTCCGCCAAACAGCGACCTTGCCATGGATACCCGCGAGGAGGCCGTTTCTGTCGAGGAAGCTGCCCAATTTTTGCCTGGAAAATGGCCATGCATCATGAGTTGAATAGCCCCAGCTATAGCTATTACTTTTTATCTGCCAATTACTAATTGACCAACATCCTGCGCAGGACCTAGATAATAGCTTACCTCGATCATCCATTCCATACCTGCCATTCCATACCAGCCTGGCCGCCAGCTCCTGACGTGGGCCGGGCCCCGTGATGTTAGACGTCGCAAGGCCCGCACATTCAAAGAACAGCTAGTAGAGGACATGGGGGGCCTAGGCCTCTCCGTGATTTGGAAAAAGATGATGGACAAGGCCAAGTGGGCCCAGGTCATAGAGGACAACGAGCCCCCCCCCGTGGGGAAGCGCCCGCGTGTGCAAACTCGCGGGAGGCATGCCAGGCAGCTCCCCTAGGGTAGAGTAGATGTTGATAGCTTTAGATAGATGTTGTAGGTAGCTGTTGTAGATAGATTAGACCGGCGGTATAGGACTGACAGTTTGCACCCATCCATCCATCCCTCGGGGTTAATGCATGCTCCGTGACTCCCCAATGGGAGCACGAGTCTAAATAGTTAATTAATTCCATACCTGTCCCCATACCTGTTCATTATTGTCGTGGATAACCATTAATTCCATACCTGTTCATTATTGTCGTGGATCACGTCATGCGCCGGGGCATGTGCGCGCTTTACTGTGTGGGGTTCGAGCCCGGCTTGGACATCCTTAACGAGAAAGAGCACGGCGGGGTTAGCACTGGCTACCGCCTGGCCGACCTGATTTATGCGGACGACACCACCCTCATCGCGCGCCCCGAGCACATTCAGACCTGGCTGGACTGTCTGGGCCTGGAGGCGAGGGCGGTGGGGTTGGAGATTAGTGTCAAAACTGAGGCGATGGTGATTGGGGCCTCCAGTTGCCCACCGTTGCCGCGCCTGCTCGACGGGACGGAGGTCCCGTTCCGCGATCGCTTCAAACTGTTGGGGAGTATGCTCCCTGACACCGCAGGCGATGTGGACATCCGCATCGGCCTGGCCTGGGCCAGGCTCCGTTCGCTCAACACCTACTGGCGCTCGAAGGGCCTGAGCGAGCACCGCAAGCGCATCCCTAAGCTCGTCTGGATTTGTACTAGAACACGCAATTTGTAGTTCATTTTGAAAAGTTGTATTTTATTGAATTTAAAGTTTCCACTTAAGTCTCTGAGGAAGGGGAAGTTCATAGGACCCGTGACACCGTGACATCGTGACACCGTGACACCGTGACACCTCAAAATGCATATAAACACACATCTTTGCAGGTATGCAGTGATTATTAATGGGGATGATGTATTCAATGGGTCATTGCAAGTTTTACCTATGCTTCTGACACCGTGACACCGTGACACCGTGACACCGTGACACCGTGACACCGCAAATACCACGTATACACCTTCATAATAATCCTAGTAGAGACATTCATTTCTCCATACATCTCGGTCATCTCACCATATATCGTCTCATGTTGATGTATTCTTGTTGTGCGTGTAGGTACCTTGCCGGGTCATGACAAGTTCAGCCATTCCTCGTTTATGCGGTCCAACGTCGCTTCAATAGGGCATGTGATTAATATCTGGTAACAACTTATATATGTTGGCACGCCATGCGTCCAGGAATAGCTGTCTCACTTAATATGCATGCAAGCAACCATCAAAATCACTTTGTCATGAAATCACTTGCCGGGATTTCAGTTTCTCGCTGGCCGGCCTGAAAAAGCTGGTTCTTTATAAACTCTTTCCGATCCGCAGGCTTCTTAGACCACATGTCGGTCCTCATCGTCCTGAGCTCCTCGAAATGCACGCTTCTCAAACAATGGCGGCCACAACCACAGTCCCAGTCCCTGCAAAGTGCCGCAGCCAAGGACGAATCCTGGGTGCATTTCGCCAACACGGCGGCTGCAGATAACCGGACCCCGCGCCTCGCCATCATATTGAACACGACGACGCCCAGGAGTAATAGCAAGAAGAACATTCCCAAAACCTGCCAACCCAGCGCCCCCGCACTGGGCTCCATGAAAACGCCGGGTCTCGCCATGGCTATGTCAACTGGGCAATGTTGCAAACATCATTTGTCCCCCCCCCTCCCCATCTATTTCTACGTTGGCAGATGGCAAACGTAGATCCCCACGCCATGTGTGGGGGGGAATAAAACATGGCAGACCGGGATGTCACGCCAGCCCGGTCTGCCCGAGTTGTTTAGCCCATGTTACCTCATTTGGCAGCGATCACCATCGCTGCCGCTCTCGTGAATTCGGGGTGAAAGCGCACGGTGTCACGGTGTCTCAACATGTTTGTAGTTGGTTTGTAGTTGGTGTCTCGGTGTCTCAGAAACTCGTGGTCCGCATTGAGTGGGTGTCACGGTGTCACGACATCTGATTGGCCCGGTTCAGATTCGTTTTTTTTTTAATTTTTTTTTAATTCGTTTTTTTTTTTTTTTAATTTGGGGCGAATCTGAACCGGGCCAATCAGATGTCGTGACACCGTGACACCCACTCAATGCGGACCACGAGTTTCTGAGACACCGAGACACCAACTACAAACATGTTGAGACATGGGTGTCACAACCGATGTCACAAGGTGTGCAGCAGGTATTTCCTTTCAATCCCCGAGGAAATTATCAACCATTCATCGGCCATTCTGGTCAGGATAGCTAAGAATGGCTAGCGAATAAAAAGGCAGTATCGAGGCTGGAAATTTTAGTGTATGCTCCTAGGGTCATATATTACTTGCCGTTATTTTTTTTCGCCACAAATTCTGCGGAGTCCTTCCATTTTGGCGTCATTCACAGGTGGGTGCCTGTTTTGTCGCCGATTTTCTCTCGACCCCACCTACCTGCAGCAAAAAATTTTCCCGATGAAAGTCGCCCTAACATCTGGTTTTTGACACTAACCGACGCATTTTTTAGTTTTTAAGGCCTTGACCGAAGCACTTTTTTCATTACCGGCTCAGTTTGCTTTAACCGAGCTGGCGCGATTTTTAATCCAATTTCTAGGCTGGGCCAGGCGTCGCAGACCCGTAATCCGTTTTTAAGTGCTTTTGTGCCCGATATCGTGTCTTTTGCAGGCGTTCTTGGCATCAAAGACGCCGTGGCGTCAGGGGCTAAAACGGACCTCCGCACGTTCGTTAACTGCGGCGAGCATGTCAATGCCGCCAGCAATTTTTGCTGCCGCGTCTGTGAAACGATTGCGATGCAAGACCGTTGTCGACGTGACGGAGTGGTATGTGCACATTCAGGTGCGAATTTCTTCGCTGTTGAAACCCCGGCCGGTAGCAGACAAGTATTTCACCGTATCCCCTTTCCCCGAGTCTCTCTTTTCCGTCATGTTTTCATCTTACGGAAAGCGCGTATAAAGCATCAGTGAGCGACAGTATGATGGCGAGCCGTTTGCTCGCATCAGGGCTGTGCGGCTTATTCTAGAGAGAAGCGACATCAAGCAGATTTTGCAGCCGGATGTGAGGGAGGGGCCCTGCTGGGGTGGGAATAAACTGCTGTGAGTGACCGATCCACTCCCTTCCTCCCTCCCTCCCTCCCTCCCTCCCTCCCTCCCTCCCTCCCTCCCTCCCTCCCTCCCTCCTCCCTCCCTCCCTCCCTCCTCCCTCCCTCCCTCCCTCCCTCCCTCCCTCCCTCCCTCCCTCCTCCCTCCCTCCCTCCCTCCTCCCTCCCTCCCTCCCTCCCTCCTCCCTCCCTCCCTCCTCCCTCCCTCCCTCCTCCCTCCCTCCCTCCCTCCC